>VXAU01002078.1:308052-377295 GCA_013399695.1 Formicarius rufipectus
AGCCCAGCCCAGCCCAGCCCAGCCCAGCCCAGCCCATCCCCGCCACCCGCACGGCGAGGAGTCCCTTCCCGACATCCCACCTCACCCTGCCCTCCAGCACAGGGAACCCATTCCCCGTTTCCCGTCGCTCCATCCCGTGCCGAGTTGCTCTCCAGCTCTCTTTCGGCGCTGGAAGGGGCTCCGAGGTGTCCCTGATGCCTTCTTGTCTCCAAGCTGGAAAGAAAGGGCATGTCCTAGAGCTGAAATCAAACACTTGCTGCTGCTGGCGCAGAGCGGGCATGGAGTCCTCTGGCTTGGTTGTTGTTGGAGGTCATGGGCTTAGTCTGGAAAAGAGAAGGCTCAGGAGGGACCTCGTCTCTCTCTAGGAGATTGCAGTGAGGTGGAGTTGGGTCTCTTCTGCCTACAGGGAGAGGAACAAAGGAAATGGCCTCAAACTGAGACAGGGCAGGGTCAGATTAGATATCAGAAAGATTTTTTTGCACTGCTAGAGGGTCTGGCATTGGTGGTGGAGTCGCCATCCCTGGAGGTGTTTAAGAGTGATGTGCTTTAGTGGTTTAGGGGTTACAGTGACAGTGCTCAGTTGATGGTTGGACTGGATGATCTTAAAGGTCTCTTCACACCTCAATGATTGGATGATTGTATTCTCTGACAGCTTTTCTTTAGCCATGAATTTAAAAGAAAACCAGACCAACCAGAACAACAAAAAGCATGAAAAATAATTAGAAGCACTCTCAGGATATCTCTGTGGAAGTAGAACAAGCAGGAAAAATGCACAGCAGGGTCGAATAAGGAAGTGCTGCTCTCCGTGACTTCGGAGTGAAAAGAAAGGGGAAATGAAAGCAAAGCATGGGAGGGGAATTAAACTTTGCACAGACAGAACTCTGAGCATCTCACTGAAATGACCTTTACCTGTGGAGCCCCAGGGGAAACCCATGGGACTCAACCTTGCTTTCCCTCAGCCTTCCCTGGGGAGCCCAGGGCAAGTGCCTGGCCCTGATACCGGTGGGAATTAAAATTTCCCCAAGGCAGGAAATCCATCCCCTGCCACGCAGGGACCTGAGCACACAGCCAGCATCACTTGACACACACAGTGTTACCTAATTTACAGGATTTATGACCTCCAGCGCTTCCTATGTTTTCTCTGCCCTATCCTATTAATCCATAATCCACTATTATAACCCTTAGGAAGTGATTTATGGATTGTGTCTTCAGTTTCCATCTTGGAAATGGTACTTGTCAGGAGCACAGCTGGCTCTGGAGCCTGTGGGCTGGGAGGTTGGGTAGAGACAGTGTGTGTTGGCTGGAGGGGAAGGGACAGAAGGGACAGAAGGGACAGCAGGGCAACCTGCCCAGCAATTAAAATGTCCTGGGCTCCTGTGCAGCCCCAAACCACAGATCCTCTTTCCTGCCTAAGCCAGAATGGTAGGGAATGGCCTGGGCTGGAGCACAGTGGGCAGGAGCCAGAGGCAAAGCACCAAATTCCAGTGGCCAGTGGGCTAGTGGTTTTTAAAAAGCAATTTGCTTGTCACTGCAGTCACAGCTGAAGTGTGAACACAACAGTGAGTGTTCTGTGCCATCAGCTGCTGAGCGTGTTATCTCCAGAATTAATGCACAGTCGACCAGGGGCAGGGATTATTATAGGGAAATTATGCAACTAAGTAGGTTGTTAACAAGTTGATTTAGAATTCATAAATGAGGGGGGGAAAGATAACAGGGCAGAGAACGGTAGGCTCATATTAATTTAAACAGTTTGATGAGGAATCAACGATGTAGGGAATGAGATAAAGGAGGAGGATTAAAGGGAGTTCCTATTTAAAGTCAATTTGAAAAGGTGCCAGAACCCACTCCATTGAGACTTGGTCATTGTGAGCTCACATCACTCCTTTCATTAATTCCAAACTCCTTGGCTGTAATTAGTGGGTTGCAGGTGAGGGGGTGGCTGACCTGTTTCCAGGGATTTCCATGGCTCTTCTGCCCCAGACTGATCTGCTCAGGACCACAACAACCTGGCTCCGGCGCCTGGGTGGAGGAGGAAGGCACAGCCGTGTCTGAAGAGGCCCCAGCTGGTGGGTACAGGACAAGAGTCTCATGGGGAGGGAGGGGGGGAGCGAGGATGGAGGAGAAAGAGCAGAGACAGACACAGCTCCAGGTGATGTGTTTGTGCTGTGAAGGCACAGCTGCTGCAGGACACGGAGGAGGGAAAAAAGGCAGCTGCAGAGCTTCAGTTCCCCCCTGTCATCACACGGGATGGATTGGTGTAACTGAGGCTTGGGAGAGCAGGCTGAGCATATCCAGTGACTTCTGTCCTGGCTCACGACATAAGCAAAGCAGGGTGGAGAAAGCTGCCTGCTCTTGTCTTCTGCTTAGTCCTTACTGAGAATATTTGTATTTTTAAAAGTAATTTGCTAAATCATGGAATCCTAGAATGGTTTGGGCTGGAAAGGGCCTTAAAGCTCATCCCATCCCAGCCCCTGCCATGGGCAGGGACACCTTCCACCAGCCCAGGGTGCTCCAAGCCCTGTCCAGCCTGGCCTTGGACACTTCAGGGATGGGGCAGCCACAGCTCCTCTGGGCAGCCCATGCAAGGGTTCCACCAGTCTCACAGGGATGTATTTCTAATGTAAATGTCTCTTCTTTTAGTTTAAAACTGTTCCCCCTTTTCCTGTCACTATCTGCCTGTGTAAAAAGTCAGTCTCCTTATTTATAATCCTCCTGTAGGCACTGGAATGGGCTCTGAGGTCCCCCCGGAGGCTCCTCTTCTCTAGGCTGAGCAGCCCCACTGTCTCAGCCTGTGGCACCGCTCTCATGTGGAGCTTTGGGCAGCTCCCCGTGGCACTGGCACTGCGGGATGTGCCCTGGGGACGCTGCCCTGAGCTCAGCCCTCCACTCTGACTCCCTGTCTCCAATAAAGACCTGCTTCCAAACTGCTTCCACACAGGAGACATACATAAAACTCAATTACAAACATTCCTGCTTTGTTTTCACTCTCGGGGAGTTGTCAGTTTGGCAAACATTGGTGCTTATAACCATTAATCATCCAGGCTCCGTTTGTGCCGGCCGGCTCCTCACCTCCTGAGCCGGCAGGTCCGCGGCACTTTCACTCTGTGTTTAACTTCCCAAATGATTTATCAAACACAACACCCAATTAAATTGCCCTTCTGTATCCATTAGCCACCATATTGATCGTCTTCTTGCTGCTTTCACCACTAGCTCTGGGTCTCAGGTTTGGTTAAATCATAAATATTATTGCAGCTCTCCCTAAAATCCTGCTGAGCATCACCTGGGTTTGCTCTTCTCTACCTGCCCCGAGCACTGCAGGACATTCCCTTCCCCCTGGGGTGAAACCTCAACTGTTGTGACAAACAGGCAAGAGGAGGTGCAGAAACACCAGATGCCTCAGCAAATCCAAATCTCTTCACTGCAGGGAATAGGGGGAGTGGGAGGTGAAGGCTCCTGGTCGTTCCCAGGACTGGAGACCAGGGACACACTGGGATGTGACTACAGCTGAACATTCCCAGACATTCCCAAGCTTCATTATTGCTGCAAAGCATGTAAATAGCTGGCTGGTTTATCTCAGTGCAGGGTTAGATGACAGAAGAAAGAATTAAGTGACTTGCCCGAGGCAACACAACACAGGCTGGAGATTAGAAGCCAGGTGTCCTCAGTCCCTCCCCTCTGCCCTTCCCACAGATAAGGCACCTTCTTTAGTCTTCTTTGCGTCCACAAATCTCAGTTTAATTAGCTTTATCTCCATATACCTGCTTTATCTCCTTTCCTGGACCTCAGAGACTGATCTCCTGCCATACCCCTGGGCTGGGTGAGCTCTTTGCAGAGACCATCCTCTGCACCCCCAGGAAAGGTAATAAATGAATTCACCCTTTGGACTAAGAAATAGTCCTCCTAATTCATTAACACATGAAAATGTTTTGTCTCTATTCCACACAGAAACCTTCTCAGTAGGATGAGTTTCCACCAAAGAGGGGAAGTTTGTAATCCTGTGTGATTTCATGGCTACTTGGAAATAACACATTAAGGGGAAAGTCCTGCATTGTGTCAAACTCTGGGAGCACTGAGTCAACAGCAAAGATAATTAGACACTGAGTTATTCCATATTGTCCTCTGAAAAGTATTAAGCAAATGCTCTGCTTCAAAACTAAGAAGAAAAATGCTGCTCAGTCTTTTTTTACAGCCACGCACTGAGCTTATGTGCTCCTGTCCTCACAGCCCAGCTTCTGGAGCCTGGAGTGCTGGATGCCCACTAAACGAGGGGTGTCCTGAAACCCTTCTCTGTCACCCCCAGTCCTGGTCACACCGTGGGAGCATGTGGATGTCCATGGATCCGTGCTGAACCCAAGGGACACACAGCCTGATATTGGGGGGCACCTGGGGAGAGATTGGTGGCTCCTGCCCATCCTGGCGCCAGGAGAGGGCTCATACAGGATGCTCCACGGCCTTGAAATTAATCACTATATTTATTTACTTAATTAAATTGGAGTAGCACCATCAGAGAGTCAGCAGAAAGGGGAGTGAAAGTAATAAACAAAAGAGGAAGGTGTAAACTTGGGGAGGGCTGCGTGGGTGAAGGGTCCTGGGGCAGGAAGAGACTCTGCCTGGAGCTTGGGAGTCTGTGAGGCCATCAGGAAGGCTCCTAATCTTCAGGAATCCCATCCAGAGCCTTCCTGGGGCCAGCGAGTGCCTCTGCATGGCCCCTGCCCCGACCACCCACCCTCTCAGGGCAGGGTCAGCCCCGGGGCAGTGGGCACTCCTCTGGCAGCAGCTCTCCCTCAGCCCTCTCACTCCTCACAGCCTGCCCAGGGGAATGAAAAATTACCCACACACATCCCTATTATTTCCACATTAATATTTTCTAATTTAAAATGCCACAGCACATTAATCTAATAAGAGCATTTAAACCTTTTTCCCTGCCTTGGCCCTCCAGCAGGTTTGGCACGTGCTGGGTTATGACTGTGTCTCCTTCACCTTGTGGAGCATCCATGGGCACCCAATCCCCCGTGGGCACGGGAAAGGAAGGGCTGAGGCTTCTGTGGGCACCACTGGAGCCTTTCTCAGCTCCCTCCTCGTGCCCTGGCCGGTGAGCAGAGGGCAGGTGGGGTCCCACCTGCACCCCCTATCCAGGAGGCTGCTGGAACACCGGTTTGTGCCACGTTTGCTCTCCAGATCCAGGCTGCAAAGCCAGGGATGGGGAGGGTGTGGGTGCCTGTGAGCAGGGAAACACACACACCTGCAGCCTGGGAAGGAAGGAAAAGCCAAAAGCTGCTCCCTCGGACACAGAATGGCATGATGGGTGAGAGGCTGTGGTAGGAGCAGCAGGAATTTCAGACTCCATAGAATACTTGTGGGCCAAAGTGACTCTGGTTTCTGCTCTGGGCTAAGGAGGGAGGTCCCACTGCAGTGCCAGGCAGTCCCACTGCAGTGCCGGGCAGTTGGGTGGGCACCCTGTGTTTCACTCTGAGTACCCTGATGGGCAGTGAGTGCCCACCCCGTGGGGAGGATGTTCCCATCACCATCCCCAGTCACCCTTCAGGTGCCAGGAAGGTGAGAGGGTTGACACGTAGGTGGGGGGAATCCAGGGGCACAAGCAGCTCAGGCTCCCGGGCTCTGGCAACCCCCCGAGCCCCCCGGCTGGGCAGCATCGCCCAGGGCACCCCCATGGGTCCAGGGCATCAGGTCTGAGCAGCAGCAACCTGCCCCACGGGCACCTCTCGCTATCAGGCTGTGCCCACACACACAAGGCAGCCCCTGGCACTGGGAACCTGCAAGCACTGCCCTGCCTTTGCATTCCCAGCACATCCCTGGTAACGGATAACTGCGGCAGCGCTCTAATTCCATAATCACTTGCACAGAGACTGGTTCCTGCCTTCTCATTTAAAATGTCACAGCTTGTGTTTGCTCTTTTATGCTTTGTACTTTCAATGAACTTCTTCTTCCCAGGACCCATTAGCCGGTTTAAAACTTTATAACAATCATTAGGGAGTTGTTCACTGCTAATTGTGCAGGCAGGAATATTCCTGCCAAGCTTCACCACTGCCTCCCTCCTCCTCTGCTCATTACAGCTCCTGCCCTGACACCGGTCCTGCTGGCACAGGCAGCAGCCTAGTCAGGGCAGGGATGGTTCTGGGTAGATATCAGGAAAAGGTTCTTCTTCCAGAGGGTGATCAGACACTGGGACAGACTCTACAGGGCAGGGGCATGACCCCAGCGCTGCCAGAGCCCAAGGGTGTTTGGACACTCTCAGGAACAGGGTGGAATTTTGGGATTGTCTTGTGAAGGGCCAGGAGGTGGACTAGATGATCCTTTTGCATCCCTTCCAACTCAGGATACTCCATGATTCCAGGGCACTGCAGCAGAGTTGCTCTGCAGAGAGTGGCCTGATCAGCAGAGAGAAGGGAGTTTTCAGAGTTTCTGGCTTTCCCCAAGACTTGCCTCTCTGGAGAGCTGAAAAAGAGACATCTCAAAATTGAAAACTGATTTTTACAATAAAAAGCATAAGCTGAACCCATAATGACTGCAGGGGGATAACATGTGTAATCCTCCCAAGCAAGAGGGAAGATCCCTGCTAATCCACGCTCAGCCCCAGGAGGAGCAGGCAGGGGAATTTTGGGGAGCAGCAGAGTTGCAAAGCTCTTCTCTCCGGGGGGAGATAAAGGCAGCGTGGAGATCCAAGGCTGAGCATCACCTCCCAAGGTGGGGAGGGCAGGGTGCCAATGCCAGCCTGGACCACAGCGGGTGCACCCTTGGACAAGCTGGTCAGGAATTATTTGTACCACTTTGGCCTGAAGTGTATTCACCTCTTTGCCACCATCCTGTGTCCTACTTCCCCCTGCTCATTCCTCCCCAATTTGTTTGTCCTTGGGAAAGTTCCTTGTACCAAAACTGGCTCTGTTTGCCAGCAAAAAGAACCCCTTCATTAGCTGGATGCTTTCCCACTGGAGCTGCTCATTGAATGCCAAATTAAATAAGTTGTATGAACAGTGTTTGATGCAGTGACAAGCTGGAGGAGCCTTCCAGTGCCCAGGAGGATTAATGTCTAATCCTTGTCCTGTACATGGAGCAGGAGGAGAGCACAGCAGTCAATAACACACTCAGCTTTGCTGCTTAACCCCAACCTTCTTCACCAGTAATTAGACTGAGAAATGACAAAGAGTGTGGGGCTGGTGGCATTTGCATACTGGCTGGTGCTAATAAGAAAGGAGGAAATACGCATCCTTTAACTGGGTTATGCAATCAGATGTTATGAGAGGAAGAAACTTCTTCCTCCTGAGCAATGATTTGTTGTTGCCTGAGTGGAAGTGTTGTAACATATCCTGTTAGCAGATTTATTTTCCCATCTTAAAGCCAAACTATTTCCTCTGTGACCAAAAACATCCTGGGTGTTCTTCTGTGTGTGTCAGTAAGAGGCTTTTCTTTCACCAGGGACAGCAAAGAATTCAGAAATCACTGACATTTCAAGGTTTGCACCGATGTGACCATATTCATCCACCAAAAGGGGACACAAGACACTTCTGATGTAGATGCAGGGGGAATTCTGACAGAGCAGCTCTTTTTGTCCCCGTTTCTCCTCACACAGCCCACAACCATCAAAGAGAATTAATCTTCCCTGCCCATGTGCCTCCTCAGGCCCCCAGGCAGTGCTGCTGGTGCCCCCCATGCCAGTGTGGGAGGTGGGTGAGCTCACTGGCAAGGCTGGGATGGCTCCTCAGAGCCAGCTGTCACCAGCACTGCCTCAGTGGGAATCCCTTAGGGACAACAGCCTGGGAGCTCCTGCCTCCCCGTGCAAACCTATCAATCCAGCTTCTTGTCAAGACGACTGAAGGAGCTGGAGCGATGAAGGTCAAGTCCTTGCTGGGATGCTGAGCTCGTGCTCTTGCTCCAGTGCCTCTGCCTGACTCTTTAACCTTCCCAGCTCCACTTCTGTCCCCATTCCCTGCTGCGTCCCTGCTGTGTGAACATCAGGGTCTGGCCATGCCACCAGCCCTGGGGACAGCAGCACCAGGACGAGCTGGAGTGTTCACAGCCACACGGATGCTTGCCCAGGTCAGAGCCTGGAGGATGAGGTCAGGAGATTCCCAGCTCCTGGCACACCTTGGGGCTGGTGGCCCTTAGCAGTGAAGGTGAGATTTTCCCAAACCTTATGTACCTTTTTGAGATCCAGGTGTCCCAGACTTGCACTGAGCGTCAGCTGTTTTCCTCCATCATTATTATGAGTTTTCCCCATCATTACTATGGGTTTTCCCTGTTGTTATTATGGATTTTTCCCATTATTATCCCTCTGGGCCCTGCTGGAATGGGCAGTGTAGGGTCAGCTCAGTGTCCATAATAGGGTAAGGGCCCTTTTATCTGTTTTGCAATCTAAAACAATGGAATATTTTAGTCTTGTTGGTGTTGTCTCATAACAACTTGTGCTCTTCTCATTTGCCATGGTATTGTTCTAAACCACTACTGCATGATGCTGCCACTGCATGTCACTGTTAAGACAGTGACAAAAAGGGACTGTGTGAGGTTTATCAGGGCCCAGTGTCCCTCCAGCAGGAGCTGCCCTGTCCCTGCCCTCGCCCCAGTGCAGTTCCCTCGTCACACTGCGTGATGCCAACCCTGCAGCAGAGGGATGGAGGGCACAGGGACGTGGCTGGTGGCTCTGCCTTGGAAATCCTACACACTGCAGACTCAGCAGATCTACAGGAAAGGAAACAGCAGAGCCCAGAAATCCTTGTCCTGAGAGGTGCAGCACGGGGAAAGCACCATTTACATCCCGCTTGCACCCCTGTAGGATGGAAACCTGTTATCCTTGCTGAAACCTTCAGGTCTCGGAGCATTTCAGATGTGATTTGGATTTTTAATGTAGAAGGGAAGTGCATTCCAGGTCCACAGGGCCGGTGACAGCAGTGCTTCCTGCCACAGTTCCTATTAAAAGCCCTCTGGAGAGCGGGATGGTGAAGGGGAAGGAAGGAATGATGGAGCAAAGGGGTGCGGTGCTGCCGCCGCTCCAAAGGCATCGCCGCTCCACGGCCTTTAAATATTTATAATTATTTTTCTCAGCTCCTGAATTATGAAACACTGGGTGTGTGGTTTGCTCTGCAGGAGAGGCTGAGCTGCATTTCTTTCTCAATGAACTCGGTGCTGGAAGGATCGCCAGGGATCGATCCTGCCCAGCAGGTCTGAGCCTGGCAGAGCCATCAGCCCCACAGCAGCCCGTGCCCCTGCGGATGGCACAGCTGGGGCTCAGCTCCTGGGGCTCAGCTCCAGCTGTGATTAGCACAGCCAGAGCACTCAGGCAAGCCCCACGCCCTCTGCTCGCTCCCTCCGGCAGCCCCAGTGTGAGGAAGAGCTCAGGGCAGCTCCCTCCTCTTCCTCCCCGGGTTTAAGCCTGACCAAGGAGTGCTGTTCAGCTCAGCTTTGTCCTCAGGCTGCTCTGCAGGTACGGGTTAGTGTAAGGCCAGGTGTTAACTGAAGGGAATGTGTTCATGGAGACAAGAGCCAAGGTGAAGAAAGGACTGGGAAATATCTGTTGTAGTCCAGCCTAAGGCTTTGTGTGCAGGGCAAAATGCACAGCCCTGCTCAGGAAGTGACTTGCCACGGTGGAGAAGACCTGGTGGAGGCAAACAGTAAGGCAGAATAAAGAGCAATTTGGCTGCAAATCTCCCTCTGTATTTTCAATTTGCTGTGTGTCAGCAGGCTGCAGTCCATCACACAAGCAACGTCCTGGCTCAGGCAGGCAGGACCTTTTTTGGGCTGCTCAGGCTGGCAGCAGCGTCAAGGATCAGGCTTAGAAAATGCCCCATCCCTGGAAGTGTCCAAGGCCAGGTTGGACAGGGCTTGGAGCACCCTGGTCTAGTGGAAGGTCTCCCTGCTCATGGCAGGGGGTGGACTGAGATGAGCTTTAAAGTCACTTCCCTCCTAAGCCATTCTGTGGTGCCCTGATTCTATCATTAAGAGAGGAGGAGGCTGCAGCAGATGCTGAAGGAGTCCCTGGCAGGTCCAGGGCTGCTGTGCCCAGAGCAGGCAGCTGCCAGTAGGGTAACACACACAAAGAGCTGAGCTGACAGTGAATCACCACTTGCCATTCCCCTCCACACCTCAAGGCTTATCCACAGACAAATAGGGAATATCCTTTTCTGAATCCAGCTGCCACTAGAAAGGGCTCATCAGTCTCTCTTGGGTGCTGCAGATAAGGAACCACCACGTCCTGCACATGGTGCTTGTGCCAGGAAAGCAGCTCGTGCCAAGTGCTGACATAGGGGTGTGCCAGGGGTGGATGGGAGCTGTGGGCACAGCTTGGGCTGGTGAGCCAGCACCAGGACTTGGGGAGGGATGCCCAGATGCCAGGCATGGGGCAAACCCCAGCGCTGGGGCTCTGCAGCAGGGAGGAACCCACTGGGGGTTTGCAGGGGGTGCAAGGGAGCTGAAAGGTGGGATGAATTTGATATAAAGGCTGAGGACCGAGAGTCAAGCTCTTTTATTCAGCTAAAATTATGAAGGCCGAAATCTATGATTATTTTTGCATATATTACTTTGAAATGCAAATTCTAATGACATCTTAGTTACCTGTTCAGTCTCTCAGGGTTAAAGGACAAAGGGCAGTTAAGAACTTGAAAAAAATCCATTTCCCCGGTAAGGCTTTGTACTATCAGGAAGCATTTAGCCCTTGTTTCTTCTACCTGGCTAATTTCCATAAATCCGAGAGTGAGAATCCCTTTGTAGTTTGCAAATAGTGTGGAGATCCAAGTGGTGGCTGGCTCTCACTTCATCCCTTTGGGATGCACAGCAGATGCTGGGCACTGTGGCACCAGGCAAATCCCAGGCTTTGCCTGTTTTGTCACAGGGAGTTCCTCTCTCCCTTCTGCCCAGGATTACCTTAAACTGCTATTTTCCCTTTCATTGTTAGTGTTGCTTAAAAGCAGACCGATTTACAGGCTCCCGGTCCTGGGCACAGGCTCCTCTCCATCACGCAACACCTGGCGATGCCCAGAGGGGTGTTAGTTAGACAAGGAGGGTGTTAATTAGACAAGGGTACATCGGCAATAACACGTGGTGAGTGCTCAGTCCTCCCACCCTCTGCGTGCGAACGGGATCAATAAGCAATTCAGCCATTAGAAATAAAGCTACTCCTATCATCTGCTGATCAATAACTCATTAGGCTTGGACATACCTGCCTCGGAGCACCTCTGGAAGGAGAGGAGCTGGCACAAGGGCAGGGGCTGCAGCCACGTTTGTCTCCACCTGCACCCCCGTGAGCCTTTGGTGCCTGCAGACAGCAGGATTTTCTGCACTCCAGGTCTGTATCTAAGATTAATATACAGTTGTAAACAGCTTTTTATTATTGCACACCTCCAACCTCCCCGTCCTCCCTGCTGCTCCCCCTGCCCCGGCTGGGAATGCTGACAGTAATAAATGGCTGGCAAAGCAATTATACACATTAAGCTGAAAAGTATGAAGCAGAGGTCAAAACTATTTTCTTTGTAGAATTACGTGGAGGGTAAATTTGTTTTGCCAGGAATAAAAACGACACAGAAGGTCGTGGTGAGCAGAGGGGAGCCGGGTGGTCAGGCTGCCCCGTGCCACAGACCCATTGGGAACAGCCTCCACAGCCAATCCCACCCCACTGTGCCCCAAAACTGATGCATACAACTCAAACACTGAGCTGTGAGAAAGCCCAAACCCAGGCAAGAGCTTTCTGCTCCATTTATGGTCCTCTTTTTGCTTCCAGGCCACTTCCATGCTCTTGAGTGAGTGCTGAGCTGGCTGTCCTGCTGTTTGAATGTGAGCCAGTCCTGAAACCAGGCTGTTCAGTTTGGAATCAGGTTTATTAAATTGTAATAGGGTTTGTTACTCTGCTAATGCACCATATAAAAAAAGCTATGAAAATCAACTGCCAGGTATAACAACCTGCTCATTCCCAGCTGAAGTGTCTTGGCCAGTTTATAAGTGACTTTATCCTCAGCAGAGGAGAGGGAAAGGCTTCATACTGCAGGGCTGGGATGTTGTCCCATGCCCTGCTCCTGCCTCCAGGTGCCACTAAGGGCTGGGATGATCCTGGGTCACTGCTGGGGTGGGCTGGGGAGCAGAGGTGGCCACTGCCCATATCACTGTGCTCCCTGAGTGTGTGCTCCCTGAGTGTGTGACTTCTGTTGGGGACAGTGCTGGTGGTGGTGGCATCAGAGGTGAACATGAGCCTCTAGTACCCAAACAGATTCAAGTTTTCCTGGGTACCAACAGAGTCTTTTGGGAAAAGGTGTGTCATTGGCTTTTCCAGCACTGGGTTGCCTTTCCTTGGACTATCCCATCTGCAGGAGTTGGCTTTTCCCACAGTCCCATTGCCTTTGGGGAGGCTGTTGAGCAGGGGCAGCACACGGCAGTGACGTTCGCTGGTCCCTGGTACCCACCAACCATCACCCATCTCTGATGGGAGTTCTCCCACACATTCCTTTGGCCAGGGAACAGCTCACCCCGGCAGGGCAAGGGAACGGATGGGAGCACAGGATGGGAACACCAAGCAGGTTTTCCAGGTGGCAGTGGGATGAGGGCAAGCTGGGCATAGAACCCAGAACTCAGCTTATGCTGGGCAAAGTTCCTCCTGAGACCTCCTCCTGGCTGACTTTGAAGTGTCTGGTAGTGGCTGAATAATCACCTGTCCTGTACTGGGAAAGGATTTCCACTCCTTAAAAGTAGCTTTGGTGAGTTTTTGCTTTCTTTGAATCAAAGATCTGAGCCAATTAATCACTGCCCACCTCCTGCCCGTGCAGTTAAGTGCTCAGCTTGAAACAGAGACTGGGAAAGGGAATTAATCTTTGTGCAACAAGGTCTTCAAAATAACCATCACTGTCCTGCTGCTGGGCTGAAAGAGCTGTTCTGCCACCCTGCAAACCAAGAGGATCCTGCTGTAGGTTTCTCCAGCAGTGAAAAAGGGCAGGATTGCTCTGCAACCACCCCTACACCCTCTGCTCCAACTCTTCGCATTGAGAGGCTGGAGCACATCTGGAGAGAGGGAATGGAGATGAGGAAGGGTCTGGAGGGGAAGTCATATGAAAGGGTGGTGGGGGGGTTCACCCTGGAAAAAGAGAGGCTCGGGGGGGACCTTCTGGCTCCCTACAGCTCCCTGCCAGGAGGGGGGACCCAGGGGGGGGTCGGGCTGTGCTCCAGGAACAGGGACAGGAGCAGAGGGAACATCTCAGGCTGGGACAGGGCAGGGGCAGGGGGGGCAGCAGGAGGAATTTCCTCATGGAAAGGGTGGGCAGACTTTGGAAGGGGCTGCCCAGGGAGGTGCTGGATTCCCATCCTGGAGGTGTCCAAGAAAGGATTGGCTGTGGCACTGAGTGCTCTGGGCAGGGGGACAAGGTGGGCATCGGGCACAGTGAGGACTCGATGGGCTGGGAGGTCTTTTCCAACCTAAATGGTTCTGTGATTCATCATGCTTTGGGATGAGGTTTGGGGTGGCTGCTCCTGGAATCGTGCAGTGCACTGGAAGAGGAGGAAGAAGACAAAGAACAGAGATACCTTTGCAGGCACCCTGCTCGTGCCGAGCCCTCACACCAGGCAGGGCTGCAGTCAGAGCACATCTCCAACACTGTGCTCGCCAGGGACAGGGCTCCTTGTCCCTCCAGGGCCCCTCAGCTCTAGAGAAAGGCTCCCAGGGCATGGAGAGTGTGGGCCACGCTCCCCTCCCCATCACCAGCCCTGCCACCACTCACCTCACAGCCAGCTGGTGACCTCCTGCTCTTCTCAGAGTGCTGGAGTTAACATCTGGCAACACCTAATGAAACTGCAGATTATTAATGACTTCCATGCAACATTTACAGTGAAAGGGCATTTCCCACAGCTGTTTAGATTTCAGTGGAGGCGTGTGCAACCTTTCTGTGGGATCCCCAGGGTCTCACTACGGTAACAGCATTCGATAAGGAAAATTCAAATCAACTCCTTTCCATTTTCCCCCTCTTTCTTTCTTAGTTCACAAACCATGAAGGAAACAGATGGGAATTGAACAGAGATTGAAAATGACAAAGGAAGTCTAGAGACATTTATTTCCACTCAGAACAAATTAATTAGGATGTCTAGGGACACCTGATTAAAGTTCCTGACAGAGTAAGGGAGCTAAAACACCATTCCCTGTCCATGCAGCGAATGCTTCAGCACTTTCCATCACCAAAGCAGAGCTTTTGTGGTGAGGAGACCCCAGTACAGGCAGGGTTGGGCTCACTGTCCACTGGGTGTGCCCTGGGAAGCCATCACTGAATCCTGGAATGGTTTGAGCCAGAAGGGACATTAAAGCCCATCCCATCCCACCCCCTGCCCTGGGCAGGGACACCTCCCACCAGCCCAGGGTGCTCCAAGCCCCATCCAACCTGGCCTTGGACACTCCCAGGGCTGGGGCAGCCACAGCATCTCTGCCCACCCTGTGCCAGGGCCTGCCCACCCTCACAGGGAAGAATTTCTCTCACCTGCTCTTATTTCCAAACTTCTCAAGCCCCTAAAGACCTTTTTCCATGTGCAAGTCTTTCCAGCAGGTTCTTCTGGGGGTTTCTTGCCTGTATTACTTAGAAAGCCAAAAAGAAAAAAGTTTTCAAGTTTTTAAAGTTGATAGTTTTTCACTTTCTCTTTGATATTGGGCTTTCTCTCCTTCTTCCCATGTATTTTGCATGACTGCCAAAGGGGAAGAGAAATAAAGAAATAACACAGTGTTAGAGAGCTAAACCTGAAGTCAAAAGGAGAAGCAGCGGGAGAAAGACTGGGAGCAGCCTTTAATCTTAGAGATGTTGTACCTCAGGGGATCTGCCTTCCTCTTACCAGGCAATTAAGTCCTTTATTAGGGAGCCCTTCATTAGGGAGCCCATCACTCCTTCTGGGATCTGTTGCTGCACCAAAGGCCTCTGAAGCTGCAGCAGAGACTGGTCTGACCGGGATCAGAACAGCACAGACAGCAGGCGGTGGTTACTGGTTTCCAGCTGAGTGGGGCCGGGCGGAGGGGGCTTGGCACCCCCCCAGCAGGGAGGAGACCCTTGTGGGTGCCACATCACCACCATCCTAAATTCATTAACCCACTGCTCATCCCCAAGTTGCCCTTGAGCAAAGAACCGCTGAAGCACCTGAGGAGTTGTGTTTGCATCACACCCAGCGGAGGCAGAACAAGGGTTTCCATCCCTGCCTGCAGACTGGGACCTAAGACCAAGCCTACAAATTGAAACGCTGCTTTTCAAGATTTCCACTCTCCCCTCCTGGTGCTGCTGCAGCCGAAGCAGGAGAGGGATCCCTGCCCTGTGACAATTCCCAGTCCTGGCCATCCCTCCCACAGGGATCAGGTGGTGCTGCCAAGGTGTGCAAACTCCTCACGCTTACCCTGGGCAATGACAGCATAACGAGCCACTTCCATTTGCTGTCTCCTCATCTGGCTGGAAACATCACAGCACATGGCAGCAAAATGCTGTGTTTAAATCCATAATGACTCCTGGCAACATTCCTAATATAAATCAAGGGGGATGTAGTTATGGGAGAGAGCGTTTTTATGACCCTATCTTCATATCATCTGTCAAAAAGACAATTTGGCCTCTGCAGTATTCATCTATTTTTATCTAGACATGTGCACTTGTTACTTCCATGCTATCACCTTCCAAATGGCAAGATTTATTTTTTTCCTGTTAGCCTCAGGAATTGCTTCCATTCCCCTGGATGCTGTGGGTGGGTAACTAGCGGATACACATTTATGGCCTGATGCAAAGTGTTTGAAAAGCCCTTTGAAACCCACTGTGTGGGTTGAAGATGACACATAGCAGGGTAGTGTTCCTGCCCCAGCCAGGACACAATTACCTGAGATGAAACAGCAAAGTCCTTCCTAAATTAAATATATATAAAATCTGCAGTTACCAAGCTGTTTTCGGCAGAGAATGCTGTCAACTCCTCCTCGTTCCTCTTCAGTGATCCCTCAATTTGTCACCACTGCTGAGCCTGAAGAACCTCCATTATTCTGCACTCTGAGGGGACCTTTACCAACATTTCCATCAGCCCCCATCCCTTTTTCTCTCCAGCTTCTCATCCCCACTGTCCACGAGATGCAAGTGAGAGTGAAGGTAGCTCATCTTATGACCACCAAGAGGAAGGAATGAAAGGGGAGAGGGAGGGCAAGCGTATCAGTGCATGTGTGTGGGGGGATTTGTTTCTCCATCAATAATTTCTGTTTAAAATATAATAAACTCCATAAAATCAAGTTTATTCAACTGTCTCTGAGAGAATGCAATAAAGTTGATTTGGAGGAAATCTTCCAGAGGCTGCAGCCATGGGAGGAGGGGTAGGACCGTTTCTTTCCTCCCCAGGAGAAGGGAAAGGATGAAAAGTTGGTGCTGAGGCTGAGCCCAAGTAATGCAGCAGCACATCTCACAGGACCCCATGATTGCAGGGCTAAGACTAAAGTTTCTTTATTAGCCCTATTTTTAATCCTAGAAGATTAAAAGCAGATGTCTTCCTTCTCATGGGAGCTGACCATCATCAAAGTTCAAAAAACTCCAGCTTTTATGGCATATTTAGTAGTCCAAAAACCAGGATCCATCGGTATCAGTGTGAGCTTTCTCTTTTACCCCACAGTATCAGGAAATTTGCTGTTTGCAGGAGCACAGACACTTAGAAAAGCTAAAGGCAAACTTTGCTTATGAAGCATTTGATGCCCAGGGTGATTGGATGCTGCACAGGGGCTGCAGGGATGAGCGAGCACGGCCACCTAACCCACGCACGGGGAGGACACTCAGACCTTCTGCCACTTCCCTCCAAGAGCAGGGCATAAATCAGCCTGTCAGCACAGGCTGTGTGAAGAGAGGACAAGCTTTTTAAAACCCCCCGTTTAGTCATGTCACCATCCATCTCACTGGTCCCCAGGCCCCTTGCACTGTGCCAGCCATCAGTGCTGCAATTTTATGGGGATGGAGCTTTGTGTCCCTCGCTCCTCCTGCCCACAAACCTCACAGCCATGCTGAAGGGAAGAATAATAAATTACAGGAGTAAAATCACAAAATAAAAACTAACCCACAACAACAGTAATAATAACAAGTAGGAAAACATCAAAAGAGGGACAACTGGTGACTTTTTTGCTGTTTCCCTGGCCAGTTTAGCTGCTTGCATTGCCCACGCAGAGCCTGGCCAGGAGAGGCTGGGACATGCCCCAGGAGCAGGGACCAGCTCACCCAGAAGCCACTGGAGTGGGAACGAGTTGGTTGCACTCTCAGTGCCATGACATGTTTCCCATTCCTCATGGAAAGCTGTGACCACCCAACCTTGGCAAGGGCCTCCACAAAGGCTGTTCCAGCAGACAAACACCGTGAAGCTACTGGGTTCTGTCTCTCCCTCCTATTCTGTGAAAATGCCCTTTGGGCATCACATTGTCTAAGTGGAAATTTGCCCATTTTCCCTGGAATTGAACAATTACAGGTCTGCCACAGCCTCCCTCCCTGTGTGTGTTTGCAAAGGGAGACCAGGATAGGCTCACACCCCTTAACTTGTGCTGTGAGATGGCAATGTAGATATGGAAAGCATAAGGGAATCACAGAAATAATGATTCCTTCAAAAGGATATAATTTGGAAACAGCTTTCTGATTTCTACTTTATTGGTTATTTTTAGTTGAGCAGCTGTTCTTCTGGTGTTGATATAAAGCCTGTTTCTTTCATCCCTAAAGGAAGAAATTCTTTATTCTTGTGGCTATAGAATTCAACTTTAGAGGTCACTTATTGTTTCCAAGTTCAGTGAGCTCTGGAAGGAATCTATATTCTTCTCATATGGTTCCTGGGCATGAAAGCAATCTCTAAATACTCAGAGGATAAAATGAGGTCAAACCTGCAATTCCACGTGGCTACTGCCGAGGGAAGCCAGCACTCCGACCCACCGCTTTGTTTCTGTCAAAGCAGTTTAGAAAACAGCAATGGGAAATTATTTTGCAATAAATAGAAACCTACAAGCACAGGTGGGCTGCAGCCTCGGGTTTTCCTTCCAGCTATTCCCCCAAAAAGAGACTGGGAATTTCAACTGGTTGCACTAAATTGGTAGGTGGAGGCAGAGCTGTTTCACATACTAATTCTTCCAGTTGCATCATTTACAAACCCCTCTCATGCAGCAGAACCTGCACGTGTCTGCCAGAGCTGCAAGATTTTCCCTTTGCACGTGGGTCGAGATAGTGCTTAGAGGTGGGGAACAGCATCCAGCACCTCACAGCCCCTACAGAACAGGAGCTTCCCCCTCTGGCTCTGTGAGACTTGAAGCAGGAGCTGAAGTTCTGCCAATATTTGCTCACAAGTGGTAGAGATGAGCTGCTTGGTGAGCACAGAGGAAACACTCTCCAGTGCCAGCCTGGCTCGGGGCTGCATGGCCAGATCCACGCTCCATTTCCCAGGGGGGGATCACGGAATCCTTATTATCAAGGTGGGAAAAGGCCCCCCAAGATCACCAAGTCCAACCTTTGGCCAAGGATCACTGTGCCCACTGACCCATGTCGTGGATGGGGGTGTTCCAGGCCAGGGGTGCTGCAGAGCCACCCCTTCACCCGAGAGCTGGGTGGGGGCTGAATGTTGCCATCAAAAAAACCCCAGTTGCCTTGCCAAGACATTTCCCTTTCCTCCCTGTGCAGTTCATCTTCGAAGCCCCATTGTATCTGAACCTGAGTAGAGACATTAATTACACCGTGCTCATTTCCAAGGTGGATATTACAATGCCTTTCCTGCTGCAGGAAGGAGCTGGGGGATTTTACAAAAGCATTAATACCCCATTCTAGACAAATTCAAGCATTTTCAATGTCCCCCCAAATGCATTTTAAAATATCACACAGTTCAGCATTTGCAGGAGTTGCAATTAGCTAAGCCAGTGATGAATCT
This sequence comes from Formicarius rufipectus, assembly GCA_013399695.1. Lineage (NCBI taxonomy): Eukaryota > Metazoa > Chordata > Aves > Passeriformes > Formicariidae > Formicarius > Formicarius rufipectus. The sequence goes on from VXAU01002078.1 coordinate 326,911, forward strand.
CCCAAAATAACCAGCTCCTTTCTTTTCTGGTGCTTGTTATAACACCCAGAGGTTGTTAGACATTCTCACACCATCAGATTTTAGTTAGATCCAATTCACATAATAGAGAATATGAAACCAGTTTCTTTTTAACCCTCTTCCTACAAAAATTTCCTTTCCTCCAGCCAGCTGGATTTGAACTAGCCAGAAATGCTGACAGACTATATAAAATCCAGGACAATTTTGACATCTTTGGAAGTGCATGCAAACATGTCCCTGCTTAAGTTGTCCCTTTTTTGTGCTCAGAAGCTCAAGCCCTTTACAAAGTGAACCTGATACACAAACTAGAATTTATGTATGTATGTATATACACACAGAGTCAATCTTATCTCCTGCGTTTTCTATTTCATGTGTCAGCAACTCTATATAGAAAAATATTGTGTGTATAAAGAATCTTTGCTCTGACTGTAAAACTGCAGGTTTCTCTGGGTGAGAAACATTATCTGTTTAACTGTGCAGAGCAGCACCACAAATCCATAGAGAATATGAGGTAACATTATTCTACTGCTGTTTCCCCAAGGAGTCTGGGCAGCATTCTGCAAAGATGGAATTTTCCATGAAATGGTGGAATTCTGGGATTGACCATGATTTCATTGCTCCCACAGTATCCCTAGAGGTGTTCAAGGCCAGGTTGGGCAGGGCTTGGAGCAACGTGGGCTGGTTGCTCCAAGTGGAAGTTGTCCCTACCCACGACAGGGGGTGGCACTGGATGAGCTTTAATGTCCCTTCCAACCCGAATCATTCTTGATTCTATATATCCCCCCTCTTGCAGAAAGGGTTATAAAACATTTAATTGTCTAAATACCTGGGCTCTTTCCTCACCTGAAGGGATGCATCCAGCTTCCTATGTCTGTGCCGTTGCTCCTGCTCCAACATGGCCCAGCAGTGGGGTCTGTTGAATTCCCACATTTTGCTCACAGGAGCTGCCAATCCCTTTTTGAATCTGTCAGCCCAGAGTTCTGACCAACAGCAAAAAAAATAAAAAATAAGCTGTTTAAAAATAAGTCTAAGCAACTCTGTATGTGTAGCTCATTGAAGAAAAAAAATGTGCCCAGCACAGCTTCAAGCTCTTCGTAATTAATACACATAAAGTGATTGATTGACCTCAAAACTTTGTGGCAGAAAATCTTTTCACTTGCCAATCAATCCAAGAAGAGCTGCCATTTAGAAAGGACTAAGACAGATGGCACCGATGGATTGTGCCGTGGAGGAACAGAGCCGGGAGCGCCACGTCAATTCGTCACTTTAATCTGTGTGTGAGTGTCAGCAGGTCCAGTTCCAGAGCCCGTGTGGGGCCAGGCTCCAGGTGGGAAGCCCCTGGTTGAGGCTGAGGGAGGGCTGAGAATTCACTAACAAGTGACACCAGGAGATGGGAACAGAATGAGAAATGGTTTACCTGAGGTGGGGTTTGCCACGGGCCAGGTCTGCAGCTGCTGGTGGGAAGGAGGAGTTGAGTGCTGATTCCTGGCACATGCTTTTCTGAGTGGCTGGGTGGAGCTGGACAGCTCTGCAGGGCTTTGGTAAATCATGGGAAAACATGACTTGTGAAGCCACCTTGAGCTTCTCACTCTTGCAGGTACAGGGCGTGTGGCTGAGGATTGTGTGCAGCAGCACAGAGTGGTGAGGTGCAACCAAAACCACAGGGGTTGAGGACAAACAGCAGGGCTGAGAACTGCTGCTGTCACCCACCAATGCCACCTGTGCTGGAACACTTGACATCCTGTAACCTGCACTTCCATCTGTGCCTCTTTTAGAAACAGGCAGGTAGATCAGAAAAGTTCAAGGGTGTTGCAGTGCCCTGGTCTGAAGGAGCAGGAACAGCCCTCACGTGTTCCTGGCAGTGCAGTGGAGAGCAGGTAATTATGGAATGGGTTGGGTTGGAAGGGACCTTCACCTTCCACCCTCTGCCATGGGCAGGGACACCTCCCACCAGCCCAGGCTGCTCCAAGCCCTGTCTGACCTGGCCTTGAACACTCCCAGGGATCCAGGGGCAGCCACAGCTTCTCTGCCCACCCTGTGCCAGGGCTGCCCACCCTCCCAGGGAGGAATTTTGCTAATCTAAACATTCTCTCTTTCAGTTTAAACCCATTCCCCTTTGTTCTGTCACTTCCTGTGCTTGTAAAAAGGTGTAAAGAGTTTGTCAGAACCCGCTGGAGGACGGGCAGAGCTTTCTGGCAGCCACTTAATTGCCGAGACCTGCCTTGCTCTGGGTGCTCTGCCCAGGTGGGAGGGGACCTCACTGCGCAGGGATGTCCTCCCACTGCATCTTAGATCCTGCAGTAGAAAGTAATTTCTCCCAGCTTCAGGTCATTAAAGCTCCTGTCAAACAGTGATGAACCACCCAGAGGTTCTGCTGTTACCCAGACGGGACGGGAAAAGCAGCACAAGAGATGGGGATAGTTTTGTGGGAAGTTATTCTGGAGTCTAAACCAAAGCAAAGTTCCTTCCCATACAGTTTTCAATAAAAACACTTTATCCCATGAAAGAAAGAACTGTCTTGGCCACGTGGACAGCAAACAATTAAGAAGTGCAAATGAATGTGTTTAGTGAAGTGTTTTGCTGCCTTTCAAAGGGACCCCCACACAAAATCATCCTTCAAAGGCTGTTAGTGCCCCCGGTGCGTGGGAATCTGCCTCTGCCACCTGCTCCCCCCTGCAGCAGGAGCAGGGGATGTGCACACACACTAATTGCTGTTAGGCATGGTGGACTTTTTTTTTTAAAGCAATTCCTTCTTTCTCATTTAAGCCTTTTTTCTTTCCAGATGAAAGCCAGCTGCATTAATTTCTCCTGATTTAGTGGAACCCTATCTGTTTACACTGACTCAACGTTTCCTAATTTAAACCCAGGACATTTGTAATTTCAGATCTATTCGCAACAGTTCAGATTTTGATATGTTAGCCTGAACATTTTCACAGAGGATGCTGAGCACTATTTTCATTATAATTACTGTCACAAAAGAGTTTTTGGTTCTGTTGGCTCCACTTTTAATATTTTATAATCGATACCCAGATAAATAATAACAGGATCAGGAGCCCATTTGCGAGTGATACAAATGATCTTGAGACCCTGTTAATGAGATTAGCTTTCTACAGAGAGAAATTAAAAGAAAACCTTACAGTTGCTGCCAGTAATAATTACATGTCTTGGAGGAGAAAAGTAACAAAATCCTGGTGGTGCCATGACTTGTGCTCCAGCCAAAGGAGGGATCCTGGGATCCCATTGCTCGGAGCCCATTTTAGGGGCCCATGGTCCAGGCAGTGGGGTCTGTCCATCCCCCTGGCCCTGCCACCAACACCCACATCCTCCTGGGGCCACAGTGAGCCCACGGAGCTGGTTCCACAGTGCTTTGCATGATCCCTGTGGAGATCTGTGCCCTCTCCCTAGGAGAGGTTTTTTCCCTATTTTCCTAGTTCTTTTCTTTGGGGAAGAAGAGTCCCTGTCATTGCCTACACGGAAGCAACATCCCTCCTCTAATTGATTGGGCAAGGAGAGCAATACCAGTATCTGATCTTCTATTAATTACAGAGACAATTAACTCCAGAATCCCCAGACTAACATTCCCTGTGACTGGTGGGAGATCAGCATCTCTCCTGGTATGAATATATTGTTATTTTAATAGTGATGTACCACGTGTGGCTGCCCTCCTGCACGTAGGGCAGAGTGGTGCTGCATCCCCACCCTTCCCCTCACCTGCTGCAGCCAGGGTGCTCCCTGCTACCAAACTGCCCCAGCTCACCCTTCCTGGGGAAATAAAAGGCAGACACTAAACAAAAAGGACATAAACACCACGTGTTAAAGCAGCAGAGGAGCATGGTTCAAAAATAAAGGAGCTTTTCCCTGGGGAGGACCTCCTATCCTATGCCAGCTTAATTCCAGGGGTCCCCAGGGCTGCACTCTCCCTGCTCCCTATTCCCCCAGCTAAGGGTTTACCTTTCTTTAGAAGAAGGACAATATTTACTGTCAAAAAGAAAGTTTTGCTTACAAAACAGTTTTCTATTTAGCAAAACCCAAACACCCAACAAATCCAACAACCAGCACCTTGCCTTGGCCAGCTCCTCCTCTCCCCTTCCTGCAAGGGAACACTTAATTTCACTGCTACAGGGCTTTTTCTCCCCTGATGATATGTGAGTATTCCAGGGAAAGAGGTTGTTTCTGCCAGATAATGAGATAAATAACAAATAAAGAGGCCCTGGCAGGTGGTGGGCACAGGAGGCACAGGAGCTGCTGTGATTTACAGGAGCTGAGCTCTACCCCCTGAGCCATAAACCACGACTCTGAAACACCATGTGTAATTAAAATACTAATATCTGTTGTAAGTATATGTATTTAGGAGGACCATAATCATGGCTGGACACAAATGCAGCTCATTCTCACAGGTGCAGGACAGTTCCCAGCAAGCAATAGCTGCTGGCAGGGATGTTTTCCTCCCTCCCACTTCCCTCAAGCCTGGCCTGACCTCTGGATAGTTTAAATTAAGCAAAGGCAGAAACAGCTCTCCATGAAGGGAAATACATTCGTGAGCAGCAGGCTCTGAAAGACTTTTATCAATTTATGGCATCTAAAAACCTATTCTTATGTGTCAGAATTTGACTCCTGAAAGTCCACTGCTGGTTCAAGTACTTCAGAACTGCATGTTCCTGGATGGGCACTCTCGAATTCCCTTCAACGTGTGTCCCCACAGTCACAATCACTCACTTGTGCAGTGATTTCTGAATCTCCCCCATTTTAAATGGTTCATTAAATATCACCATGAGAATTTGGTAGAGCCCATCCTTTCAAAGTTCACGCCAGTATTTAGAGACAGATGAACAGATAAAGGTCTTTAGTCATGGAAGAAGAGAGACAATATCCTGAGAACACAAAGTTTTAAAACAATTGCTCTGAGTCTCTGTGGAGAAGATATCCACAGCCTAAACTGTGGTTTGACCTGGGATGTCAAAAAACCCAAACCAAAATGAACTAAAAGTCTGGAAAATATTTATACAAGGGGGTGCAGTGAGAGGACAAGGGGGGTTAGTTTAAATTGACAGGGAGAAGGTTTGGATTGGATATCAGGGAGAAATTCTTGGCTGTGAAGGTGGTGAGGCCCTGGCACAGGTTTCCCAGAGCATCTCTGGAGTTGCTCAAGGCCAAGTTGGATGGCTTTGAAGCAACCTGGACTAGAGGAAGGTGTCCCTGCCCACGACAAGAGGGTTGGAATGAGACGAGCTTTAAGGTCCCTTCCAACACGAACCATTCAGGGATTCGATGATAAATATTCTGGTTCCTAACATGGCAGTTCAAATCCTTGCATTAAAATTATCTTCAGTGCTGGATGGTGTGGAATATTTAATAGCAATTACATGCTCCTGCTGCTCCAGTCCCCATGTACAGGAGGCTGCTTAAAATGTACAGGAAGCTGCTTAAAATTCGGAGCAGATGCCTCCATGTCAGCCCTGCTGCTCCCAGGGAAGTTCCCATCTCAGCACAGTAAACTTCAGTGGAAACCACTGATTTGCTTCCAACCAACCCTCTCTTTCAGGTTGTGGGAATCATCAAAAGATATTTGGAGCCATTTGTATGCAGATGTGTTTATTTAATCTGAAGTTATTTGTGCAAGTGCATTGTAACAAGATGAGAAATGGGAGATAATTTCACAGGGGTTCTGTTATCTTCTCCTTTAGCAACAAAACACGTTGGTGTCCTTTGCCAGGGCTCAGAATGGCTTTGAAGAGCAACGACTTCACCATCTAAACCACAACGGGGTGTTGCCACTCAGGGGGTTAGAAAGTGATTTAGTGACTTACAGTAGAGTCCCCAGGCAGAGCAGAGGTTGCCTGAAACCTAAAATTTCACCAGAAAAATATTCCAGACAAAGAAGTTTGTCTGTTATCCCTCTAATCAGATGGTCTTGTAAAGCTTCTGGGTGAAAACTAAAGAGAAATGGAGGAAAAAAAAAAAAAAAGAATAATGGGAGAGATGTAATGGAAGAAAAGCAGAGATAAAATGCTGCCTGGAGAGAGGAGTGAGGAAATATGCCCCACGAAATAAATTGAGAAACATGAGAAGATGATGAGATCTCATTTATCTCCCGTGCGTTGCTCTCTCAGTGATTGAGCACTAACAGAGCAATAAAAGGGCTGATCTGAAATCTTCCCTTGTTCAGAATTCACAAGAACACCCAAAGAACAAGCTTTTAGCACAGCTATGAATATTTTTTAAGACTTTCCTTAAAGAGGAACAGATACTTTGCCTCACTAACTCTGTATCATCACTAGAAGTTGCTCATGCAAATTCAGAAGAGCAAATTGTAATTAACTGGGCAATTAAGCATCTAATTTGGGTAGAAGGTGCAACGAGAATCCCTGTTTCTTCCCACACTGTAACAGAGAAGGAAATAGCTTAACCAGGGAAGGGATTTGTGAACAAAACCGATTGTGAATCCCCAAGAAGGAATAAGGGGGACTGTGCATCCCCGGCAAGCATCTACAAACGAGACCCTTCCATTATTGCTGTGCATTATAAACACTCCCCCCTTGAGCCCAGCGGTGCATGAAGGTCCCGGGTACCTGGAGGAGCACCACCCCACTCAGCCATGCAGCCAGAGAGGTGCCAGAGCTGCTGCCCCTCAGAATTTGTGCTCTGCAATAACGATGCATCATCTGCTCCTGGTTGCAGAGCTGTGCTCCCCCAGCCCGACAGTGGGGTCGTGTTGGCATTTGGGGTGTTCACCTCTGCTCCCTGGTGATGCTCCCTGCAGCCATTGCCCACATTTACCCTCTTCCCAAAGCAAAGCTATCCCCAGAGCAGGGCCACCAGTGGGAATTACCCTTTGGAAAGCTTTGCTGGCTTCATGGAGCCCAACAAAAACTCAATTACCCAGCATAACTGAGCAGGTTTGCAGAGAAAATGTGGCACATTCCACAAGTATCTTATGAAACGAGACAAAATCTTCTGAAAAGTCACCCAAAAAATCTGGGATGACCCTTCCTGGAGTCAGAGCTGTCACTCTGCCATGGTGAGGAGCAGGGCTGGAGGAGCCACCACAGACCATCCCCAGCCTTGGCTGGGTCTTGGCACCCAGACAAGCCCAATTAAGCAAATATCTAATTGTGAATCTTGAATAATTGAGCCCCAGAGGAGCAGCACCTCTCCCACGTCCCTCAGCCCACACAACTCTGGGTGTGTAAGGCAGATAAAGTGCTTTAAGCCAGAGGACTGGGGAGGAGATCAGAATGTTGGGCAGCTTCAGGAGGAAGATGCTAAAATGTCCTCGGAGTTTAGGAAGACTTTTCCCTTTTAAGAGGCAACAGCTTTTGTAAAGGCTGTGCTTAGGTTTTATTTTTAGGATAACCTGTCTGGAGGCTTAGTGTTGGCAGCACAAAACCTCTGTATTTACTTTTCATTAGAGCGATTTAATTTGCATTTGGCTACTATGAGAATTGCTTGTTGTCAGCAAGAACAGCAGCAATGGCTTGCCTGGAAATGTGTCCCTGTGCCCCATGCTCTGAGCTGTGAGTGGGATCAGCTCTGCAATCACTCACCTCAGACCCCTCCAAAAATGCTGTGAAATTGAACTCCTCCTCTCCCCAAGCACTGCTGGATTTTGTTAATGAGCTTATGTTGAAGATCAGAAATAATCACTTCCTGCAGGGAACTGCAGGACATGCAAGTGCCAAACTGCTTCCAACATGATGGTCGCGGGGCTTGGGATGAGACAATGTTTTTCCAAGAGAAAATAACAGCTCTCTGTACCCCTCAGTCTCTGAGGGTTTCCCTCTCTGGGGGTGTTTGGGGTTGAAGTTGGACAGACATCACTTTAGGGAATAGTAACAGGATTATAAAATTGTAGAACTATGGAATGCTTTGGGTTGGAAGGTACATTAAAATCATCCCATCCCACCCCCTGCCATGGGCAGGGACACCTCCCACCAGCCCAGGGTGCTCCAAGTCCCGTCCAACCTGGCCTGGGACACTCCCAGCGATGGGGCAGCCACAGCTTCTCTGCCTCACCTGTGCCAGGGCCCCACCACCCTCACGGGCTCATATTTCAGTTTATTGGAGAATTTGGGCTGTTTTGGTGGTTCTGTATAGATCTTAACACCTCGGAGGCTTGTGGAGTGAGTTCAAGTAGAGATCCATTGTGGTGCCATGGAAATTCCATTTGAAGCACTGGAAAACTGCCTCCGGGAGGTGGATGTGGCAGCAAAGCTCAGGGATGTGATCAAAACACTAATGTTATGATTAAAATTTGAGGAAGCAATTAGTGGCATTATTGCAGTGCTAGCTGTATTCAGCAATGGGAGAAGCAAATGGGAGAAGCTCTGGAGCTGTGAGTGATGGCATAGGAACGTTCTGGCAGAGCAGAGCTCAAGTCTCCTGTGCTTCCTCTGAGGCCACATGGTTTGCTCTCACTGCATCACCTTCCCCAAGGCCATCACTAGCACTGGAATTCCGTGCCTGGACCCTTGTCCTATTAACTTCTCCTGTGGTTTAACTCTTCCATTTGCCACCCTCATGAAGTTTCCGTGTCCCCCGCAGCCCCTTCTGAAGCTCGATGGAGAATTTCCCAAAGTCCTGCCTTTCAGTGCCTTTCCCTCCCTGTCCTCCTTAGCATTCTGGCACACGTCGGTGGGGTTGTGTCTTCAAGGTTAAAAAATTCTGATGGCAAGTCAGATTCCTGGTGTGAAGTTTCCCTTTGAAGTCTCTTCTGGAGCCTCTGGGGAGGGAGCAGGCGGGGAAGTGCCGTGTAGAGCCCTGACCCACGGCCTTGTGCCCAGAGATTCCTGCTGGGGGAAGAGCTGCTGCTCCAAGGGAGAGGGAAAAGCGTAGGAAAATTAATCATGCAGCCTTTTGTTTTCAAAACTGTAGCTGCTCACCCGCTCAGTATTCATGAGAGGTAACTTGGTATGTAACGTGCAGCAAATTGAAGCCTATTTCAGTGTCCTTCTGCTCTTCCAGCAGTGCATGACACACGTTGTGAAACTGAAAGAGTAATTAGAATTCATCCCTGGGAAAGAAAGCTCAGTAATTACTATTAAAAATAATTTTTATACTGTTTTCTATCAAGCAAGAAATTCTGCTAAGGGGTGAGCAGCAATCAGGCTTGGAACAACCTGGGCTAGTGGAAGGTGTCGCTGCCCATGGCAGGGGGTGGAATGAGATGAGCTTTAAAGTCCCTTCACACCCCAAACCATTCTGGCATTCTGTGAATAGCAAAGCACTTCAGTAACTGATGGAAAGGACTCGTGCCAGCTGGTTAAACTGACCTCAGTGCCCCTGTCCGACTGCTGCAGGACATGCTGCAAAGCCTCCCCGAGCACTTGTGCCCTGCCCAGCAAGAGCTGCAGCATCTCAAATCCACAGCCATTCTCCTGGTAGGGAGAAGAGACAGAGGTGTTTGTGATCGCAGGTGGTAATCCAAGGCATGGAAAGCATGCAAACTTTGGTATTTTCCCCTTTGACTACTTCAAGTTTTCAAGTTGGAAACACCTTTTATAGGAATTCCTAAAAATCCGTGTGTTCTCCTGTGTGATGGGAAGAGCATCTCTGAAACCTGTGCTTTGTTGTGGGGTCTGGGAATGCTGCAGGACCAGGACTGGCAGGTAAACCCTGATTCAACCAACCAGTCAAGCAAAGCACCATTTAGTATAAACGGTTGACATTTAACACATGAAGAATTCACTTCACACTGTGTCCATTTATTTTTGGTGGGCTGGGTTCCCTGATCGGTGTGAAACCTCAGCAGGGAGGACTTGGGTTGAAAGAGTTCCTTCATTTTCTGCCAGGCAGTTTGATTTTCCAGGGGCAGCAGGGCTGGCTGTTTTGAATTCTTTTGATCAATTATTTTTTCAACCGTTACTCGCTGGAATTCAGTGAGTTTTGATTGGAAAATAAGCTTAACCAACTGCTTTATTAGTCAGCAGAAACTGCTCTGGTTAATTGACAGAGGAAATATTGGAAGGGAAATCAAGATCTGGAAGATGTTACTTACCAGGAGCAGTTCAGCTCCCCTCAATCATGTTAGCTTTCCATTTTGTGGTGATATTGAATTCAGGCATGTTATAGGCTCTTTTTCAAGGGGAAATAGAAAATTTTCCTGGTAGTGGAAAGTAATTGCATTAGATTTATTGAAATAAAGATGATTCACCCAGATTTGTGACTGGGAATAGGAGTTCTTGAGGTGTAAAAACCCAACCTGGCTACTTGATTCGCTTTCTTCTAAAATTAAAGGTTTATTACATGAGATGAAGGAGGTGGGGAGGGGTGACACCAGCCACCCAGTGCCCACGAGGGCCACTTGGTAAGTCCTTCCCACATGCCAGGAGGTGGGGAATGCTGGCAGTGGAGTGCCATGGGAGGAGTCTGGGTCTGGATGCTGCCAGCAGATCAGCCACACCTGCAGATGGGCTTCCTCCAACACGGGCACCACCAGCACTCGGGCAGCACTGGCGGTGCCCAGTGCCGAGGGGGCTGAAACCTCCCCTCTGTGCTTTTATTCTGAATAAAAGAAAACCTGTGATGGGCTTGAACCCTCTGGACCATAATCATCCTTCACTTCAGCTGCTGATGGGGTGTGAAAGCCAATCCCCAGGGCTGGGCTCTGCCCACCAGCCATGGGGGCTCGAAGGCAATCGCTGCCCTGGCCCATGGGGATGTGAAGCCCAAGGGTTGGCATCCACCAGGAGAAGCAGAGCCCACAGGGAGTGTCTGTGGGAGCAGGGTCCCTGCCCTGGCTCTCCATCACGCTGACAGCTCCTGAAAGCCGTGTCTCTGTGTGGTGGTGGCTGCCAGGCTCCCAATGGCACCATCAATCCCAGCCTGTCAAGGCTTGTTGTCCCTTCCAGCGGTCAAAACAAAAGGAAATTTGGGCAGCATCCAGGAAAGAAAGAAGGGAAAAGGAAAGGAAAGCTCTGGGTGTGCGAGGAAGGTGAGTCAAGTGATGGAGCTCCACATCAACCCACGGGTGTGAAGTCCTGAGGGGTTTGCTCAGGTGTGTGGTGCTTCCTGGCACTTGGAATCCACGTGGTCCTCAGCAGGATGGACCAACTTCTCCACCTGTATTTTTGGGGCTGGTGATCTGCTTGAGTTGAGTGAGTGCCTATGGTTGGATGAGTTCACACTGAGCTGTCTCTCCAGACTGGAGTTTCACGGTCCAGGTCATGAGCTGTGGGCATGGGGCATCCTCACCTGCTCCTGCCCAGCTTCAAAACCACCAGAAGATGAACCCAAGAGCTCTGAGACGCTGATGCCCAATATCTGTTCCCAACAAGAGAGGCTTTACACTGAATATATTTGGTCAATTAGCACACTGCCCGTATGTATGTACTGAAACTGAGAAACAATCATTCCAATTCATCTTGTACAGCTTGGCCTGGAGTTTCCTCTACAGTGAATTATTAGCTTGGTGATAAATACATTTTGTCATTTCCTACATCATAAACATTTATTCCTAGTACTAATTAGAACAGATTCATTGTCGCAGAAGTTGTAAGTGTCTATAAAACCTTGCTGTTGTTTCACTAAGCACTCTGCAGGCAGCTGTGCCCCCACAAATCTGGGATACAGTAGCAGATGGCAGATATTCCTGTACAATTAGCCAGCAAGGCTGGGTTACCCACTTACCTGGGTAATTAAGGACTTGGGAGAAAAATGTTCAGCCAAGGCAAAACTATGAATATTGCATCCCTCTGCCTCTGCTTCTGAGCCTTATGTTCACTGTTGGCTTTGAAAGCAGAAGCACAAGAGTTGGAGCACAAAAGGAGCTTTTCCAATTGCTCGTGTGTTTGAAGGAGTTTTCAGGCTTGGTTTTTGTTTTTGTGTTTGTTTATTTTTTTTTTAAATTGGTTATTTATTGCTTTAATGAGGGCTAAAAACCTTTTTCTGTTGCTTTCTGGTCCTCTGGTGGTAACCAGAAACATCATTCTCAGCTGTATATTCTGGGCGTTGCTGTCGAGCATGGCTGTACTCAACACAGTCAATAAATGCTGGGGAATAAAACGATATATAAAACGTTTCAGAGACAAGAGCCTGTGCAGCAATCTTTAGCCACAGGGCATGTTTTTCCCTCTGGCTGTGAACCCCAGGAATGTGGGATGTTTCAGCAGCTTTGCCATTGCTGACACAGCCAGGAGAGGTTGGTTTGCTGGGCACAGAGATGACTCTGGGCAGCAGATCCTCCTGGCACCATCAGATTTATAGCCTACATGTGCCCTAGTGCCATAAACACAGCGTTTTGCTTCTGAGAAACCTTTTGGACTGGTTCAGCATCGCCCATAAATCACTGGGGTGGAGGCATTCCCCTGTTCTTGCTGCAGGGGACAGCGGGGATGCTGCAAGCGACCCCTACCAAGCCAGGTCCTGGGGGCTGGCACAGGGCACAAGTCCTGTCTCCTTTGCTCCCAAAGGTCTGTCCAAAGGGGTGGGTGAAGGTGGCTTTGGTGCCACAGACTGGGATGGAGATCAAAAGAGGAGAAATCAGATTGGACATAGTAAATGCAGACACAGCTGTGCAAGTTAACCCTGGAAATGTGGTGTTTGTCCCTCCTGACGCAGAACACCATCTCAGCAGTGGTGAGCAGAAATCCCTCAGCATCATACACAGAACTCAGTGTGACTCTGTTTCTGCTTCAACTCCTCTGCATGGCACAGAGTGGCTGCAGAAATAGTCAAAATGCAAACCAAGGGGAAAATACTGAGCTTCATATTAAAAATCTTGCCTGGTTTTGTCTTGAAAGACATTGGACCAAGTTCCTACTGTGGTTATAGTCAACAATTGTGTTCCTAAAATTGTAGAATCCTGTGAATGAACCCAGAATGGTTTGAGTTGGAAAGAACCTTCAAGCTCATCCAGTTCCACCCCCTGCCATGGGCAGGGACACCTTCCACCAGCCCAGGGTGCTCCAAGCCCTGTCCAACCCGACCTGAGACACTTCCAGGGATGGGGCAGCCACAGCTTCTCTGGGCAAACTGTTCCAGGGCCTCACCACCCTCACAGGCAAGAATTTCATACCAACATCTAATTTAAACCCATTCCAGGGTATGTTACAGGATCCTCTGCAGAAAGAATGAAGCTCCCAGGCAGACACCCAGCCTGATGAAGGCGCAGCTCTGCTCAGGCTTTAATGTCCAGTGTTCCTCATAGAGTGATGAACTCTGAGTGGTATCAGGGCAATTTCTTCTCTGGTTCTCATTTGGGCCAAAAATGACAAATGCCGTTGCTAATTTAATTGTCAGTTGAATTGCCTTTCCCAGAGCTGGCCCAAAAATCAATGCATGGAGATGTGTTGGCTGCATGTACGAGCGTTATATATACCCCCAAAAATCCCTGTGCCTGCTTTTAGTCAATTGGAAAACAGTGCAAGATGGTAATAAAGACTGAACACAAATAGGCCATTTGGCTGAAGTATCTGTAATTTAAAATGTGAATGTTCCTGTTTCCACTGGAGCACAAATGGAAGGTCGTGTGCTGCTGCTGGCAGCACAAGGCTGGGCAGGGAAACCTGGACAGTGACAGCAAGTGTGGTGGTGGGTCTGCTGAGTGGGGGGCAAATCCATGCCTGAATGGGGAATTGTCCCCAGGAAAGATGGTGTGGTGTGAAATACAAGCCCTGGAGAGCTGCATGGTGCTGGTTGCTGGGGTGAGTTTTAATCACAGAATCCCAGGATGGTTTGGGTTGGAATGGACCTTAAAGGTTTTTGCCTTCTGCTCCCTGCCCTGGGCAGGGACACCTCCCACCAGCCCAGGGGGCTCCAAGCCCCATCCAACCTGGCCTGGGACATTTCCAGGGCCTCCCCACCCTCTACGTAAAGAATTTCTTGCTAACATCTGACCCAAATCTCTCATCTTTTAGCTTAAAACCCTTCCCCATTGTCCTAACACTCTCTGCCACTGTAAAATGTCACTCTCCCTCCCTTCAGCAAGTCCCAAGGATGCATTTGATTCCTGCAGCACTGGTGATCCCAGCCACTTTGCCAGGCAGGATCCAGCTGATCTCCCAGCTTATCTCCAGCTTGATTGTTCCTTATGCAGGAGAGACATGGAGACACCAGAACTTACTTTGGTTGTCGAGTGTATTATTTCCCATGGGCAACATGAACCCATGTCTTGTTGCTTTAGCTATTTAGATAACTTAATTTGTTTCACACTAACTTATGCTCCATTGTGGTGGCAAACCCACTGCAAGCAAAACTTCAAGCCATTAAAAAAATTTATATAGAACACAGTCCTTGAAACTTGGGCCAGATTTTTGCCTAATAATTTAATTTAAAATTCATATGACCCCCAAAGCATTACAAGCTCCCTCTGGGAGTCCAAATCTGTTTCTCTTTGAGCATCACATGCATTGCCCTCAGTCCCTGAAATGTAATGTAACACACAATGTGATGTGAAAATGCTATTTTCTCATCAAGAGCACAATGTCAGAACTATTTTCCTCCTGTTCTTTAAGATACCTGTGCTTTCCCATCCTCGATTAAATGTCAGGTCACACTGGGTATCCAATCAAAGCTGGAGCTGTTTCACATCCTATTTCACATAAGCATGGAGAAGAATGTTGAATTTTTATCACTTTTTTAAAATTTTTCTTTAAATTGAAACATCCAGGTATATCTGGAGACTCCATAACCTGAGGAACAACCTGAGAACTGATATATCCAGTTCATGGAAAAACAACACTGGGGCTGTACCCACCACATCCTGCCCCGAACCAACCATGTGTGGATCTCATCGCCTCCTTTATCCACTCTGTTCCACTGAATTAAGCTTCAAGATTAAAGCAATAAGAAAACAAAATTGAATTAGGTTGATGAGAATGCAAATAATGTAATTTGTAATTAGATCTTTTGTCTTCCCATTTCATTCCCTGCTCTTTTATAGTCTTTCCAGCTTCTGTGTCTCTTCCTCATCTTTCTTTTGAATTTTTTTTTTTCAAATCCCTGGCTAAGCTCTGAATAACACATCTGCATTTTGTAATCCTCAGACAAATAATTACCCAGGAGGGGCCGTGGCATCTGCCCCTGGCATCACTACTGCCTTGACCTCTAGTTTCTGACAGTGGCATCCCACTGGCACCAAATGTGCCTCTCCCAGGGTGCTGCAGGCTGAGGATTTGCCCTGTAAAGACAAGTGTGGTGCTGTTGGGAACCAGCCTGGATTGCTCTGCCAAGGCTGGAGAGCACCTGGGGGAGGATGCAGCTCCCAGCCCTGTGCTCCCTGGGACTGAACCCCTGCCCTCCCTGGGCTGGGAAGGCAGAGCTGGCCTGGGACACAACACTCCCCAAAATGCAAAAACTCCCCCATCCAGCTGTGGCCTGTAAACGTCCATTGTCAACCCATGCCCCTGGTTTTTGAGAAGCATCACCAGCACAGAGGCCTGAGCTGACCAGCAGGGATTTGAGCCCAGGAGAAAGAGGAGAGCAGTGCTGCTGCCCATGTGCTCAGAGCTCCGTGTGTGCTGGCCGTGCACAGGAAGGCTTGGCTCAGACTCCCTCCCAAGCACTGCCAGTGTTTGCCTGGAAGCCCGGTTTTTATAGCAGCATTTTTGTAAATTGATAAAGATGACAGCTTTATCAGCATCCTGTTGCAGCTCCTGCCAGGCTGGTTTTATCACCCGGCCGACACCGCTCCCGTTCATTCCTACCTGGGTGCTTTTGCTGTAGCTGGTGTTCCAGGAGTCATACTTTTGGTTTCCCTAAATTGGATTATTTCAGTCCGAGGCCCTTTGGGCTGGTGCAGACTGTGCTGGCACAGGGCCAGGCTGTAGCTCAGTGTAACAGAGAAATTCCAGCTCTGATCCCTGTTCTGGTTCATGTTCATCCCCTTCCTTGCAGAGTGGATTGAGCTAATGCTGTGTGGGATGTTCTGCCCCGCTCATCCCAGAGGAATGCCCCTCCTTCCCCTTCCCATTCAGGTGGTTTTGAGCCAGCCATGAGGCTGCACAGCTGGGGCATGTCCAGGTCATGTTCTTAACCAAACCCTGGACTTGCTTACAAAGAAAATGCCACCAAGTCAAAAAGATTTTTCCCTTTGTGAGCAGAGTTGTTCTTGGTCCTGCTAGAGCTGATCCTGGTGGGACTGTTGTCAACATCCCAGCCCTCATCTTGCCACTGTCTGGCTCAGTAAATAGTGTCTAAAATGTTATTTTGTTGGTGTATGTACATAGGAAAGAGAACATAAACATTTGATTTGGGGAATCAAAATGTTACTCCTTTCCATGCCACTTCATAGGACTTTGTTTGCTGCTGGTAATTAACAGTGCACATTAGTGCTTCTAATTCACCATTTTATTGTCCTCCGGTGCACACCAGTTCTGTGGTATCAGAGCATTTTCCAGCTGTGCCATGGGCTCACATGGGTGGGAGATAATGTGGAGTTCACTGTGTAAAGAACCATTAGAAGCGACTCCAGGAGTCAATAAGATCCCGGCTCCAGTTGTGTTATCAGTATTGATTCAGTTAACAACTATTTATCTTAATCCCAGGCCCCCCAGCAGCTGAAGGTTTAACCCTTTGGAGGAGACACGTTAAGGATGCTCCCACCTCACTTCCAGATTGCAGGAGGTTTCCTCTGTGATGGAATTCCTTAAGGATTTTCTGCTGTGCTGGCCCTGATGATCGATTGGAAGCTGAGATAAGTGGCAGGGCAAGCAGCCCCTCTCTGGGCTGGGATGTGAGTATTGATCCTGCTCAGCAGGACTGGGAGAGACAGGAGCATTCCTGTGCTGAATCCCATATTCCCTTCTCCTGCATCCAGGGGATATCCATCACTGCACTGGCTTCTCCTAGGACACCAGTGCATGGCATTCCTGGGTTTGACCGTGCCCCTTCACTCCTCTTTCCCTCCCATACATCTTCCTTCTCTTTGACTCTTCAGACCCAGCAGTATTAAACACTAATTTCCTGTTTATCCTCAGAATAAAACATTCTTTAACTCCTAATAGCTTTCCTAAAGCCATAACCTGCTTTGTCTGCTGTTTAATAGGGAATCAATATTGTTGTAATACAATGAAATTAACATTGATTTATCTCATTCTAACTGGCAGCTGAACCAATAAGGCATTAGTCAGGGTGCTCCTGCCAGGAGGCCCAGTCGGCTTCTTCAAGCCTGATGTGTTTCTCTTTGCTAATAATTAATTACAAAAATCTGGCATAAGGCTTGCAAAGGGGATTAGGCAGAATTACTACTTGCAGCAGTTTTCTAAATTAGTGCAAAAATGGAGCCTATCAAGGTAAGATGCCTTTTTAATGTGGTCACATTGGCAGGTGCAGGCTGCACAAGGACATCCACCTCCACCTGATGGGCTGGGTGAGGAGCAGAAGCCTTGAACTCTTGTACTGACCATCCCATAGAAACCCGGAATGGTTTAAGTTGGAGAAGCCTAAAAGATCATCTCATCCCACCCCACTCCCTGCCTTGGGCAGGGACACCTCACACCAGCCCAGGTTGCTCCAAATCCCATCCCACCTGGCCTTGGACACTTCCAGGGATGGGGCAGCCACTGCTCCTCTGCCCAGCCTGTGCCAGGGTCTCGTACCCGGCTGGGGCAGCAGATCTGTGTGGAGCTCTCACCTCAGGAGCCTGCGGGTGCCCAAGAGCTTGCAGAGCATGCGCTGATTTCCACCACAGCCATCTGATCATCATCCTTTGAGCTCCCCTGACTCAGTCCTTCCACAAAACCCTGAGGGAGGGAGGTCTCCATCCCGGAGATGGGGAAGGTTTGTGTGAGCAGTGGGGCTGCTGTCACAGTCCCAGCCATCATCTGCCCCTGCCACAGCACGAGCAGTAAGTGTGGGCTGGAGGTCTGAGCCTGAGGTGCTGGGGTGGTGCTCCAAGAGCTTAATTAGCCAAACAGCTCCTGTAATTACAGCAGCACAACCTGCTGCAGGAGCATTTCCCAACTGCAGCTCCAGGGAGGCCAGTGTATATCCCTGTGGATTGGGAGGGACCCGGGGTCACCCATGGGATGGCACGGGCAGGGCAAAGGACAGGATTCTTGCCACTTTTTCTTCAACAGCTGGTGCAGATCAGCCAACAAGAAATCCAAAGGTAAAAATGGATTTCAATCCAAGGAAAAAGAATGTTTGTCTCGCACTCGGGGGACTGGGAGACCATTTGTCATTCTAACAATGCAGTGATTAACTCGGAGGCAGCAGGGAATGCTCCTCTGAGACAGGAGTGCTCCCAACTGCAGTTTACATGGGATCTACAGTAATTCTGTTGCATTAATATAATTACCAGACAATCCATTTCAATAACATAATCACAACCCATATTTCATTTCTCAATTACTGTTCTGATGAGAACAGTTTCTAAGCCATAACCTCCTCACAAACCCACCACTAAAATGATTTTTTAAAGAGAACAATCCAATAATTACTCTCACCACGTTAAGCCAATTAGCCCAGTGGCAACGGAACAGAAGGGATTTTTCTTATTGGCTACTCATTGGCAGTGGAAAAAGAAGTTTCAGGGAAAGAACATGTGTCTCTTCAGAGGCTTTTTTTCAAGATTTGCAGTCTTCAAATAATGGACACACTGGGACAAATCAGCCCCAAGCTGAAGATGAGGCACTGATGGAGTTGCCCTGGTAGAGAGGTACAGGTTGGGGTTTGTCCACTCCCATTTTCTCCACCACATCCCATCAGTTCCCCCTCGAGGTCTCACATCTCCCTGGTCCCGATGGGGATGGTTCATGTACATCTCGTGGCTCCCCCTCTCTACTGCTTTCTGGAGCCATTTCTCCAGTCCTCCAGCTCTGCCTTGGCTGTCCTTTCCAAATGAACCATGACATTTTCCAGTTTTCCCTGTTCCATGTCCCAGCACTCTGCAGTGTTTTCATGCTGAAGATGACCCCAGGCTTGGCCAAACCCCATTTCTGAACCCAGTGGAGGAAAGGGGAAGGTGAGAGAAGCCAATAGCTGAACTCACAGAGGACTCAAGGTCCTAAACTCAACATTTTTGGACTCCCCCTGTCTCAGAGCCTTGTTTGTTCCTGGGTGATGATGGAACAGGCTACACCAGCCTCCTGTGCCTGCAGTACCTCCTGCTCCCGGTGCTGCTCCAGACACCAACCCTACACACCCTAAATTTAAACAAATTCCATTTCCACCTGTCCAGGAGATTAACAAAACATGCAGAGGATGAATCCTGCTTGCCTCAGCACTGGAATTAAGGAGCTGAAATAGGATTGTTTGCCACAAGAAAGCAGCTCAGAAAGCTGCATATTGCACATTGTCATGTTATACATGACGGCTTTGCACTGCATTCCTCCGAGATTGTAATGAATAAAATCTTGACAACATTCTCTCCTGCATTAATCATTTAAAGCTGATCCTACAGGATACAAGGGCAAATTAAATTCTATTTGCACTCTCATGCATGACGCCCGGTGCGGCCGATGCCTGAGCCAGCAGTTTTTCAGTAAGACAAGCGTGTAAGCTGCAATTATGCAGTTACTTTCTCCCATGTGCCAACTCTCTTATTACTGACAAATTTACAAATGAAAATGTATGAATGGTATTAAACTCACCTTCAAGGATGGAGCAAACTTAAATGAATAACTTGTAAGACTGTGTGTGTTAAGAAAAACACTACTTTTAATGGTTAGAGTGATAAATGGAAGATCTGTGCCTTCCCCGGGCTGCTCTGCAGGGACCAGGAGGCTCTGATCCCAACCAGTCCCTGTCTCCCACCTGGGAACAAGCAGTGGGGGGTACAAACTGCAGTGAGTGGACATCCCCATGCTGGGTGCTCCCATCAGAAGTGCTGGGTGAGACAAGCAGGCAGGGCTGTTGGTGCAGGCAGCTCACAGGCAGCACAAGGATGGCTCTTCAGCCAAGTGGGCTTTTCTAGACACTTCCAGCACTTCCAGGGTGCTTCCTTCTTCCTTATAAAACCCTAACACACAGGAGGAGCCCAGCTATGGAGGAGAGCCCTGCAGTTCCTAGAAGCTCTGAGACAACAGAAGGCAAGACCTCTCCTTCCTTGATGGCATTTCAAGGATCCTTTCACGACTGCCAGAGAAGCACAGGGCTCCTGCTTCCTTCTCTCCCCTTCCCACTCCTCTCCCTGCGCCAGGGACAGGTGCCCTCTGTCCCTGCAAAGGGCCTGGGCACCTCAGCACACCCATTTGGCCCCTGAGCAAGCCCCAGTGCCTCATGGAGCTGTGCTGGAAGCCCCTCTCCTGCAGGGAGTTACAGACCCCATCTGACCTGATAAAGCAACCAGACTGGCACTTCTGCAAGACTAAATGTACCTGTTGAGACTGACAGAGCCTCACACTCCTCATCTTACATAACTGCATCACTTCCCACTGCTGGGGATGTGCAAGCCATGCAGTGCATGGGAGCCACAGTGTTATTGTGTGGTGCTTCTGAGCAGCACAGCAGAGGCATTTGTTAACTATTTAATATCTATCTAATGCACATCCCATGAGGGGTGCCAGCCCAGGCATTGCTGCATTCTCTCTCCTGCATGGCTGACCCCCAGCAACCAGGAACAATACAGGTGCAAAGTTTCAGCTTAACTCCACTAATAAAACGAACCAATTTCATAAGCAGCAGCTCGTTTCCAGCTGCCAGAGTCACTCCTAAGGGAGAGCCTGGAAAGCAACAGCCACAGGTAGGGCTGCATGTGGGGGTGTCAGCAGGAGAGAGCCTGGAGCAGCCCAGGAATTCACACAGGGAGTCTTGGCACAGCATGAAAGGTCTGATGTTGATTCAGGGTTTTAAATAGGAGCAGAGCAAGGAAAGCAAAGTCAAAATAAAGGTAATAACAACCCAAGTGTGCTCTGTGCCTGTGCCCTTGATGTGCTGACACTGCTCTGTGTGAGCTGTTCCATTAAACACAAGGAATGTGCCTGTTCCCTGGCAGGTCAGTCGGGAGGGACCAGGTCCCTGGGGCTCCCAAACCTGCTCTGTGCAGGACTCTGAGGAGATGCTGATATTGTCCTTTTGCAGCAACACTGCCATCACCATTCCCTGGGCCATGCAGATTCCTTCGTGGGACCTGCTGTGTCCTCCCCAAACATCTCCTTGGCTTCTCCTGTTCAGGCTCCGCAGGGAAAACCAAGGGCAGAACTGCCAAACCCCTCCCAGTTCTCCTCCTCAAGCTTCACACCATGCTAACAGTTTCTAATATGCTGTTCCTGGTTTTGCTGTTCTTGGTTTCTGAGGTGTTTTGGTCTCTCATTTTCCAAGGTCTCAGCCCCTGACGTTGAATGACAAAGTGAATTTCTCACTCCAACTTTCATGGGGTGAGTTTTCAACATAAACAAAGTGAACTGGAGGAAGGGAAATAGTGCAGAGCTAGTGCCTTTTTGGAAGGCACATTTGATTCAAAATATAGGTTATGGAGATAAAGAAGGGGTACCTGGTGGGTACTTGAACCAGTGCCTTGCACATCCATTTATAGTTCAAGGCAGAATGGCTCAAAACTGACAGAGGGCAGAGTTAAATTGGATATTAGAAAGAAATTCTTCCCTGGGAGGGTGGGCAGGTCCTGGCACAGGGTGGGCAGAGAAGCTGTGGCTGCCCCAGCCCTGGAAGTATTCAAGGCCAGGTTGGACAGGGCTTGGAGCCACCTGGAAGGTGTCCCTGCTCATGGCAGGGGGTGGGATGAGATGGGCTTTAATGTCCCTTCCAACCCAAAGCATGATTCAATGATTCCCACGCCCCGGCAATATTAGCTGGCTCTGGAGAGGGCAGGAAAGGGGCCAGATAACAAACCTTCCTCTCAGAGAAATGCCTTAAACTTCCCTTTAGAGGAATTAAATTCCTGCTTAAGTACTCCCCAGCCAGGCAGCCCCGTGATCTCCTGTCCCCCTCCACTGTGCAGCGCATGCTGATCATGCTCCCTGCAAAAGTTCAAAGCCATTTCCAGCTGCATTTGTGAGGAGCCCTGTCTTAATCGGGTTAGAACATAATATGCTCTTAGTTCTCTGGAGGGGAAACTTACACTTTTCTTCAAAGCACTTTTCTCTGATAACTTATAACCTTCCCCCCTCCGCCTTGCTCCTCCTCCGGTGTTATCCCCCACTGGGAGGATGTGAGTTTTGTGAAGTTGTGGTGTACAATGTCATCCACCAGACTGCTCTGCTTTGGTCTCACAGCATCAGCTGCAGCAGAGCCCTAAGAACTCATGGGCCCCAGTGCTGGGGCTCATGCTGTGGGGGTAATGCAGCTCCTCTGAGTTTTTTGCCCTCTACATTATCACAGATCAAGAAACTCATCCCTTGAGACTGCAAAAGGCTTGGTAAGACCCTGGAAAGGATCAGACATCAGTACAGAGCACCAGGCAGTCTGGTAACTAAAAGAGGGTAAATTTAGATTGGATATTGGGAAGAAATCCTTCCCTGTGAGCCCTGGCACAGGTTGGGCAGAGAAACTGTGGCTGCCCCAGCCCTGGGAGTGTCCAAGGGCAGGTTGGACAGAGCTTGGAGCCACCTGGTTGAGTGGAAGGTGCCTCTGCCCATGGCAGGGGGTGGAATGAGATGAGCTTTGAGGTCCACCCCAGCCCCAACCATTCTGGGGTTCTGTGGTTATTGCTCTTGAGTGAAGCAGAGACAGGATGTCAGGGAGCAACAGGCTCAGCAAGCAGAGCAAAGAGCCAGCACTCCTTCCCCACTCCTCATCGTCTCTCTGCAGAGCTCAGAAGGAGCCAAGTGCCTTATTTATTTATTTATCAGTCAGCCACGAGTGCAGAAAATGCCTTTGAAGCTCTCTTAGTTATCTCTCTGCTTGGCAAAGAAATACTGCACATCTTGGTGTTTTATTCCTTTTGATGTGCTGCCCCCACCAAGCCTCTTGCTCAGGTCCCCATCTTTGGTGTGGGGTAACAATTCCTGCCCAGCCCCTGGATGCTTCTCCTAAAATTGCTTTTACATTTGGCACCAGCAGTGTGCAGGGTGGGAGTGGGGCCGAGCCAGTCCCCCTTACTGGCACCCACAGCTGGACCCTGGAGCCCAGTTTGGACCAGTTGATCCTGTGCACACACAGCAGGGGCACTGGTGAGGGCAGTAAGTGGAAAAGAGCCCTGTTATTACCTGCAGGGATGGAGTTGTAGGAAATGCAGCCCTGAAGCCCCCACCTCCTGCCCTGCTCTGCCAGAGGGGCTCCCTCTCTTCCAAACACTTTGTTCTGTGGCTCTCCTCCCTTCATCCCAAGGGTTTGGCTGCTATTCCCTGGAAGCACATGAGAAAATCCCCCCTCAGTCGTACCAGGTCCCAGGGGAAGCTGCCACAGGGAGCTAATCCATAACCACCCCCAGCACGATCTGCACAGACCTGCACCTCAGGACCCCAAAAATCCTCCTGGAAAAACAAGACTCAGCTTTTTTCCCGGGATGCTCAAGGGTAGCAGGACCAGCTTTCATTTGACATTAAAATCATCCTCACCGTGGTGTGCTCTGTGCTAATTGTTGCCCCCACTGAGCCGGGGGTCACTTCTCCTGCTGTACAAACAGCCATGAAATGTCACCCGAGGAGCCCCGTGGCAGCCCAGTGCCTGCTGGTTAATGCACAGCTCGTCCTGCTGTGCCAGCTGCTCATTGATTCCACTGCCTCCCGTCAATATTTTAATTAGGACTGTGTTTCCAGGGTTAGGTAAATTGGAGAGGCGGCCAGCCGTGGCAGGGAGCTCTTGGCTTTGCTGATGGGCAGGGCAGGAGGCTCTGTTGAAGACCTTCCAAGGTGCTCAGACCTGCTGTCAGGTGGTGTCACACCTCTCGGAGTGCCTGATGCCACATGGGAGTTTCCATGAGGTCCACGGGGCCCCAGCAGCAGCAGCAGCAGCAGCAGGGTGACTGTTGGACACCAGTGGGGAGAGGGGACCCCAGGGACAGTGAAAAATGCCTTTTAATCCCATACCAAGAGCAGATGCCTTGGAAATAATCCTGTTCCAGGTGGCAAAGCCCTGAGGGAGCAGGAGCACCCCGAGGGGTGGGCGCACCAGGGCTCATGCCCAC
Source organism: Formicarius rufipectus (assembly GCA_013399695.1). Taxonomy (NCBI): domain Eukaryota; kingdom Metazoa; phylum Chordata; class Aves; order Passeriformes; family Formicariidae; genus Formicarius; species Formicarius rufipectus. The sequence goes on from VXAU01002078.1 coordinate 350,891, forward strand.
CTTGGCAATGGATGATGAGGTCTTCAAATGACCAGCATCACTGAGAAAAGGGTCTTGCCCACACCCTTCTCACTTTGGCAGCATTGTGGGGCAGAGACAACATCACCCACACTTTTGTTTTAATCCAAACAGCTTCATACTCCTCTGTGCACATGGGATGGTCACAAGTCCACCAGAATCAGGGGTCCAGGCATGACTGCCATGTCCTTTGGAGGCAGAACCCTCTTTGAGATATTTTTCTGATTTTTGGACATTCCTCCTGACAAGGAATCTGCAGCAACAAGCCCAGAGCTGCCGTTGAGCAGAGGAGGCAGTTCTTTCATCTCACCATCAAATTCAGAAAATAAGCAGGGAAAGGGCTCAGTTTAAAAACTCTAAGTAAACTGCAAGTTATTCTGTTTGAAAGAAAGGAGCTTGTTGGAAATTTCCAATTGGACAGCTTGGGTTTGAGTGTTGGCGGATGAAAAGCTGCTTGTCCTGCGTGGCTGGAGGCAGCAGAGTGGCAGAAGCAATTCCGGGGCTCTGCGGGGTCCCTGGGCTGGGCGAGTGATTTGCCTGGTGGCTTTAACCAGGGTTCACTCAGGCTCATCTGTGATTATCGGGTCTTTAGACCAGTCAGGATGAAAATGAAATAAGAGCACAGCAGAGGCAGACTGAGCTGCCTTTGCTCTGCAAACCCAGAGCCCTCTCCCTGCAGGGACGCCAGAGCAGGCAAATGGTCCATTTAACACTGGAGCCGCAGCCAAACAGGAAGAAATTTATTCGTGGCATTTTTGCAGCTTTTGTTTGGGGATCTGCAGGGGGGGATTCGATGTAAATGTGCCCGGCTTGGCTTTTGTTAACCCTTGGCTTGCTTTGAGTGAAGGAAAGGGAACAGCAGCAGAGCTTGGGGCAGAGCACGAGGGTTCTGGTGTCCTGCAAAACCCAGGTGTGGGAGTGAATTCCTGACAAAGCTTTCCCTTGAAGTGTGACACAAAGGCAGGTGGTGGAACACAGCTCTGATCCAGCACCAGGGGTGGCACAGAGCCCACACCTCCCTTGTTCCCTGGCTGATTTCCCATCCTGGCACGGGGTTGGGAGCTGATCCTGCACAGTGGCGTGTGCTCCACTCACTGAGAGGTTCCCTCTGCATCTGCTCTTGCTACAGCTCTGAAGATTATTTCCCTGCTATTGTTTTCCCTTTGCTCATTTTCTCCTGAATTCTCCAGTGTGTTTGCAGCATTCATGACCCATCCCTGGAGTGTTCCAGGCCAGGGTGGACAGGGCTTGGAGTACCCTGGGCTGGTGGGAGGTGTCCCTGCCCAGGGCACAGGGTGGGATGGGATGGGCTGTAAGGTCCCTTCCAACCCCAACCATTCTGGGTTCTGTGGCTCTGCTCTCCCCTGGCTGTGACAGTGTCTGACCAGACTGCCTGAGGCTTTCCTGGAGGCTCCTCAGAAAATCCCAGGCAAGGACTGCTGTGCCAACTAGTTTTATTGATGATTTAGGTTTGGGAATGTTTTGTGTCACCTCAGTTGTTTCATATCCTTTATAGCTTGGGTATTTTATATGTGGAGCTGCTTCTCCTGGCAAAAGCAGAACAATGAAAGAGAAAAGCCTGAAGGGTGAGAGAGTTCAAGGGTTAAATGGTGCCATTTGTCAGAAGAGATCCAGAATGAGCATTTTCTCCAGGGAAAAGGCACTGCATGCCTGATCAGGAACTGGAGCTGGAGGATGGGAGTGAAAAGGGAACAGTCAAGATGCACTGATGGATAAAAGTGTCTTGATGGGACACTGACGGGCACTGGTGGGTAAAAGTGTCCTGAATGACAAAAAATTTTGCCTTCATGTGTTAAACTGCCCTGATGAGTAAAAGTGTCATTTCCAGTGCCAGGTTAAGGTGTTGAGCCCTGCTGTCGTCTGAAGTTCTGTATATTTGCATTATAAAGGATCAGATCCAGGTATAAATTATATATCTTGTTTCAATACCAGCCTTAGAATGAGTGAAAATTGTCCTTTGAAGACCTGATTCCTGTGATAACAGACCTGAACCACACTTGTGAGGAGCTCACCCCCTTTGGCAGAGCAGGCTTGGCAGAGGGGTGGGGTAAGAACTGTCCCCCTCACAGACCCAGCTGGTTGCTGGGAGTAGGACAAAGTAGCTTCACTTCCCTGCTTATGATTATTTCCATTCTGGATATAATAACACGCATGCTGCCAAACTGCTCCCTGGTTGCACTGTCTCCATGGCAGGTAATGCAGTTATTCCACAGCTAAAACCATGTACAGAGGTACAGGAATTCAGCCCAAATTACTGTCTCCCTGAAACAGGGAGTGTGAGCATGTGGTGATGTGTGCCTTGGGAACAACACTGAGGCTGGAAGAGACCTGCTGGCTGGGACACAGTCTGTGGGGTCCCTGGGGCTGGAGATTCTGCTCCCACCCACCTCCAGGAACCCCCCTGACAAAATGAGTGTGGATGCTGTGGAGCTGGAGCTGCCCATAAATCCCATTGGTGCCAAGCAGCTCTCCTGCCCTGGGGGTGCTCAGAGCTGGAACCCCAGCGTGCCGCCCAGTGCCCCTCACTCGGCTCCCTTTGCTGCCTCTGCCCCTGCTCTCAGCCCTGCTGTCACCCCAGAGCCTCTGAGCACCTCCCTGTGCCCCCAGCACTGGGCTGGAGGGTCTGCCAGCACATTCCTGGGGGCTGTCTGGGCACTGCCATGGTCTGTGCCCACCCAGAGCTGCAGCTGTCCCTGTGGAGACGGGGCCAACCAAGGCTGTTGTGTCACAGCTGGAAAAACACCTTTTCCGATGTCCCTGGGGAACTGCAGAGGTGGTTTCCACCCTGGGAACCACAATCTGTCATATGATGTACGTATTTTTGTTGTCTCCCCTGAACATATTTAGAGGATTAGAGAAAACCCACATTGTACAAGGGATTTAAAGGTTATTAAGGGAGAAATGCATCTTTCAGCACATGCTGCCTGAGAAGTGTGCAGCCGTGTGTTTTAAATACCCTGGTGCTGTTATTCATAGAAACTGCTTTTCTTTTAGTTTTTTCTTCCCCCCAACCTTTTTTTTTCCCCCCAGTGTAACTGTAGTCATCATTCAGCCCTATAACTATAATGGATGGTTGCTAGAAGCCTTCCAAACAAGGCAGCACAATAAGATACAGACGGTTAACCCACATCAATTCTCTAAGGAAATTTCATGTTGGGCCCTTTAATTTGCTCTTTTTGAAATTATTCCGATCAGCTGGTGCATGGGGCACTGCTGCAGGGAAAAGATTGAACCTGGAACAAAGTGGAATGAGATTTGAAATAATAAAAATAAAGAAAAAGCACAGAGGCAAGCTTCAGGTACACCTCTAAAATTCAAATGAGCTCATTTGCAGAGCTAAAAATTTCCCAGGGACTCCAGTTGATTCAAAGAGAAATGTATTTAATTTAAAACAACTCACTTCAGGGAGCTCTGCACTGGGATGAAATGTATTAAATAATTGATCAACCGGGGAGTAAGAAAGAGGGGAAAAAAGAGAAAGGAAAAAGAAGGGAGGGAAGGCACCTGGACGGTGTGTGAGATGAGAGGAAAGACAGGGGGGTGGGTGACACACTGGGGTGTGTCAGGAGTCCCAATGACCCACACTGTCCCTGGGGCTGGGGCTTCACCCCAGGATGGGTCACCCAGAGGATTCACCTCATCCCACTGCAGTGCCACCAATTTTCCTGTGTTCCCTTCCAGTGCCAAAGTCACACGGAGCCCCCACGTCCTGGGTGGCCTCTGCCATGGGATTGGTTTCCTTTCTGCTTCTCTGGGTGTTTTACAAAGTGCTCAAAACAAAGCAGATATACCTCATCCTTTCTCCTTGGCAGCTCTAAGGGCAGATTACCGTGGGACTGGTATCAAAACACACACACTGATCATTTTTCTGCAGTGGTTCAGATTTGGATGTGAACTGGAAACACACATTCAGTGCTTGGCTGTGGCACTGCTGTGTATGCAAACAGCAATTAAAACCTGCAGCCAAACGCCATAAATCCACCAGCGACAGAGTAACTGCTCTTAAAGGGGGGAAAATGAAAAGGAACTGCAGCTCATTTGCATTTTTGAAGAGTAATTTTGTTCAGGCTGCAGTTGTTCTGAATGAAATGTAACTTCTAAGTACTGTTCCACTGCACTGAGGCCAGGTTGTGAGTGCAGGAGGCTTTGGAGACACAGACGGGCTGCCCTGGAACAGGGATGTTCAGAGCAGCAGGTGGTGGGGACCAGCAGTCCAGCCTGGTCCAAGGACACCCAAAGCTCCCTGCCCCTGTGCAGGGAGGCTCTGAGCAGCCCCTTTGCCCCCCATCCCTGGCAGCACCACCTCTCTACATATGGTTTTTAATGATTTTTATTTCAATATCTTCCCCTTATTAACCAAACCAGGAGATGGCACAGCCTTCCAGACAATATCCTTGCAGCCAGCAGCAATGATTTGCTGGGTTAATACAATTAATCCACTCTGGAGTTAAGATCCATCTCTTCTGGGTGCAGACTGTGTCGCTGCTTGTTGGAGGTGCCCTGGGCGTGTAGACTGGTGAGAGCAAGTGTTTTCTGGTGTGAGGAACGAAGCAGCAAACCAGAGAGAAGCTCTTATAACTTCAAGTCATTGTATTAGAGACATAAGCGTAATTGTTATCCACTTAATTTACTCTTGACTGCGATCTTCCTGCTCCATTAGGTTTGGTGAGGGAAGCCTTGGTGACTGTGGCTCCCCCCAGCAAAGGCCACTGTGTAAATTACAAATAAATGCTGTTTTCTGGAGAGAATGAACTCGAATTGTGGGGCTCATACAGGAAAGTGAGGCAGGAGAAGGGAACCGGCAGAGATGGAAGAGGGTATATAATTTTGCTCCTTGTACAGCAGATGGAGAAGCCAGCTTTAAATTAATGGGTATAGGAACTGATAGGGCAAGGAGGAGTGGCTTCAACCTGACAGGAGACAGGGTTAGATCAGAAATTAGGGAGAAATTCTTCCCTGTGAGGGTGGGCAGCCCTGGCACAGGTTGCCCAGAGAAGCTGTGGCTGCCCCATCCCTGGAAGTGTTCAAGGTCAGGTTGGAGCAAACTGGACTAGTGGAAGGTGTCCCTGCCCAGGGCAGAGGGTGGGATGAGATGATCTTTAAGGTGCCTTCCAACCCAAACTATTCTGGGTTTCTGTGGTAGGGGATCTCCCTTGTGTCAACAGGCCAAGAACCATCCATGGATTTACCCCCTCCTGCCTCCTCTCTTCCAATTTACCATCCCACCCTGGATTATTTCCCTTCATACCTCATTAGGGCATGTAAAATATGTAAAACTATAAAGAGCACCAGCAGAATTTTGAACATTTGTTCCTCTGCCTTTGATCTGACAGTGTTGATGCCAGACATTCCCAGCAATGTTTGTTTTTTCTCTGCAAAACATTGCTGTCAAAACCAACCTGGTTTGGGACATCAGCTGTGCTGCTCAAGAATGCAAAAGTGTTTTAGGTTAAAAATCACAAGAGCTTTGTTTCATTTTCCCTTTCCTTCCTAATCCTAAATAAATAGAACCACCCTGGTTTTCATAATTGAGTGCCCAAGAGTATTTTAGCTCTGCAAGAGGTCTCAGTTTTCCAACAAGCATTGGTACCTCTGGCTGACAGCTGAGGCAGAGGGTTAAACACAACTGGCAAAACCAGGGACTTAAGACAGTTCCTGAAGCTCCCAAATTTTTTATCCTACAACCACGAACAAGGTCAGCAAGTGAGCTAAACCCTTGGAGTGTAAAACATACATTAAAACACAGGATTGAAGTCAGAGTGACAAAATTAAGGAGATTATTTTGTGAAGTATGACTGTGAATTTTCTGTCCTTTTCTTTGCAGGAACATTTTTATACTCTCTGCACACCCAATTTCCATAGCAAGCTAATTGTTGTAATTGCAACCAATTTTTTATATGCAAATTTAATGAAAGACTGTTTTCAATGTTTAACCAGCTCATTAGAAGGTTTTATCTTTGTGAAAAGGAAAAAGATAAAACACACGGACATTGGAAACGCTGACGGGGAGGAGCTGCCGTGGATCATCCTGAGCCCAAGGGTCCATTTCTTCTTCCAGGAGGGAAGGGTGCCCAGGGGTGGGTGAGCATGAGGGACCCCCATGGGATGGGGATGCTGGGGGGTCTCTTCATTGCAGCTGCAAGGAGGGAAGCACAGGGAGTGGGTGGTGAGAGACCAGGGGGTCTGTCGGGGCTGGGGAGTTGGAAGTGTCCTCCTCATGCATCCGACCACATCTGTCAGGATGTCCCCAGGGAGAGGGGCTTTCAAGGATGCTGTTAGCAGAGGGATAATGAGGGATGAACTGAGGAATAAATTTAGGCTGGAAATTATAAAAAGATTGCTGAGCTTGGAGCAGGGCAGAGCTGGGCTGGACTGTAAAAGCCTTCCAACAGCAGTGGAGAAAAAAATCCCCCCTACTTTGAGTTTCCACAAAGTCAAAGATTGGACTCGATGACCTCAGAGGTGCTTTGCCACCTGGCTGGCTCTGTGATTGCTTCTGGGTGTGACTTGCAGGAATGGTGCTGATGGCAGGAGAGGACTGGGTTTACAGGGCTCCCTCCAGCCCTGAGCCCTCAGAGGTTGGCACAAGCAATGCCAGTTCCACCTGAAGCAGATGTGCCACCTGAAGCAGATGTGCCACCTGAAGCCTTGCTGCAGTGGGACAGGAGTGTGTGAACCTCACAGGCTGCAGGGGAATGATGGCCTGGGCATCCTCAGGGCAGCTGGTTTTGGAGCAGGGTCAGAAGGGAGATGTTCTGTGGGGTGGTGAGAAAGGTGCTGCTCATCATCTGCTGAATTGGCCTGTGCTGCTCAGTGTGGGCAGAAGCCAGAAACTTTTTAAAAAACATCCAAATAAAACAACATAAAGACCTTAAAAAGCAGTCCAAAGAATGAAAAACAGGCATATGTGGACAAACAGGAATCTTCTTCCAGTCTCTAGGAAACACCATCAGGAGATACCCCTTGCTGAGCACAGCACTCTGCTCCTTCCCTGAGCCAAATTAATCCCTTGGAAAAAGTATTGATTACATGGATGTGGACTAAACAAGAGGCAGGCAGCACCAATGAAGGCAGTTAATTGCTTACTGTGCTTTACTCTGCCTGGTCCCTCGTGGATTTCTCACCAATGAATAATTCAACAGCCACATGAGTAACATCTCCTGATTTCCATCGAGCATCATTCATTAGGAGGAGGATGAAAATCTGGTCTATCCATCAGCAAACACCCCATTCCTGGAAGCATTCAAGGCCAGGTTGGGTGGGGTTTGAAGCAGCCTGCATTAGTGGAACTGGGTGAGGTTCAATATCCCTTCCAATCCAAAGCATCTCCCAATCCTCCTCATTTCCAGCATCAGCCTTTCGGCATTTGAAATCACCAAGTGCTACACAGAGCTGATAATCAGATTTACTGACGGAGCTTCGCTGTCTCAGAGGCCCAACAAATCCCTTTTAATCCTTTTCTTAAACTCTTTCTTACAAGTACTTACAACAGAGTTTATCTTTCAGCTTTGGGTCTAATTTTGGTTTCCAAACATATTTTCTTTTCAAATGAGACCGTAGCTGTGCTTTTCATTTCTAAATGGCTGACGTGTAGCATTCCACATGCTTTACAGATATTCCACTGCCCTCACAGCCTGTGCCCCATCCTGAAAAATGCATCCAAAGATGCCAAAGGGGTGGGGAGAGGGATGGACATGGAGCCTGGCAGTAGGTTTACCTTCACCAAAGGGTACATGCAGTTATCTGCCCAGTGTGATGCCAGGGCATGTGCAAGCCCCAGCTGACAGCAGGGAGGTTTTTGGCTCAGGAATCATTTTTAGGCGAGGTAGATGGCTTTGTGGGGTGTGATGTACTGTCAGGACTGAGGCACAGCAGTCCCAAGGCTTCTCCTGGTCCTTCCCATAACTGGAAAACTTTCCCGTATGGAAAAAGATCTGTTTTTAAGCTGTGACCATTACTGGTGAGAAAAAGCCAACCAAGGGCCAGGGAAAGAACCTTCTCTTGCCTTCCTTCCAGCAGCAGATGCTCCCCCATGTCTTGGTAGTGACAGTCATGAGTGAGGTTTACATTGGATATTAAGAAAAATTTCTCCACTGAAAGGGTGGTCAAGCAGTGGGCTTCCTTGGAAGTGGTGGAATGACTGTCCCTGGAGGCGTTAAAAAAACATGTAGATGTGCTGCTGAGGGACGTGGTTCAGTGGTGGACCTGGCAGTGCTGGGATAATGGTTAGACTCAATGATTTTTAGAGGGCTTTTCCAGCCTTAATGATTCCATGATTCCAAGTTACAGCTGATTTAGAAACCAACAGACGGAAATAAATCACCCATTTCCCTTTTTTTTTTAAAGTAGGGGCTACAGTCATTGCAACAAGCAATGAGATTGTTTTCCTGTGAACACCTTCCCATTACACCCCAACTCTGGTGCCCAGGCACCTTTTAGGATGGCTGCAAATGATGCAAAAGCCCAGCCTGAGTCACATCAATTAATCTTTGCCTCTGCAGCCCCACTCGCTGCTTCTCCTGCCTCTCCTGCACGTGGGTTTCTAATCAACCATCTCGGCCTGTTCCCATAGAAACTGAGCAGCACATCACTACACAGTCGGTTTGCTGGGGCTTTTTAAGTTATCATCAGAGCTTTGTTCTGCTCCTCTGAAAGCCAGGCTGGTGGCTGGGGCTGGGAAGGCCACTCTGCCTTGGCACAAAACAGGGCTGGGCAAAGAGCGATCCCGCACTGGCAGCTACGGAGGGTTTGCATCTGATGAATCTACTCCAACTGCAGCTCAGGCAGGGAGGAGAGGACACAGGAGAGGGTAAAGCCATCATGGATCTTTCTTGGCCTGTTGGCATGAGGAGGAGCCACTGTACCAAGTTATTAAATGGTGGCTTCATCACCCACGACTGAGACTGGGAAACCTGCACGTCCTTCTCCAGCTCTCCCTGCTCCATGGCCACGTTCCATCGCTGAGTGGACACGAGCTGCACTCTGGAGCCTGGGGCAGTGGAGGGAGGAGGGTAATTCAGCTTCTCCACCGCCCACAGGTGCTCCCTCTCTGCACCCACCACTGCCAGAGCATCCCAGGAGGGCTTGGTCATCATCATCATCACCATCATCATCTGTTACTCAGCTGTGAGTTCCTAAAGGGCTTTGGAGGAAGGAGGCAACGAGCCCTTGCCAAGTGCTTTATGCAGAGAAATTGAGTTTAAAGCCTCCAGTTTGGGTGATATTTATTTGATGTTTATAAAGAAGCTTCTGGAAAAGGTTTCCCCTGAGGTGTCCAGGGCTGGGGTGCAGACACCCAGGGCCCCCAAGGTTCCAGGGGATCTCTCCACATAAAGACAGGCACAGGCGTCCAAAGATCCTGCTCCACTGGAGAGAACAGCAAGAAATCAGTGAATTTCGAGCTGCCTCTGATGGGAAGCCTTAGATCTCCTGCCTGGAGTTTTGCTTTTCCATCAAAAGCTGTTAATATAAATATTTACTGGCAACTTCTCCCATTCTATTAGAGACAGTGCTTTGTGCAGGCTGAATTTCTTAAGGAAATACTTTAAAAATCTACTTGATGCATTCAAATAATCTCCAATGCATTTATTTAATTTTCTTTTTTTGCAAGAGTGAAACTCCTGCACATATGGCTATGCTTATGCAACCAGTTGATTAGATTTTACATTTCCATGTGTAATTTATGGGAAATTGCCTACAGAGTTGTTAAAAAACCCATCCTTTAAATATGTCCTGAATAATCTCTTCCATGCATTTTATATATAGAACAAAAATGGGGTGATTCTGTATTCTAAAGGGACACCTACTGATAAGCACACATTGTATTTGTAACAGTTTAAATGCAGGATATAGAAAATGTCTGTCTTGTTGGGATTTTAAATCCCCACTAAAATGCATTTCAAGGCATCAATCAGTACCGAGTCAATGTACAAGAATTGCTTTAATAAATCTAAATAGAGGTGTCAGGCTCTAAGTGAATTGCACATTAAATACAATCTGATTCTTCATCGAATCTATTGATTGTTATCATTAAGAGCAGATCTGTTCCCCTTGCCAGGCAGGGGGCTGACAGCAGTGACAGCACAGGCAGCACTGCTGAGCTCCACACAGAGCAGAGGATGGGCTGTGTGCAACCTGGGAAACCTCACGGGATCCAGAGTGCTTTGGGTTGGAAGGGACCTTAAAGCTCATCTCCTTCCATCCTTCCGTGGGCAGGGACTCCTTCCACTGTCCCAGGGACTCCTTCCACTATCCCAGGGACTCCTTCCACTGTCCCAGGCTGCTCCAAGGCCCATCAGGCCTGGCGTGATATGAAGATGAGCTCTGTGTGCATCTTCCCAGCTCTGGATGAGAGCCCTGGGGTGAGGCAGGAGCTCATTGCCAGGATGGGCATGGTGGGCATGGGTCACACCTCAGCTCTGGACACAGCCCCATGCCCTGCACTGACCCNAGGCCTGGCGTGATATGAAGATGAGCTCTGTGTGCATCTTCCCAGCTCTGGATGAGAGCCCTGGGGTGAGGCAGGAGCTCATTGCCAGGATGGGCATGGTGGGCATGGGTCACACCTCAGCTCTGGACACAGCCCCATGCCCTGCACTGACCCAAACCACTGAGCCATGGCTGTGGGGAGTTGTTCATCGCTCACACACAGATAATGATTGTAAAATAATGCCCTTACATTTTCTTTAACTTCTTTAACCAGTCCAGGGCAGATATTCTATAAATATATATTCTCCCCAAAAGTCCATTTTCCAAGTGTGGGTTTGATGTACAACAAGCTGTTCCAATGTCTGATTTATAAGGCATATGAAGTTTCTGACTGAAAAAAAAAAGAAAAAAAAAAAAAAAGATGAATTTCTCAAGTGTCTCACTGATTTATTGACCATGTGGCAATTGATTAGTCATGTCAGCAACTTCATAAGTAACACAATGAATTCTGAAGTTATCCCCAAGTTATCCAAGTCCTGTGTCACTGATGAATTCGTGATGGGTCTGAGTTATGGGTTGGTTCTGAACTTGACTGACTCTGAAATAAGTCACCAGGCTGAGTCGTAAATCACGAGAGACGGGTCCGGGCACAGTGCTGAGTCACAGGCATGTTGCTGGATCACACACATCCTGATTTACGGGCTGGTGAGGCGGCCCCTGCTCCTTCTCAGGGTTTGGGAGTAAATGCCAAAGTGTAAATCTGGGCTGCCGTTATCAAATGTCACCTTGTTTGGGGACACAAGGCAGCCCCGGGCAGAGCAGTGGTGCTCCTCTCACACACAGCAGTGAGCCAGGAGGAGCACTGACATCTCCCTGCAGATGAAGCACTCCAGGTGTGCCTCATGTCTCTGTTCTCATTCCCCTCCTGGGACTCCACAGCAAGCCTGGCTGGCACTGGCAGATATTGTAAGCTATTAATTAAGATGCCATTTACAGGCCCACTGGGTGACCTTAATTAAACTATAAAATGGCAAACACTAATAAGAAGGATGATCTCCCTATGGGGGGTGAATCAAACATATTAACCTCCTGGTGAGGAGTTCTTTCTTCATCTGACAGAGACGAGAAACCTCCCAGCTTGCTGCAGGGTGTCCTCAGTGTCACTGACAGTGGCAGGATGGGTTGCTCGTGGGACTCCTTCCTCTTGCACCCACCACACAGCACAGCTGGATTCCTCTTCCTAAGCATGATGGGATGGATAACTCCTGCAGACCTCACAGCAGACTTCTCCTCAGGGCATCAGACGCCTCTTTGAAGCACCATCAAGATGGGGTTGCCTTCTCCTTTCCCTTCTCCTTCTGAGAGTCTTCTCCACTTTCTGTTTATTGCCACAGACAGAGGTGGAGATCCCCAGAAACACAAGGCTCTCCTGTTTGTTTTTCTTCCTGTGCATCCCTCCGATGCTGTTACACTAAACACTCATTTCATATTCCCAGGAGGCAAGGGAGATGCCATGGGAGACACATTTACATCTGTAAACTGCAATCAAAACTAATTAAATCCAACACAAATACTGATTAATAGAAGAGGGAACCCGATGCCAAGTCCCATGGCCCTATCCCAGATAACAGTGGCTTCTTTTTTAAGACTCAGATAGGCTTGTTCTATTTCATTCCCAACATCTGGTGGCACATCTCCAGCTTCTGGCTCCCAGGCAGCTGTACTGCATTTGGAAGTGATACAGGGAAAACCATCTGACGTCCAGAGCTCTGCCTGAAATGCAGCTTCTCTTTCAAGACTCGCCACTGGGACCCCATGATATGATGAGCTTCATCCCTGTGCTCATTTTGCAATAGGCCACTGGTTTCAGTTTATTTCATTAAAGTTGAATTTATTCCAGCAAAGCAGTTAAAATATTCATTGCTAGCCTTGCCACCTTAAAGAGTCCCCATCCCCTGTGCATCATCCTGGATTCCTCTCTCCAGGCAGCAGCTCTCCAGATGAGGTCTCTGACAGAACAGGCACAAACAGGAGGGAGCTGGAGGTGAAGAAACAGCTCCCACTGGCACGAGTGGCCACACCAGCACTGTGTCAGCAACCTCATGGTGAGCACAAGCAGCAGGAAAAACCCTCTGCAGAAGGACATGGTGGGAAAAGGGCAGAGCACGAGGCTTGTTAAACATGTAAGGTACATGGAGCACCGAGGGGAACTGGGGGAAATGCACCTCAGTGGAGCAAAAAGCCAGTTTGTTTAAAAAGCAAATTATTGATTATTGTGGAGAGAAAACAAGCAGAACCACTGGGCGGGGTATGAGTGATGGGCATTTCTAGGAATATCGATTTGGAGGTGGTAACTGTGGCATCAAATACATCAGCCCTGTCCTGGGAGACAGACCCACCTGCCCGAGCACTGCCAGCAGGACCTTCAGCACCCAGTCGTGCCCATCCCACTGTGTGCTGGGGACCAGGGAACAGCCAGTGCAGGGCAGGAGGGGCTGGGCTGAGTGATGCAGGAAGGGAGCAGGGTACGGGCCAGTCCTCACACTCCCCTCCCAGTCCCACGGGAGGCAGATTTGCCTGTTCTCTTTCATTCCCAACATCTCCAGGTCCCAGCTCCAAGGCAGGATGTGCCACAGACAGTAATTAATGCCTGTGAAGCACTGTTGTGACACTGGCTCATCTGGCTTTTCCCTCTGCAACCGAGCCTTTACTAGGATGGAGCCTGGCAGTCACTATTGTGAAATCACCTGTTTTGCCACGGTAAAAGGCTATTTCCCCCAGGCAGCCAGCAGGGATTTTATTGTTTAAATAGTGTGAAATCCTTCTTTATGAGGCCACTTGCCTTCTGGTCTGTAAGAATGGCCTTTTGCAGCATCCAATGCTCCCTGTTATCCCTGGTGCTATTTGTTAGAGACAGCCTGTCCTCCCCACCAGCTCCTCAGGTGCTGCCTTTGAGAATTTAAAGATAAAGCTAGGGATGCTGCAGGTGAGGACTGCCAGGCACCACAGCCACAAGTGGTTAATCTTCCCGTTTCTTGCACAGGATTTTAGTAGCATTTCCTTGTGAAAAAGGGAGGTTTGCCCTGATAACACCTCCCAGGCTCTGCTGTTCAAAGCTTCCAATTCAAAGGGGAGGTGGAAAAGCCAAAGCCAAATATTAACCAAACACTGGCCAGACCCCAGAGAGTCACAGAGCACTCCTAAGTTTTCCCGGGAGCACCATCAGCCCAGAGAGGGGCAGAGATGGGGTGTGAAGGGGTCTGCTGGGGTTCCCCCTGTGCCAGGGCACTGCAGGGCAGACACTTGGCAGTGCCCCGAGGGCTCCTTTTCCTCACCTATCACCAATGTCCCAACACTGATGTTGGTCAGCTCGGTGTTGAGACACCCCTCATGGTGAGGGCACCAGCTCACTGGTCAGTGTGATCACATAACGTTGATATTCCACCTTCAGCTTGACTTATTAACCAACATTCCTTTCAAACAAAATATCACATCGCTTAATTATTTCTCGGCTGACCATTTGAAAATGCCACCAGGTACTGAGAACATGACACCGTTGCCTTCTGCCAGGAACTGGAATCAGACTCCGTGTCACCCTCTGACAGGAGCATCGTAAAACTGCATTAATCAATTTGTGTATCAGTCACAAAAATTGAGGAGTAATTTGTCAAAGTCATGGCTGAGCTCAATAACCGTTCGGAGATGACTAAGTAATTAATCGTGTTCTCACCTTTTCATTTCCCTTGGTTTCTGTGATTTGCACAGCGGAATGGCTGGAAAATAACAGGCTGGGTTGTCCAGTGGCTTCAGAAATGTTGGCTGGTGTAACTGGGGAGCTGGTTCAGCCTGGCTGGCACCTCTGCAGCACATCAGCAGGGTTTGTGCAGCCCAGTCCCACTGGCAGCTGCACCTCACAGTGATGGGTGCGGATGCTCAGAAGCCCATGTCAGGCCAGGTGGCACTGAACAGAGCCCAAGGCATGAGCAGAGGCACCATCAGAGGGATGGAAAGCGTTGCCAAGGGTTGGCATGCACTGGGATGGATCCTGCTGACATGGTGGACCACCCCGGAGCCAGACACATGCTCCAATACCTCAATCAAAATCAAGCTTTTACCCTTATTGCTTACCCCATAATCTAAATAACTATTTACCAGAGATCCTGTTAACCTAAAGTCTTCTTTCTTAATGTTCTTGAAATAACACCCTCTAATGTAATCCCAAAATAACCCATCAGCAGAATGAAAAGATTTCCCCGCGAGACTGAGCTGCTACTTCTTCAATGCCCAAAGAGTGATAATTTGATTAATAAAATGGTCAGATTTGCAGTACCACAGGGCTTTTCAGCTCAGAATCAATCACTTAACATCTATTACTCAATGCTGGATTCACTGAACGCGTTGTTGAACTCATTGAAAACTGTGTTAGTAATATTAAGTAATTAGTGAGATTAATGCTGTTGCAGAGCTATAACCTGGGCAGAGTCCAGATTGATTAGAGTTAATTATCTTCTGCCTGCTTAAATAATTTATATTCTGATTTCCCTGCTATGGAAGAGCAGAAAACCCTGAAAGAAGATTCCCATCCTCGGCACAGTCATGCCCATACCTGATGGATAAGAAAGACACCCCTCACAAGGGAGTCACTGTCTCCTCCTCCTCTTCCTCCTCCTCTTTCTCCAGGTCAGTTAATTTTGTGCACCCCAACCCCCCCTGCCAGTGCCCACCACTCAGTCCTGTCACCAACCTGCATCCTAGTTAGATCAGGCACCCACAAGTCCACTACAAAGTCCAAATTCTCTGCAAAGCCAAAATATTCCCAACTGAATTCATGGAGTCAACACACTGTTTGGCCTGGAGGGTGGATGCAGTAATTTGTGTAGAATACTGGCTTTCTAATCAAAATTTTATTATTATAAATGATTGCAAAAGTTTTCCTATTCTACATTTTGTCTTTGCAGGGAATTTGAAACACTCTAATTTTGTCTCCTGGTACTGGTGTGTGTGTAATAATCCTGTTGATCCATATTCATATCCTCCCAGACTCACAGCCTCTGCACGGATTGCACAATTCCTGGAATCATTTTCTTACATAACTGAGCACCCACAGTAGTTATTATTTTTATTAATGAACATGATCTCAACCCCTTTAATAATCACAGGACACGATTCCCAGTGTAATTAAATAATTGATTGGCTTAGAGCTCACTAATATGAATACATCCACGAGTATTTAACGGGATCGTTACTCGATCCTGGCTCCATGTACTGTATCATGTTACCAATAAATCAATTATGCATCTCTCTGCCTGTAGGATCTCACTCCTGGTGGCTCAGAGGACCAGGCTGGGCTTGGAGCACTGTGGAAAAGGGGACAGGGAGGACTCCAGGCACAGCCTGACACGTGGAGAAGCTGAGACCTGAGTAAAGCACATCATTAGAAGGAAATGGGGCATGTGCTAATTTGTCTGTGTTTTCAGTTAGCAGGCATTTATTAGGGATGTCTGACTTACTCATACCCAGGTCAGCCTGCTAATATTATATTAACCTCTGGTGCCACTGATGTGTGCAGGAAACATTCAAACCACACTTGGCAGGGATTTTCCACCCAGCCTCAGGCCCCTCCTGACCACGCTCAGTGCTGGCAGAGAGGCTGGAGAGGGGCTGAGGCTCCTGACTCTGGGGCTCTGAGCCCAACAGCAGGGCATTGGGACCCTCATGAGACAGGGGAAAAGGGATTAGGACTCCTGTGAGATAGGGAACAGGGATCCCCATGAGATGGGGACCAGAGCATTGGGACCCCCATGAAAGAAGGAACAGGGAATTGGGACCTCCATGAGAAAGGGAGCAGTGGACTGGGAACCCTGTGAGACAGGGGACAGGGGATCAGGATCCCCATGAGACAGGCAGCAGGGAGGTGGGGACCCTTCTAAGACAGGGAGCAGAGGATTGGGATCCCCATGGCACAGGGAACAGGGGATCAGAGCTCCTGTGAGACAGGGGGCAGAGGATGCTGAACATGCCACAAGGGCCAGTGCTACACCACAGACTCAACGTTCCTGTAAATGTTAACAAAACCATATGCATATTTTCATTTTTGCCTATTTGACCCATTAACTAACTGCAACATTTCTCAGTAATCCCCAGCAGATGAGCATCAGAGCAGACCTATGGTCCAGGGTAATCCCTTTATTATGAAGCAACGCTATGGAAATCAAATACCAGCAGTAAGTCAGGAGATTAACAACAAGCTGGGAAATGCACAAATTAAATTGCTGCTCTGCCCCAGCCAGTGGCTCTGTTTCTGCTGTGGCCACTGCAGCCCCCCCAGCAGGAAAACAAGGCTAGAAATCACTTTATAAAAATGAGCCTCTATTTAATCCCTGATGCAGGCAGTAAGCAGAGTCTGCCCAGGATGAGCTCATGTCCGTGCAGCCCCTCATCTCCATATGCCTTTGTCCTGGGAAGGTGAGAGCATGATTCAATGATTCTGTGATTCTGTGATCTGGCTTTGCCAAGCCTGTGGGGATCCAGATCTGGAGACAAAGAGAAAGGACATCTGGGTCTTGGGACTCCTGACTTCTCCTACCAGCTCAGGATGGGAGTCAGGGATGGGGCTTCACCTGCAGCGAGATGGGACTCGGGCACTGCTCTCTGGGGCAGTGCCACCTCTGCTGTGGTCCCCGGGCTGGGTAGGGACACCTTCCACCAGCCCAGGGTGCTCCAAGCCTCGTCCAACCTGGCCTTGGACACTTTTAGGGATGGGGCAGCCACAGCTTCTCTGGGCAAGCTTTGCCAGTGTCTCATCACTCCTGCTTTCTTCAGGGCCAGGTAGAGCCGGGGAGGGCAGGGAGGGCAGTGCCAGAGCTGCAGGACAGAGCTGAGGTCTCCTGAGCAGATGGCAGTGAGGGCCATTGACCCTCATCCACACCAGGGACACGGTGGGGTTCTTGGGGATGTCCTGTGCAGGCCTAGGAATTAGACTCAATGACCCTCGTGGGTCCCTGCCAACTCAGGATATTGTGTGATTCTCTGACCCCCAGGGACCCTCCTGGAGCCCAGCAGGAGTTGGGCTGTCCTGACCTCCAGCACTGTTTCCTGACCTGACTCTACTTTTATTGCATTGTAGCATCTGAATGAATATTTTATTCATTTCCCTTAAGAACATCTCCACGAATGCACACTTGAATAAAACATGAGGACACGTTTTTGGAAGAGCCATCTAGTGCTTCAAACAGCCCCATCACAACGTATGAACCAGAGCAAACACTGTGCTGTTGTATTTTTGTCTTGGTGACTCTAATGGAGTCCCACAGTGAATCAGGCAATGGAGAAGGTGCCCAGGTGTCCCCATGCCCTGGCAGTGGGGTTGTGGCTGCTCTTGGTTTCTGCCCCAAGCGCTGGTGGGATGGGACAGCATGTCTGGCTGTTGGAGCCATTTGTTTTCCACCCCTAAAACAGGGTGGAGAAGGCAGAGGTTGCAGGGAACAGGAGCCAATTAAGACCGAGAGGAGGAAATTTAACACCAGTGAAAGAAAATGTTCCCCCAGCCCTAAACTGGGCAGTTCAGCTCCTTGGTGCGAGAGGCCACTGGCAGCAGGTTCCCAGCGAGTTGACGGAGAAGCAACACAGGCAGAAGTCACAAGGGTGGCACTCACTGGAGCAGCAAAACATTAGGGAGAGGGAAACAGCTTTTGGGGAAGGGGACAGACCAGACCTGGCCTGAATGCACCATGGCTGGGTGAGGGAAAGGGCACCAAGGACTTGACTCGTGATGGCATCACCTTCTCCCATGGTGACACACAGCCCAGCTTGGACAAGGTGAGGTCCCCACCAGCAGCATCCCCAGGAAAGCTCCAGCTCTGGAATGGCTTGGCATCACTGCTGACAGGTAGCACTGATTTATAAAGCAGAAATAAATGAGTCTGCTCTGCAATTTCACCTAATTTTGTCTCCCATTTCAATTTGCCATCTTTCAGCATAATGCCGGGTGGTTAATTATGTTTCCATCTTATTTCTCTGATAATACCCCCCCTTGTATTGCATATCGTGGCTGCTCAAAGGGTTTCATTTTACCTTTCATTTCACCTCCTAGCACAGTTCTAAATTTAGTCAGCTTGTAATTTTGGGGTATTTTATACATTATGCCTCTATTATTGTGAAGTAAAATGGAATCTTTGTCTTTTAATTCACTCTCTAATAATTCTCCACCAAACCTTAATACAAAAGGCTTTTTTTCCCCCCGAAGACTAATCGAATTGGGTGTAATTATAATACCCAGGGAGATGATATTGAAGGTACGTTAACTGTGACAGTTTCCTCTGACTAATCACCCCTTGGGTGCTTTCAAATTGTGTCTCTGCAAGTTCCCCATCAGTTAATGCACTGATGTGCCAAGACAGAGCTTGACACAAGACTTGCCCACCAAGATGGGCACTTGGGCAGGGTGGATCTGAGATCCTGGGCTGGGATCTTGGGGTCTCCAAGTTGCTGATGCTGTTCTGTCCTTTGGGGATCAGCGGTGTGATCCCTCATGAAGAGAAGGGATGTCTGAGGTAGCTGGGGACTACACAGGTGGCACTGTCTCACTGAGGGAGAAGACAGGGCATCTTGCAAAGTCCTTTCCATGGCATAGGGATGTTGCCATCTCCATCACCCTCCGTCTCGGCCTAATGCCCCTGCTAGGAATGTTCTCCCTGTTTGGCCAAAGAGCTGACAATACAGACTGGAAAGGCTGAGGGCCAGGGGCTGTGGCAGGAGCCTCCTTCCCTGGCTGCTTGGGAGTCAGAGATAACCCCAGCAGTCCTGCAGGCTGCAGCACTTTCCTCCAAAAAGCATTTACCTGCCAGGAGGGGAGCAGCGATTTTCCTTATTTGTGTACTCTGCTGGTGTGACAGCAGAGAGGTCAGCACTCAGCAGAGACACCAAGGGGCTATTTCCTCACTCAACTGTGTATTGCAGTAAGTGAAAAATAAGAGTGGAGGGTGACTATAATGCAGACAATAAAATGTTTTATATCAATGTAGGTGTCGAGCTCAACACTTCTGCAGAGTGGATCCTTCGCATTACGAGCCGACCATGGAAATGCTCAGCCAAGCAGGGATGCTCCCAGCTGCAGCCCGGTGTTCGCTGCTGGAAATAACACGTTTCCACTCTGCATTCAACAGCCTGGGTTCCTGGAGAGGATAGGACTCCAGGTGGGGATCTTACAAACACAGTCTGGCCCTGGGTAGAGGTGGCATCTGCGGGGACATGGCACTGCAGCGGTGGGAGCTGCCACACGAGGAAGGGACAGGACAGGAGAAGATCTCAGCAGAGCATCCAGGAGAAATTAATGCACTTTTCTCTAGGATCACTATGACCTAATCAGCCTTTGCTGGCCACAACCGGCTTTCAGCTCTCCTCCAGAGCCACCATTGCATGAACTGGTCAGGACTGGAACGTCCAGGGCAGAGTGCCCAGCACCTTTGCCTCAGATCCAGTTGGCATGAGAAGCACTTCCAGAGCCTCCCTTAGCTGCTGAGTGAAAAGATCCTTTGCAGAGATTAAAATGAATTTATTATTTCACATACTGGTATTTACATCACATCTGGAGTGGGTACTACATACCCCATTACAAAAACATCTTAATAATGAGTCCCAGTGGTGGCAGACGGGGCAGGAGGCTGCACCACACACCAGTGACCCCAGCATGTCCCCCACTACATGTCCAGCCCCTGCTGAACCAGCATGTCTCTGCACGGGCCACAGAGCAGGGCTGGAGGTGTTGGCCCCACACCCCACAGCCCCAGAGTCCCCAGCCCTGCTGACACTGGGGGGCACAGAGCTCACATCCTCTCCCCCTCGAGCTGCTGCACCACGGGAATGGTGTGTCCTGGAGAAGCTCACGAGCTCGGGGCCACAAGGTGGTACATTTTACTTTATTTTGGATTAATGCAACAAAACCTGGCTCAGCCTGGGGCTCTGGCTGGGCATCTGGTCAGGCACCCCAGACCCACACACGACTCCGGGATTTGATTGCGAACACAAGCAGGAACTTGGTGCCTGGGACTTGCACGGTGGAAAACATCGAATTTGCAGCCTGATTAATGCAATTACCGAGGAAGGAGAAACCAGCAGCATGCGCCATGGAGACATCTCAGCACCCCCAGGGGCTGGCGGGGTGTCAGGCAGCCCCTGCCCGCGCTGCCACATCTGGTCACAGCAGGCAGGTGGTGGGACAGGGAGAGGCCAATGCTCCGAGGGCAGAGCAGCCCCCAGGGACTTGGGATGGGGCTGGAGCTCAGCGCCTGCTCCTGGGAACGCCCCAGACCGGGAACCAGGAGCCACACGGGGGAGGGTTTCACACAACCATTGACTTCCCAATTCCTGACAACAACTCGGATTCAGCCTGTTGGGAAGATGGGGAAAGGCGACTCACAGCAATGATTTCAGCTATTCAGAATAGAGCCCCTTTTGGGGGCCCGTTGCCTCTCTGTCTCTGCGTTGTCAACAGCTCTTACATGGCTGGAGTATTTTATTTAAGAGGATTGGAAAATGAGCCAGTTTCTTGGTTGGTGAACATGTCCACAGAGGAGGAGGGGCCCGTGGGGTGACGGGAGTCTGGCAGCTGTGCTGGCGTCCCTGCCTGCAGCCTCCAGGGAAGCTGGCGCTCCGCAGGTGCTCCGATCCGGTGGCACCTGTCACGGTCCTGCCGACGGGCACAGGGGGGCAGCCCTGGATCATCCCACCTCCACAGGCACTGGGCCACATCCTGCTGCTCACAGGAGCACCAGGATCCACGCCAAGGCTGGTCAGTCACCACTGTGCTGCACAGAGGCTATCGAGTGACCTGCGGAGAGAAGGAGTTATCCAACACATCCAGGGATTCCTCATCCAAGAATTATAGAGATGAAAATAAGATTTGCTCTTTATGTCCATTTAATGGCTTGGTCACTCCCAATGTCACCTTATGGATTGTTTGTGTACCCCATGCTCTGGCTGCAGCTCCCACTGCTTTCTGTCTGCAGAGGGGACTGTGAGATGCAAATCCAGCCCCGTGGCACCATTCCAAAGTAACTAAAGTCGCCCAAAGTCTTTTTGAAACACAGGTCTGTGTGGCCCAACTGCTGTCTCCCTAAAACAGGGCACCGGACCCAAAAGGGATGCTGGGAGGATGGCCATGGAGGGGTCCGCTGGATGAACGAGGAGAGCAAAAGCTCCAGAGTCCAGCAGGCAGGAATGGTCCCAGGGAGAGCCCAGGATAGCAAAGCCAGAGTCTGGCTTTGGGCTAAGTTAATGGCTGGGGGAAACCAACCAAAGAACACTAAAGTGGGAAAAAGATAATGAGCCCAATGTAGTGCTGCAGCTACTGGTCAGTGATGGATGCTCAGGGCCAGACGAACCCTCTTGGATGTCCATAAAAACACTTGAGCATGAAAGTGCTTTCTGTGCACAAAAATAATAGCAGTAATGAAAAAATCCCAACATTGCTTAATACAATAATTTTATGGCAGGGGATGTGGGGTGAGGAAAACGAAAGCATAAGGAATAATTACACTCAACACTATGAACAATAATTACAAAATCATGCAACTGATTAACCATGGCATATATGTAATTACTAATGAGTTTGATAAAATTTTAATTACACCTTGTTCTTTGGGGCATTCAGCAAGGCATGAAAATAATAATCATGGAGTGCTCTGTCACAGATGACTGCCTCAGACAGGGAGTGGGGACAGATTCGGGGCTGTGCCAATGAGGTGGGACAAGTAACCTGCTGCCCCGGAGCAGTGGGAGGTGCTGGGAGCAACCAGGACATCCTGGCATGGCAGCGACACCCCCCGTATGTCTGCTGAGTCACCCAACACCCTCCTCATGGAGCATCCCATGGGAATTATCAATTGGCAAAGTTGTGGGACCCACTCAGGGTTGTGGCACCTCCGCCAGCCCCTCCAGCACCAGTGGCAACCTCAAAGCCCGGACCCTCTGCCCCGCCTTGGTGTGTCTGCATCAAACACTGCATGCCCTGGAGGAGCTGGGGCACTCCTGTTCCCTGGAGAACAATTCTGGGACGCTCCCCTGGGTTTTGCTTGACCCAGGCTGGGGAAGGCACAGCCAGGCTCCCCCATCACCCGCCTGGGACGTACCTTGGTCGTCTTCACTTTGTTGCCGCTGCTGCAGCTCCAGCCCGAGAGGTCGGGCAGCACCTTGCACTCCTCCCCGTCCAGGCACGGCTCCATCTGGCACCACCACTTCTGCAGCACGATGGAGGCTGGAGGAGAAGAGGGGTCAGTGGCTGGGCTGTGACACGGGGTGTGGGGGGACAGCCCTGCCCAGCTTTGGGTGCAGCCTCTCTCTCCAGCACAGTTCAGGTCGAGGAGCTTTGGTGGAGGAGCTTCTGTCACTGCCTGGCCTTGCCTGACCCAGCTGCTCCACTTGCCTCTGGAACACCTGGTTTTCTCCCACTATCCCAGGCAAAAGCCCAACACCAGACCTGCTCTCACTCCCAGCGAGAGCAGGGAGGGAAGTGCTGTTCAAAACCCCACTTCGGGCTCCACTTACAGAGCAAAGGGGCTTCCTCCTGCCACTCTGATCAGTTAGACTCATGTGATTCATGCCTCCAACCAGAGCAAGCTCCATTATTTTTGGGAACGAGGACACTTGAGCTGTTGGGGACAACAAGAGCCTTCCGTGCCAACTCATCCTGGCATTTCTTGGTGTTGCACACCAGTGCACTCACAGGGCACTGGTTGCCAAGCAAACCAATACTGCACTGGCAGGGGCTGCCGCTGCTCCTCACGGCTCTTTGGTGATGGCACACGATGGCATTCGATAAGACATACACAGCTTGAGTTTTGCTTAGTGCTCCTCACAGGTGGTGGTGCTGCTGCACAGCTGGAGTCACATCCCTGCCTCTGGCTGTGGCAGCACCATGGGCAGCCGTGCAGGGATCGGTGCTTCGGTGCCTGGTCCCAGTGCAGTGATGCTGGAGCACCATAACCCTCCCACAGCCCACAGCCTGGGGCTGCACAGAGTGGGGCAGCGCAGCCACACCAAGAGAGAGCGTCTCCAAAATGCTCTTCCCCACTGCTCTGCTGAAAGATCCCTGAGCAGGTCTCATCTGTTAAACCCGGGGGCACGGAAGCCACACACCAGCCTGACAGTCTAGGGGGATGCAGCCAGGAGTTTCCTGGGATGGGGCTGTGGCCACGGGGTACTCACCATCCACGCAGGACGGAGCTGCCCGTGTCGTCCCTGCCACCTGCCCCGGGAAGCAGGAGCATTTCACTGTCTGCGAGCGCTCCTCGATCTTGTTCTTATTGCAGCAGCGGTGAGCGGCGATGACTTCACACGTGCCTGGCTCCACGTGCACTGAGGGAGCAGGAACAGTCACCGTCAGGCCCCAGAGACCACAGGCCACCTCCTGCCCACCACCTCAGCGTGACTGGCGTGGGCAGTGCCGGCCCAGCCCCTGGAATCACCTTCTGGTGGTCACATACCGGCACTGGGCTCTGCCTCTCCCCAGCCCACCTGTAAGGAGGAGCACTGGTCCTTCTACAGACCTCCTGCAGCTGAGCTCTCGCTCCTAACAGCCCTCACACCCGTCCTACCCACCAAAATTCATCCCCTCTTGCCACAGCCAAGCCAAGAGCTTTATTGAAACTAATGAGCACATTAGCTACTTGCAGTTGATAATGAGATGCACTTTTCTACAAGAGGGGATGGTGTGTTGTGCTGCTTTTGGCTTCATGCAGAGCACAGTCACCTCTGAACATCCATCTACTACCAACATCTCTGTCTTGCCAACACCCACCATCCTCTGGCTGGAGGAGGAAGGATCAGGACAGTGTTCCTACCCTGCAGTGACAGAGAAATGTCACGGTGTTCATCAGCAACCCAGACTGCTCTGCTGCTCCCCCTCCCACTGCCATTAAAATATTAAGGAAGAAAGAAAACTACTGAGTTGGCTGATCACCTCTGGGATCAGGGTTTAGAGCTGGTCAGCATCACAAATCAATGCCTTGGCTGGGTAATGGCCCACACAGGCACAATGCAAATCAGCCACACAGGGCTGGAGAGACTTCATCCTCATGACCCCAGAGATCCCTGCAGGTCCTGCTTAATGAGCACGGGAGGAGCAGTGCAGAGCCAGGCACAGACATCCCCTGGGTCTCTGGGAACAGGCTTTTATTCCACAGCCAGCAGGAGCCAGGCTGGGGGGAGGACAGGGAAGCTGCATCCCTGCAGTGTGGCATCCCTAAGTGTGTGCAGGTGTCAGACCTGGCTGCTCCACGCCCTCGGGACACCTTCCACATCCCAGAGTGCAGGGCACAAGCCCCCAGGGGCAGCCGGTGGAGGAAAGGCTTGGAAAGCGCTGCAAGAAGGACTGGCAAGGCGCACACAGACACAGTGTAAATCAGCCAAATAGTACTGGGAAGACTTCATTCCTGTGACCCCAGAGATCCCTGCAGGTCCTGCTTGATGAGCACTGGAGGAGTGAAGTGCCCTGATGCTGAAGGTGCTGGTGCAGGACCCCCTGAGCACAAACCCACTCCCAGCCCTCTCCCAGCACATTTGGCTCTGGCAGTCGCCTCGACACATCCTGCCTTTGCCAGCCTCAGCCTGCCCATCCAGCCTCAGCTCCCAGCTCTGCTGCACCCCTGGCCACTGTTGGAGGGTCCTGCTGGGGACCCATCCAGCCCCAGCCACACAAAGCCAGGAGGAGCAAGGGGAGCTGACCTGTGTCACACCCTGTGGGTGCCCATCACACCCCTGTGCTCTCCAGCAAACGCTGCCCGGCTTCCAGGAGCCCTTGGAATGCAGATACTTGACCTGTCCAAGGAAAGCTGAGGGAAATGGGATCTCTCACTTGGTGCTGAGAGAAATCCCTTTGCCATACAGCCGCTTTTTTCATCTCTGCTGGGAAATGCTGGCCCAAGTGCAACCTCCTGGCTTGTGCCAGCCAGGCATGGCTGTGCCAGCTTCCAGCCAAAGCATTCCTTGCCCTTCTCCTGTTCCCAACGTGTCTGAGTGCCAGACAGGAGACAGAGGGCAGGATGCCAGAAGCTGCCCCAGGACACACCTCTGTGCCCTGCACCCACCAGCATACAGGCAGGAGTCACCACAGCTTGAATTTACTTTATTTATTGTTATTTCATGGTAATTTTCTTTTAATGCACCATCACTTTCATTTATGCCCATAATAATTACACAATTATCTATCCTGGAATATTTTGTAATAACATCTCTGGCCATAAATTTTATCTTCCCTTTGAAATGCCGTAACAGCTCAGCTTCAATAATAAATTCCATTCTTTTTGTATGCAGGAATGGTAGACCCCGGTGGAAGAACGAAGGAAAGCAACTCATTACTGCACAAACATGACTGTTTCGCTCTGGTTTTATGCTTCGTGTGATTTTTCAAATAGTCTGAGGCAGAAGCAGAGATCCTTGGCTCTGGCTGCCTGAGAACCCACATTCCCACCATGCTCTGATCCAGGACCACGAGGAGCGACTCTCCCACCCCGCACACCCCCCCAGGGGATTTCACACCCTCCACCCTCAGTGCCC
Organism: Formicarius rufipectus; assembly: GCA_013399695.1. Taxonomy (NCBI): domain Eukaryota; kingdom Metazoa; phylum Chordata; class Aves; order Passeriformes; family Formicariidae; genus Formicarius; species Formicarius rufipectus. Next base: position 376,910 of record VXAU01002078.1, read on the forward strand.
AGTTGTGGTTTTGACTCGTTTTTAGAAAAGCTTCATTAGCAAAGCTCTTCCCAGGAGGGCTGCCCAGGCGACCCCTCTGCCCCTCGCACTCCTGCTCTCCGGCTGCTCATTTGCAGCAAATTTTAAAAGGTTCAGCTGAGAGAGAGCCAGGCAGAACTGAGAAATCGCTCATTACAGCCGTGCAATAGGAGTTTGCTAACGTGCCAAAGCCCTTTTAATTTGCTCAGAAAGGTGCAGCTCAGAGATAAAGAGAAATTTTCCTCTCCTCTGCCTCGGTGCAGCTGGCAGAGCACAGGGCACCTCGGGGCCAGACCAGCAGCCTCTGCCCAGAGCACTGTGCATGGGACAGGCACCCCACTGCCCTGGCACAGCCCCACAGCCCCTCG
>VXAU01002079.1:688-163150 GCA_013399695.1 Formicarius rufipectus
CCCTTTCCCCCCACCCCCCCTCCTTCGCAGAGAGGAGGCTCCGAGGATCCCCTGCTGACTGCAGGCAGAGGCAGGCAGAGGCACAGGCAGCTCCTGGAGCAGCTGGGAGCTCCTCTGCTCCCCACCGGGCTCCGGAGCCATGAGCAGCGCCGCGGTCCTCGCCCACCTCCCGGACCCCAGCAGCAGCTTCAGGGAAGACGCCCCCCGGCCCCCTGTCCCGGGGGAGGAAGGAGAAGCACCATGCCCGCAACTCGCCAGCTCGTTCCTCCCCAAAAACCAAAGCTTCAAGGCCGTGCCGGTGGCCGCTGCCCCGCGGAGGAACGAGAACGGGCTCGGCGAGCCGGAGGGCAGCGCGTCCCCGGACTCCCCTCTGGCCAGATGGACCAAGTCTTTGCATTCCTTGTTGGGAGATCAAGATGGTGCCTATCTTTTTCGGACCTTTCTGGAAAGGGAAAAATGCGTGGATACCTTGGACTTCTGGTTTGCCTGCAATGGCTTCAGGCAGATGGACCTTAAGGATACCAAAACTTTGCGAGTAGCCAAAGCTATTTACAAAAGGTACATCGAGAACAACAGCATCGTCTCCAAGCAGCTCAAACCTGCTACCAAGACCTACATAAGGGACAGCATCAAGAAGCAGCAGATAGATTCCATCATGTTTGATCAGGCACAGACTGAGATTCAGACTGTGATGGAGGAAAATGCTTACCAGATGTTTTTAACTTCTGATATATACCTCGAATATGTACGGAGTGGAGGGGAGAATCCCGCTTACATGAACAGCAATGGACTGGGGAGCTTAAAAGTTGTCTGTGGCTATCTCCCGACCTTGAATGAAGAAGAGGAATGGAGCTGTGCAGACTTTAAACACAAAATCTTGCCTTCAGTAGTCGGACTATCCAGCAAGACGTTGAGGGTTACAGCGAATGTCAGAGCTACGGAAACGATCGAGAATGGGTACAGGTAAGGGACCCCCTGGAAACTGTGCTTTGTTTTGACTTTATGGACTTTGAGAGTGGTTTTCAGAAGGCTGTTGGGGTGGTGGGAAGCAGGGCAGGCTGAGCTTCCCGAGGGGCTGGGAGCACGGCTGCTTCTCCACCCCTCCAAACACTGGAATTTGGGGGGTGTTGGCTGAGCGTGGGGGTTTTTTCCTCCTCTACATAGGAAAACAGGATTCTGTGCTCTGAAGCCCTATTGGCTCTTTCAGTTCTCTTCTAGATCAAAAACTTCATAGCAACTATGTCCTCCGGACATAGGGTAATTATTGGTTCAACTTTCAAACCTATTAAGAGCAGTAGTAGAGTGGATCATAGAGACACATGAATAATGTAACCTACTAGTTCCCCAACTCCACCATCAGCCGGTGTTTAACGATGTTGGTTATGTGGGAAGCAATTGTGCGGTCATGGAGGAGGAAATGTGTGCACTCACTGCATCAAACTCTGCAACTTGGGCAGAATCTGCTTTAATTTTGACTCTGTGTGTGTGTGTGTGAGACGTGCAGCTTCATCGCGTTGTTGAGTGTCGTGTCAAAGCCATCTAGGGTGGCTTTGAGTCAGCGCATACAGGAGGATGCTTAAAATTCGAGTATTTAAGGCAGTCGAGGCATTCCAGGTGTAGGGTAATAGACCTGAGGTAGGTCCTTGGTTGCCCTCGTGTTGGCTGTGAGCTCCAAGCTTGGCTCGTTTAGAGGTGGCCGTGTCCAGTGGGAGCTGCTGAGGTCGCAGCGATGCTGTGTGGTGACAGGGTGTCCTTGTGCCCCGGTCCTGGGATGTGTCTGCACTGCCAGACCCTTTTGTTGGAAATGTTGATGGCACAGCAGTGCGAGGGTGAGGAAAGTGAGAGCCATCGCAGAGCGAGGTGGGGGGGATGGGAAAGAGCCTCTGATGAGCAAATGATGAGTTGTATAATCCTCTGAAAATGTATTCTTTCCTCTCCCCACCCTTGCCATAAATGTGGATTGTTGAATCAGGGCTGAGAGGAGAGGGCTCTGCTGCAGATGTGCGCTCTCCTCCGCCGGCCTGGGAGCCTGGGGGTTGGTATGGTGAGTGTTTGACATCTCGTTTACAGGAATTTTGAGAGCGTGTCTGTGATTCATGGACATCAAAGGGCATCGGGCTTCTCCCGGGGAGGCTGTGCTGGAGCTCGCCCTGCTCTCCTGCCCCTGGAGAGCTTCCAGCTGTGCCGGCTTTCCTGGTGCTCAGCCGGGGGGCGCAGGGAGGGTCCCGCTGCCCGGAGGGTGCTGTGGAACCGGGGGCTTCTTTGGTGCTCTCCCTGTCCTGGGGGCTCTCCTGCCCTCGGAGGGGGATGGAGGTGCTGGTTGCGGGTGCAGCCAGAAGGGATGCGCTGCATCCCGGCGTGGCCTCTGGTCCTCTCCTGCTGGGAGATGTGCAGGGGGGGCAGCGCTGGCAGCTGCTCTGTGGAGGACCTGGGGCTTGAGATTCACATCTCGTGCCTGAGTGTTGCTGCCTGAGCATCTGCTGTTCTCCAGAACTTGGTTTGAACTGCTGCCCTTCGCTGGCTTTCCAGGAGGGGGATGTTTGATGCTTTTATCTCTGAGCCTTTGTTGGGATTCAGAGCTGGAAGGGCTTGGCTGTATGTTCTACCAAAGCTGCAGGCCCTGCTAAACCCACATGTGCCTTGTCCAGGAGAGCTCTCGCAGCACCGTGGCTGCTTGCCTGATTAGTGATGGGCTTTTTTCCTTTCCCTTTTTTTTTCTTTCCTCTTTCTTTTCTTTTTTTTTTTTCTTTTTTTTTTGTCCAGGGATTAATGCAGCTTGCTCCTCACGTGTCAGATCTACCCTCCTAGGACATTAGGTAGTGCGTTTTGCTTTGATCACCTTCTGTTGAATTTCCAGGAGCTTTTGCTCTCCATGGGGCCAAAAGACCTCAATTCAAAGAGAGGGAGGTCAAGCTGAGATGCTGCTCAGCTCCTCCCTGAGCGATCCCTTTGGGAAGCCACTTGTGCGTGCATGTGCTCCAGGCTGATGAGCATATGGATGGGTTATCTCTCATCACTCAGCGTTTAGGATCGCGTCTAGGATTGGAGCTGAAGCTTGCACAAAGTCATTTCTGGTGAGTGGCCAAACCACACCTCCCTCCTCATGTGTGTGATGGAATTGAGGAATTTCAGCTCCGCGTGCTCTGGTTTTGGAGGGCTGGGCAGGCTCGGTGGGTTTCACTGTGATTGTCCCAGTGAGAGCTGGGGGTGCTGGGCTGAGCCCACCTGATGGTGGGAGCTGAGTGGGAGCTGAGTGATCTCAGGCCAGCCCCATGCTGGGATGGGAGGCCACCTGGAAATCGCAGGGCATGGAGTCACGGCCAAGCCCATGGGAGACCACAGAAACCAGACGAGTTGAGAGACTCTGTTTGGCCCCAGTGCTGGTGATGGACAGGAACAGGAGAAGTCGAGTGAAAACACAGTGTTTGCACCTGGCTGGGCAGCAGGCGAAGGCAAACTGCTGCCTGTGTATTTGGAGCCCTAATACAGGGAATATTTGAGATGCAGGACCTCCCTCTTGTCCTTCCAAGAGACTCCCCTTCCCCCTGGGTCGTGGTGTGGTTAAAACTGGCCTCCCCACGCTGGACCTGGCCCCATGCTCCCGGAATTCCAGCTATTATTTATATGCGCTTCTAAATTTATCACGCACGACTTTGTGTACACAGAGCTGCCCTCCCTTTGCAGTGCCGCTGGGCAACGTGGTTTTGCTCAGTCCAAGGTGAACTCATCTGCCTCCCATTAGGCTCTCAGATCAGTGGGACTGGCCTGGCTTGGGCAGGGCTGGGGCTCCCAGAGCTTCCTGGCCTTTGAAAGGACCCGCCGGTGCAGCTCCTTCTGTGTGAAGTTATTGGAACCAAGTTTGGCTTCAATTATCAAAGTAAATGATGCCATTGTAAAGCTATGCTCCAAGCAGTGTTCTACAATTAGAGCATGGAAGCTGTGATTAACATAGTTGTGCTAAAATATACTTTTTTTTTTCCCAGGTTTGTGCATGTGTGGGTTTTTTCCTTTTTTTTTTTCTTAATTTTTTAAAATGTTTTAAAACTCATGGTTGCCCAGTGATGTTTGTCCCAAGAAAACACTTAATGAGAATCAATTTTGCCTTCCAACTGCTCCTTGTGCCTTTTCTCTCACTCTGCCTAAGCCTGTGGGTTGACCTGCCCAAGTGCTTTTATTCCTAAGGAGCAGAGTTTGACAGCAAAAAAACCCCCACGCTCTGCAACTGCACCCTCCTAACAGAGGGGCTACAACGAGGAGCCCCCGAAATCTTCATGGCATTGTAATACCTCTGATGTGGCCATTGCCTAACATAGCAGAGGGAGAGTTCCACGCTGTGTGTCATCACATCAAGATAAGAATAGGCTGAGAAACATCAGACATTCTCCTTGAAGCTCCAGAGCAACTGCTACCTGACAGCTGAAAACACTTTGCATGTTGAGTTTGGAGCTGGGCTGTGTTTGTGTGTGCAGCATCTGTGGCAGGAGACCACCGCCTGCCCTGGAATTTAAAACCCTCGCAGGCAACTTGATGCATCTGGGTGCAATTACTGGAGTAAGGTGGTCAAATTGAAAAGAAAAGAAATTAAATGTAGCCAAACAGGCCCCTGCTGGTTTGCTTAAAGGATGGGGGGGTTTCTGTGGGGCAGAGTTGGATGTGTGTGGGGGTGAGGACTGGAAAAATGACATGTCAGCTTCAGGCATTATTTTGTATTGTTTTTGGCCGTGAGGTGTTGGTAGGGGAGCGATGCTGCAGCTCAGCAGTGATGGGAAGAGATGAGTTAGTTCTGGCCGCTTTCTCTGGTTGTATCTTTGGACACACCTCCTCTCCCTGTGCTGCATCCATGTGGACCTGCTGCCTCCGCCCCCACCTCAGCCTCTCCAGGATTCCTCTAAGAACAACATGGCAAATCAGCCCTCCTGGAAGAGACCAGAGCTGACAGACACCTCCCAGCAAGGCAGTGGTCCTGTTCTGGGGAGCATCCTGAGCCCCATGGAGCATCCTGAGTCCCCACAGGGCATCCTGCACCTCTGAGCATCATGGTTCTCAGATACACTCTCAACACCTGAGGTGGTTTCCAATCACAAAGTTACTGATCAAAAAGACCTGATGAGCCAAAAACCCCACCGAGGACCTGGGAAGGGCCCCTGGGATTGCACATCCCCCTGAACAAGAGTAGAACACTACATGGTTTTTAGAGGAACTTCCTTGTAGTAGTAGTGGGATAACTTTGCTTTTCACCCACATGTGGAATTAATTTATCTTTGAAGATTTAACTTCTTTCCTGTGGCATTCCTTACTATCTCTTTTTTTTTTTTTTTTTCATCCTTCTTCTTCCCAAATATGTATTTTTTAACATCTTGATCTCCCCATCAGAAATGCCTTGGCCTCCTTGGAAAGGAATGCAGCCCTGGCTGGGCTGAATACCTGCCTGCAGCTCATACCAGAGAGGCCCATCTTCCCCACTGTGCTTCCCCCTCCTTTTTTCCTTTCTTTTATTTTTTTCCTTCCCTCTTTTTTTATTATTTTTTTAGAACTTAAATCTTTGTGGAGGCTTCATTTTTTGGTGCTGGGGTGCTGGTGAGGGATGGAGATGGAGAGGGGGTGGTGGGAGGACATTGCTGTCACTTAAACCCAGCTGGTCCCTCCAGCCCCAGGGGGGCAGGGAGTTGGATAGCCCATTAAAGAAAACCTGCCAAGCCTGCTGGCACATTCCTTAGGCCCCCAAGTCCTGGGTAAGTGGCCCTAATTATTAAAATCAGCAGTCCTTATCAGATGACAAGGCCTTTTGCTTTGATATACAAAGGCAGAAGCTTAACAACCCCGTCTTGCTCTGGAAGGGGAACAAAATGTGCACCTTAACGCGCGGTTTCCAAACCTCCCTGCATAATCCCCTTATCACCTGCCAAGATGTGTATATTGATCCTGGCTGGGAAGTTGGAGTGATGGGAGGCAGGGGGATGCCCAAGTGCCCCCCATGCAGTGACCCTGCCAGGCTGGGCTTTGGGTTTGCTTCTCCAGGTGAAGCCAAAGGTGTTGGTGTCAGTCACCCACGTGCCCATTAATGCAACCTGCTGTGTCTGTCCTCACGTCCCCATCCTCCTCTTCCCCCTGCAACTCTATGCACAAAAGCACAAGTTGAACAAGTGGGAGGTTCTCCTAGAAACTGGGCCTTTTTATTGTGTGTTTTTATAGTGCCAGGAAGGTGGTACCCAGCTTTGGGAGGTCAAGCCTGGGACAGCAGATCTCAGCCCCAGTAGTTCCAGGCAGTTCTCTTATTTCAGGCAATGCAGATACCAATAACTTGTATTCCCAAAGGGACCCTAACTCTTGTCTTCACAGGAGACTTAAGCATCATTAACTGGTTCCTCGTGGCTTTCAATGGGACTTGAGTTGTGAACTTCTTGGTCTTTTCCCCTCTGATGCCAACAGCAAGACTCCTGCTGACCTCAGCAGTGCAGCATCAGGCTTTAGGGAACAAGTTTTTGAAGGTATCAGAGTATGTGCAGGTGCTTCCTGGGATTTTCCAGAGCACTTTGGAAAATGCTAGCAGTGGCACATTTAAAGTTGGGCTTCGGGTGTGTTTAGGCAGAGAAGGTCCTGGTTTAGTCAACGTGTCGTGGTTGCTGCTGGTCTGAGCGGAGGATGGTTGGTTGGTTCTGAAGAGGCTGAGCAGACAGCGAACGCTGTTCCCATAAGGAGGGTGCTTCCATGGAGCCCAGGACAGGCTGGTAACCCCATTGCTGTGTTGCTGGTCCCTAGGTCCTTCAAGAGGAATGATCCTGTGAACCCCTACCACGTGAACTCGGGCTATGTTTTCGCCCCGGCCACCAGCGCCAACGACAGCGAGATCTCCAGCGATGCCCTGACGGACGACTCGATGTCGATGACAGACAGCAGCGTGTGAGTACCTGGAGCTGCTCCTTCTGTGGGCTCAGGGCAGGGAGGGCTCTGGGGGCATCACCCTGCTGCTGCTGCTCCACGAGGTGTGTGCCCAAACCAGGAGGTGCAGCAGGGCACGGCAGGCTCTCAGCTCATCCCGTCGCCGCAGGGATCGGATGGAGCGCAATAATGGATCCCTCTATTGCCATTTTGCAAGTGCAGCTGAGCAAACGTGTTTTGCCCTGGCTGGTGGTGACTAACCCAAGGAGTGCATCTCCCTGAGCCTTTGTCTTAAGGCCAGGCTTCCTTAACTAGTTATCAGTCATCAAAGACAAGGAGATTACTTCCTGTAGGAAGTACTTTCTGTAATTAACGTTTGTCGTTAATGTCAGAATGTACCTTAATAGGGCCAGTGACCTGAAGGGGCAAATAGCTGCTGGTCTGGTGTGGCTGGGGCATCCTCAAAGAGCCATTTGAGTGGAGCTGCATGGGTCAGGTTCTGGGTGTTTCAGGAGCGTGGGGAGGAGAGATGATGCTGTGGCTGAGCTCAGGAGCTGCAGGATGTGGCTTCTCTTGGTTGCTGAGAAGTGTGCAACTGGGAGCAAGGCTTTGACTGCCAGTTTGCTCTCCCCAGCAGGAGAGAGATGGTGCTTTTGTGTCTGTAAAGGAGACAGTGAGGCTGACTTAGCGCTCTTAAGGACCTTTTTCTCCAGCTGAGTAGAAGGCAGATGTTGCTGTTTGTGTTTCATGATCTTCACTCGAGTGCAAGTGCTCTAGAAAAGCCCACCTGTGAGCAGAGTGCTGCATTCCTGGTCTGAACCTTGAAACTTCCACAGTGTCTCTGTCAGACACGTGCAGTGGTCCCTGTGTACTCCTGGGAGTTGTTTGCATGCTGGGTTTTTAAAGTCAACATGTGTGATGATGCACAACGGAAAACAGGATTTACCAAAAATCCTTGATGCATAAACAAAAGCTTTTTTAATTTTTTTTCCTTAAATGCACGTGTGTGTTTTGAACTGATATTACAGGGGAAAAAAAATAGTTTGTTGTCCCACCAGATTCCCCCATTGAACAATATTGGCATTAAATAAAAGAGCTGAATCATAGGGTGACTTCTTTATTTCTTCTTACTGGCTCTGGTTGTATGTGATCATGTGTCAACAGAGCATTCATTGGGTTAGTCATTTCTGGACCAGTGTAGGGTCACTTGGGATTCACAGGGCTAGGATTATACCCTCTCTTCACAGCAATGCCAATTGTAGGCCTTATACAGATGAGAGCACTGAGTGAGAAATAAAGTGCATGGTGGATGAAAGGCTTAACTGAATCGCTTTCAGCCCATTGTTAGTCCAGGGGAGCTTAGCGGGGATGAGAGGGCAGCAGCCCGCTTTGAAATTGGCTTGAACAAGTGAATAGGAGCTCCCCATAAAGCAGAGCCTGAAAGGAGCTGCCTGTTTTTTCCTGCCGTCACTCACAATGGGCTGGGGGGGATGGAGTTTGGGGCTGGTGGGACTGCCCACAGTGCCCACAGCCCTGGGCAGGGGTGGCACCGAGGAGGAGCAGCCAAAGCTGCCTGGTTTGGGGAGGTTGGGCTGGAGGCTGAGGTTGCTGTCGGAGCTGCTCTGGGGAGGGCAGAGGGGCTCATGCCAAGCTTGGAGTGGAAGGGTTGGGGTTTGCAGAGTGCTGGGGGCACAGACCCAGCCTTGGCTGAGCCCAGGTGCTGAGCCTGTGGGGCTTTACCCCCTCGTGACTGAGTTTTATTCTGTTCCAGCAGTGCGAATGCAAATTAGTTCTTTTGGCTTATGTTGGTATCAACTGAAGAGGAAAAACTTGTTCTGGAAAAGTCCGTCAGACATGGCAGTAAACTGAGTTTGAGGATTTTTCTTTTTTTTTTTTTTAAATCTAAATGTGAACTGCACTGGAATTAGAAGAAATCCCCAAATAATGCATAATCTACCTTTTTTATTTTATTCCAGATGCCAGGGATCAGTCTGTCCCTATATATTTTGTAACAGCCACAAAGCATCATGCAAATTTATATTTCCATTTCTTGATTGGGGGGGGGGGGGGGAGGAAGGGGGATTTTTTTTTTTTTTTATTTGCTTATATCTTATTTATGGATTTACTTTGGACACAGGGGAATGCTGCTGAGCAAACTTCAAATATTACCTTATCTTACAAACCAGGCTTTTGATGTTGGCAAGATCAGAGGCTTGTTTCAGAGCCGTTGCCAAATGAAGATGGGAGTGAATGCATATGCGCATGAGTCTGATATTTCAAAGCAGCAGTAAAACTACATTCAGGTTAGGTCAGGCACATCTGAGTCAAAAGGCTAAGATAATTGGCTCAGCTTAAATGGCAGCTGACTGGGTAGAAGACTTCAAACTAGTGTTTCCCCCAGAAACAGATTGGCTTAGCCCCAGCCTGGTTAGCTGAACTGTTTATAATTAAACTCTACTATTTAGTGCCTCGACTCTGTAGCTCTTCAGCAGCAGCTTTGAGTAGCCAAGAAAAGTGAGTGCAAATGTTGGCTGCTGGAGCAGGGGGAGAGGTGGCACTTGAGGAGCTGGGGTTAACCCTTGTCCTCCTCTTGGAACCTCTGGCCAAGCTCAGCTCTTGCATTCTGTGGGTACTTTCTCCTGGTTGGGGGTACCTGCTGCAGCCTCAGGGTTCCCCCTGTCCCCCGTGTCTCCTGCTGGACTGACCCTGGCTTCAGCTCCATCCCTCTGTGCCTGCTGCAGGCAGGGATCACTCGGTGGTCACGCCTTTGACCCTGGCCTTGTCCATTTGCCCTGTTTTCTATGGAAAAAGTGGATACAGCCCTCAGCAAAGTGGCTGCTGAAGTCCCTCCCCATTCCCCAGGCTGACTTTCCCAAGCCTTCCCAGCCCAGAGAAATACCTCTGGGTTGGTTTAATTCTTTTTTTTTCTTTCCATTCTGCACGTTGTTACAAGTTGTGGAGCTCTCCTGCCAAGGCAGGGCTGTGCAGTCAGGGAGCAGCACGTTTGATGTGGGGCTCTCTGGAGGACTTTCAGGGGGAAGGAGCACTTTTTGTATCAATCTGAATGAAGGCAAATCCTAAACATAGTGAGGAACCTGTGGCATTGGCATTGCTTTTCCTCTCCCTCCTTGAGCCACCCTGCCTGGGAAAATCCCAAGTCCCTGCTCTATAACCTGTCCCAGAACTGTCCCTTTGGGCAGGGGTGGCCCCTCTGGAGCTGGGAGCTTGGGGATGCCCCTCCAGGAGATGTGCTCCCAGCTTGGTGGCCACGGTAGAGGGGTTGGGGGCAGGTCCTTGCAGACCTGGAGGGAGGTGGGCAGTGCTGGAGGACTGCAGGACTCCCCGTTGTCCCTGGTCATGGCCTTGGGTGCCTTGTGGTGGACACACAGACCTTCAGCTGTGCTTCTCTGCTCCTCCCTACTGACCTCGTGGAGTGCCAGGGAGAGAGGACACCTCCTCTTCCATTGATTAGTCCCATGTGTACATCCAGGTGTGATGATGGCCTTGTGCTGGTGTTTACACTTGCCTTTAAAAGGTCTGTTCTACTGGGTTTTCCCTGTATTGAAGGTCTTCCCTGAGAGATCCCTCAGTTAACAGAGGCATCTCTGAAGGTACAGGTGGTTTGGGTTTCACCTTAGAATTGCTTTTCTCCCATCCTCCCCCAAAGCTGAGCCACGTCATGTGTCCCAAGTCCTGTTGTCCCGTGGGTTTGTGAAGCAGAAATTCCCGGTGGCTTTCATGGAAAGCACAGAGAGGTGTTTGGTGGCCACCAGTGGCTGTGGTTGATGGCCGTGGCCAGCTGTGGTTGATGGCCGTGGCCAGCTGTGGTTGATGGCCGTGGCCAGCTGTGGTTGATGGCCATGGCCAGCTGTGCTGGCCCTTGCTGGGCTGCTCCCCCAGAAAGCCCTCAGAGCCCCATGTTGTGTGGTGGGGACATGAGGACAATCAGCCCCTTTCACTTGCCATGTCATGTGCACTCATAAACCTTGTCCAGAGGAGGCTGATGTGCATCTTGTGGCACCAGGGGCCTCCTCTGTGGTCCCAGCCTGCTCCTTTTCATTCCAGAGCTTTTTTCCCCAAGTTCATTAAAGTGAAATTGTTCTGATCCTTCACTCCAGGCTTTGCAGCTTAACCCTGCTCATTAAAAACAACCTGATGGCAACAGGATGCTTTGGCCAAGGTCTTCCCAAAGCTCTGCCGCATCAGGCTCCAACCTTGGCGCGGTGGCATCTGCTGCTCCTCCTCGAGGGGAGGGATGTGCTGTCCCTGGGAGGGTGTTGGCTGTCTCTGGCGGTGTCCTGGTGTGTGCCCACCCCCACGGTGGGCACGGGAGGGACTGTGCAGGGGCGCTGTGGCAGGGTGGCTGCCCTGGCAGCAGCGTGGGGCGGGCGCTGCCACCGCGGCTCCTCCTCGGGCAGGAGGTGACTCAGGTGTGGGGGCAGGTGGATGAAAGGGATGGGACTGCTGGAGATCAAGGTTATCCAGCCAGTCTGAGGGCAGGGGTGGAATCAGACATTCAGGATCTCCAGGCATGCTCTTCCAGCTGTCCCCTTTCATCCTCACTGGGGTGATGTTTTGCGTGGTCAGGTGAGGACACCCCACAGTGCCTGGAGCAGCGTGTGCAGGGGGATGTTCCATCCACAGCTCCTTGCCTGGGCTCTCCTGGTGGCTTCCTGGCCAGGAGCTGCAGTGCCCTGCCCAGAAAGGTCCGTGCTCCTGCCTCGGGGTGTCCTGTGTTGGCCAACCTGGGGGCAGGAGAAACATCCTGGATCTGAAGTAGGGGTAGAGATGGGGAGCAGCCATCCATCCTCAGCCTCTTCCTTCTTGTCTCCGCTTTGCCAGCACTCTGTGGGGTGTTCCAGAGCTTGAGGAACAGTGTGGTACTGGAGGGGGTAACTTGGTGGGGAAAAAGCAACAAAAGTAAAGGTCAGAAGCAGAAACCTGGTGTTGGAAGGGCCTTCCTGTAAGATACCTTGGAAGTGAAGCTGACGGGATCTTCGGGCGTCTTCCCATGTGGAGTTGCCTTCAGCTTTTCAGCTTTTGCCTAATTACTGCACATCCCTGTGGGTGACACAGGCACTCCCCACACTGCCAGAACCTTGAGGTTTCGGGTGACATCCAGAGGGCTCAGCGAGCCTGGGGGGTTCCAGAGGGGATGGAGAGGTGTCTCAGAGCATGAGGCCAGCCCTGGCTGACGGTGACCTCTCTTCCCTGTGCAGAGATGGGATCCCCCCGTACCGGATGGGGAGCAAGAAGCAGCTCCAGCGGGAGATGCACCGCAGCGTCAAGGCCAACGGTCAAGTTTCTCTACCTCATTTCCCGGTAAGTTCAGGTGGGAGCTGCAGCTCCTGGGTGGGCCATGGGAAGTGCTGGGGCTGGGAACAGGCACATGTGGAGGGGTGGGAGGATTTCCATCCCATGGTGATGCCAGAGGAGAGATGCTGTGCGTGGTGTCGGGCAGGGACCGTGTGCTCCCAGTGTCCTCCCCAAAACCTGCTTGTCTACAGTCACATCTTGGTCCTTCCCTGAAACCAGGTGCTTGTTAGGGCTTTTTCATTGGCACTGAATCTGTGCTGGTCTAAATCCAAGTGGAGATGCCCAGATGGGGACTAGTGAGAGCCTTGGCTTTGGCCACCACCCCGACACCTCCAAGGTCCTGAGCAGAGCAGGGCTTGGCTCCCTGTGCATCAGTGGTGGCCAGCAGGAGCTGGGTGTCTGTGAGCTGGTGGGGAGCAGGGTCTCCCAGAGCAGGCACTGGCAGCAGACCCATGGCTTTGAGGGGATCCCGTGTGTGACATTGCCCTGCTCCTCAAAATTAACTTGCTGACTCGCTCATTCAGTTGACTTGCAGACTCCCGATTCCTGCAGTGAATAAACTGTTTACACAGACAAGTATAAACTTATCTTGTCTCGAGATTAGTATGCTAAAATTCCTCTTTCTGCTGTCTTAAGCAGCAAGAAGTCATAGATGATATTTCTGGTGGAGGGGGGCTGGTTTATGTGGCGTTTCTTTTTTGGTATTTTTTCCCCCTTCCTTCCTAAAGAAAGTTCTATAGCCTGAGCTTGTAAATTAGATTATTTTGTCCCAGGGCGTGCAAATCGACTTTCTCTGTAAGGCAGTGCTTTGATCAGGGACTGAATAGAGCCAGCTTGTGTAAGAGTGACAATTTCCAGCAGAGTGGCCTTTTTCTACCCTCACATCATTTCTGGAGCTAAGTGGTTGCCGGAGAGAGGCCCCACCTCATCTGGTGGGTAGTATGTGAAAGAGTTGGCAGTTCAGCTTTTGGGGCGGGGGGAGGAAAAAGGGAGAGTGGGGGCAACGAGTGGGGTGCGTGGGGATGGCAGGAGGGAGGGCAGAGTCGAGTGGGTGGTTTCTTTTTCCTCCTTTTTTTTTTTTCCCTTCCTCCTCTTTTCCTGCCATGTTTGCTTCTTTTGGCAGAAATCCGCGTTTTGCCTTTTTATATTCTGCACTTGATTTGGAGATGTTCCCTTTTTCCCTTGATAGATCTGCTTGAGGCAGCCAAGCTCAGCAGTGTAGCACCGCTAGCCTGCAGCAGCTTTCTTCATTTTCTGTACAAAGAGATGGAGGGAGGGGGGGGAAGAGATCTAGGACACTGTTGAGACAACACTACCTCAAAGGTGCCCAGTGTGTAGCCAGGAAATAAATTACCAGCACTTCTCTGATCTGCAACCGTTTGACTTTTTTTTTTTTTCTTTCCCTTTTTTTTTTTTTCCTCTCCTTTCCCTTTTTCTCCCCATCTTATTTTTTTTTTTTAATTTCCAACTCCTTTCTGTTTATATTCACTTTATTCCTTTAGTTAAAGTCTCTCTCCCTCCCACCTCAGAGGGTCTTTTTTTTTTTTTTCCNCGAGGGGTTTTTTTTTTTTTTTTCCTCTTTTTTTTTTTTTTTTTTTTTTTTTTTTTTGATGTTTGACAACAGTCTTTGAAGATTTTCTACTTCAGAGTAGCTACTGATGGGCTGGTTGTACTACAGAGAGAACAAGCGGGGTTCCTCAGAGTGCGACCAACTGCTCCTGCCGAAGGCAAACGCTGGTGGGGAGGATGTCACTCCATGAGGCCACAGCACTAGCTCATAAAAATCCCGAGCAGCCCATGCCTAGTTGCGGTCGCCTTTTCATCCCAACATGGAGAACACACCAAGCGTAGCGGGGCCGCCGCGGCAAAGCGCCCACTAAACATGCCTTGTGCCTTCTGTCCCCGCTCCTTGTAGAGGACCCACCGCCTGCCCAAGGAGATGACCCCGGTGGAACCGGCTGCCTTCGCCGCCGAGCTCATCTCCCGCCTGGAGAAGCTGAAGCAGGAGCAGGAAACCATGGACTGTCTGGAGGAGAGGCTGCAGCAGATCAAGGAGGTAGGAGGATTCACCTTCCCGGGGCTGGGCAGAGCTCCGTGTGCCACCTGGGTGGGTGGGGGCCGTGTCCTGCCCACGGGAGGAGCGCGCTGTGGGATGGTGCTCTGCGGTTCATGGGATGGTGGGGGGCACATCCCTGACCTCTCCCACTCACCCCCTGCCATCGCTTGCCCGGCAGGATGAGGAGAAGGAGTGCTCCGAGCTGCCCACCAGCCTGCAGGGCGGGCGGGACGTGGTGACCCCCCAACACCCGCTGTCGCTCCTGCCCTCGGGCAGCTACGAGGAGGACCCCCAGGCCATCCTGGACGAGCACCTCTCCCGTGTGCTGAAGACCCCCGGCTGCCAGTCCCCCGGCGTGGGCCGGCACAGCCCCCGTGCCCGCTCCCCCGACCGCCTGCCCACGGGCAAACTGCCCCCCGGCACGACCCCGCTGGCGGCGTGCGCCGTGCTGGGCAAGGGCTTCGTCACCAAGCAGACCACCAAGCACGTCCACCACCACTACATCCACCACCACGCCGTGCCCAAGACGAAGGAGCAGCTCGAAGCCGAGGCGGCGCAGCGGGCACAGTGCTGCTGCCCCACGGGCGGCGACTACTACTGCTACCCCAAGTGCAAGGGCCACCCCAAAAACACTGACCACCCTCTCCCTCCGCTGGAGCCCTTCGGGTAAGTCACCAGCAAGTCTCTCCCCACCACGGCACCAGCCCCTAGCCCTCGAGGGGGCTGGTGGGGATGGGGACTGATGGTGGGCACGTGTCTCGTTTTGCCCCCAGCAGGACGGGGATGCTGCTGAAGAGGCCGGTGCGAGGAGGGGACAGCGTGGCCCTGCCCGGTGGGGACGGGGGGCTGCCCTGCCCCGGTGGGGCGCAGCTGCCGGGGGGTGAAGCAGACCGGGCGCAGAACGTCTGGCAGTGGATGCTGGAGAGCGAGAGACAAAATAAGCACAAGCCCCATAGGTAAATACGCAGCTGTCTACGGCAATATCGCTCCCGGTAAATATTTATATATTACATGGGCTGTCTATTTTTACAATCGCTAAAAACAAATGAGACTCTTTGCTCCTCCGGTTTAATATAAAAGCTGTTCCGCAGAACCAGAAAAACCACAAAAATGTCATGTTTTTGGCAACGAACCTCCTTTCATGTTATGACAGACTTTCGAGAGGGAGCGAGCAGAATAGGAGCTGCTCTTAAAGTCATATTTTCCAGCTTTTCTAACCCGACTCCTTCCCCTCCCCAAGCACGCCGAGCACAAAGAAGGCCCACAGCTCCGAGGGCGCCAAGGGGGCCCCCGGCCGCCACCACCCGTGGGGGCCGGGCAGCCACCCCCGAGGGGCACAGCCCGCCCACCCCTTCGTGCAGGACCCCGCCATGCCCCCGCTCAGCCCACCCAACACCCTGGCCCAGCTGGAGGAAGCGTGTCGCCGCCTCGCAGAGGTCTCCAAGCCGCAGAAGCCCCGGTAAGAACCACGGGAGGGTGGCTGGGGATGGTGTCCCTCCCACCCAGCCACGGGAGCGTGGGGATGGGTGGCTTGGCAGAGCCCCGAGGATGAGCCCACCCTGGTCCCGAGCCCACCCTGCACGTGGAGCTCAGGGACTGTTGCTGTGCCGCTCTTTGGATGGCTGCAACTTGCCCGGTTTTTTTCCCCCTGGGACAGGTTCCAGCTCCGTTACCGAGTGGGGAATTGGGCTGGTTATCGTTCATTTGGGTATGGGAGGATAAATTAGCCCACAGCATTTTTAATTCTTCCTTTGATTGTTTACAACATGTGAGGCTTGATACAAAGAGCGAACTTAACGACCCACAGGAGACTCCAATTAAGAAGATTGTATTTCAACAATCTTTTTTTTTAAGTTGGGGTTTTTTTTGTTTGTTTTTTCTATCTTTGTTTATTTTTTTTTTCTTCTTTTCCTTCCCTTCTCGCCCTCCCCTTCCCCACTTCAGATGTTCCACCTCGAATCAGCAGAGGGACCGAAACCACTCGGCTGCCATTCAGGGGGGCAGCACCCCTTTCTGCAATGCAAGTCTGACGACAGAAGAGTGAGTATTGCACATGCAGAAAGGGCTTGGGAAATAAATATCTCTCGCTCTCATATTTTCATTAAATGGATTCCACTTTGAAAAGGGAGGAAATTCTTACATCTGAAATTTTGTCTTTCAAAGATTCTTCTTAAAGAAAGAACAAAACATTTTCAAATCTTGTCTCTGGCTCTTTTTAACTTGCATTCCTGTAAAGTGGACAAAGATTGGATTAGTCTAATTACAGGATGGTTCTTTTAACAAGAAATCTGCTACAGAGAGGTCTAAAATGGCCTAAATAATTAAAGTTTTCTTTCTTACCCTCTTCATCTTAAGCAATGAGTAATGTTTGAAGTCCAGACTGAGCCACCTGACTAGAGCCTTTCATTTTTAATTGGTTGACCTTAAGTCCACCAGCTGTCTTTGCTAGCAGCTTTTTTTCTGAAGCCACTCTACAAAGACTTAGAACAAATTAGGAAGACTAAATTACTGCGGACTAACACTTTGTGACCTTTTGACATGCCAAGTGTACATTGCCTCAGAAGCAGTTGTAGGTTTGGCTGCATGGTATTCACGAGAGCATTGCCATTTTGCTTGGTAATGTTGTTTTAATTATTCTCTAAGAAGGGTTTTCTGGGTGAAAGTGGCAAAATCCAGTTAATTTTATCTCCTCACTGGGAAAAATAAGATCACCTGAGTGCTTCAGGTGAAGCATCTGGTGGTGGGTTTGCTTCGTGAGCTGGTGGTTTCAAGTGGGTTTGTGCATGAGGGGAAAACTTGGCAGATGCTTTGTGTGAAGGCAGATGAAATGAGCCTTTCAAAATCCAAGGTGTGCAGTCCTGGGGCTCACCACAGGCTCAGTGTAGCTGGTGAGCCCCACAGCTGCTCACCTGGCTTATGGTGAGCCCCACACCTGCTCACCTGGCCTGTGGTCCTGCTCTGATGCTTCCAAGAGGCACCCAACCAACCTCCATCCCCCAGATCACCCATCCAATAAGGTGGTGTGAGGTGTCTGTGATGTTGTGATTCCAAAGGGGGATGGCAAAGGTTAGACAGTAGAGAGAAATTCCCCCATGGGAGGGTGGGCAGGCCCTGGCACAGGTTGGGCAGAGAAGCTGTGGCTGCCCAAGGGCAGGTTGATGGGGCTTGGAGCAACCTGGGCTGGTGGAAGGTGTCCCTGCCCATGGCAGGGGGGTGGGATGAGCTCAGTTTTAAGATCCCTTCCAACCCAAACCATTCTGATTCCCACCAGGAGCTGTTGGGGCAGCCCAGGAAAGGGCTGTGCAAACACTTCCCAGCCAGGACAGAAATATCTGATTTTTCTGCTCCTGCCCAGGGTGTTTCTGACAGCATTGCATGTGGAAGGAGCACTGCTGGTTTGAGTGTGGTGAAACAGCCTATTCTCAAATGGAAAAATAGAGGGGTTTGTGTGTGCTTTCTGTTTTTCAGCCACAAAGAGCCAAAGAAACTGCCAGTTCTTCACACCTCTCAGTCTAGTGAGCTGGTTGTCACCTATTTTTTTTGTGGAGAAGAAATTCCCTACAGGAGGATGTTAAAGGCCCAGAGCCTGACACTTGGGCACTTTAAAGAACAGCTGAGCAAAAAGGGAAATTACAGGTAAGAATCTTTGATTTGTGTTTTCTTCAGTGTGTTTTACCAAGTCAAAAGAATTAGCAGAACTTTTGCAGGGCTACCAACAGTGTCATGTTGGCCTCAGTTTTCAGGAGGTGTAGATCATCTTACTTTCTTCCCACTCAAGCCAGGAGCAAGTGGGAGACTGAAAAGGTGCCACAACTTGTCTGCAGGGCCACCTCCTTCCCACCTCCCCAGTTGCATTAGGATCTTTGCTCCAGTCCTCAAAAACCATGAATAGAGGGAAATCTGAGATGGCTTTGTGGCAGAGGTGTTGGAGTGGTGGGATTCGGTTCCCAGACTGGGGGTCAGTGTTCATCTTGGTGCTGGTCTCCTGCTTTGCCTGCTGTTTACTGGGTTAATTTTTGATTGTTTTTTGCAGTGGTGTGGCTGTGAATGGGCTCAGTGACAGGCTGGGGTGGTGCAGTTGAGGGACATGGAGCTGAGATGGAGCTCCCTCACTTTTCTCTTCATTAGGGGAAAAGAAAAACATCTGCCCTGCGGGGGAAGCTCCACCAGCAATACCCAGATCCTCCTCAGAAATGCCAACAAATCCTGCTGGTCTGGTTTCCAGGGCACAGCTCCCAGTTTAACCAGTTTACTGCTTCCTCTGCCCTTGCAGTTCTCATGGCAGCAGCTGCACTTTGGCTCTTTTTGCTGCCATTTCTCCCAGTGGGTCTGGCCACTCTTGGGGTCTTCTCTTGGCCACTTCTGCAGGAGAGGGACATTTGAGCTGTTCTTTTGCATTTGCACTGAAATTGGTGGTGCTGCAGAGAACTGGGTGTCTTGCCCTGGAACTGATTTAACCTCCAGATAGTCATTTGGGTTTGGTTTGAGGAATTCTCCCTTGTTGCCCCATCAGTGGCCTCTCTAGCTTTGGGAAGTCCACCCATGCAGCCCCGTGGTTGGTCACCCACGGGCACTCTCAGGCTGTGGGAATGCTGGGTTGGGGTCTCTCAGTGGCTGTTGCATAGTGGGACTGAAATACTGCCCCTATTTCCCCCAAACCATCTTTGCAGCCCACCCAGCTGCCATCAGATGGCACCCGCCTGCAAGGCCACCCACCCTGGACACCCTGCAGCACGGAGGTCCCTGGAGTTCTGGCACCCTTGGGCCACTTTCCAGCACCTAAAGCCTCCCCCAGTTCTTCTCCTCCTCATGCCCCATGTGCAGACCAGTTTCCCTGACCTCTCCTCTGCTCTGCCAACTCCAGTGTCTGGGTAGTCCCACCCCCTCCCCAAAAAAACCCTTTTATTTAAGGTTTGTTTATTTTCTGTGACATCTTCTGTGTGATGCCCGAGTGCAGGACTAGGCTCCTAAAACCTCTGTGGCCCAAAAGCCCCTCCAGGTGCAATTATTTGTGCCTTGTCAGACTGTAATTACTTTAGAAAATGTTTTTAAGTGACTGACAAGGATGAAACAACGTTTTGCTTAGATCTCACCCCTTTACACCTGGGTAAAGACAATACAGAAATTTATAAAAGGAACTTGGGTACGTGCCCAGTATTTTATCTTGCACAGACACAAGGTGAAACTAATTACACAAATGTGTGTACCTCCAGGGAATCATTTTGATCTAAGCTTTGACTTTTGGCTGGACTTTGAGTGAAACTGCGGGTGACCTTCAGGGAAGAGGTCCACGGTGCCCGGAGTGGCGTGTGTGTTACGGGGAGGCACTAACTAGGCTGCTTTGGTCACATCTGGCATTGATTTCTTTTTAAGGCACATTTAATAAGCATGTCTTTGAAGCCCTTGCCTTTCATTTAATGCACAAAGACATGCAGAAATGCTCTGCTCTCCAAATTCCTTATTGATTGGCTCAGTTGGCGAGGCGGGTACCTCGGGCTGCCGCGATGCCAGCGCCGCGCCGTGGGGCATCCCGGGAGGAGCTGCCTGGCTGGGCTTCCCACCCCCTAAAACCCTCCAAAAGAAAAAAAATCAGGAAAAAAAAAAATGAAAAAAGAGCAGGAATTAAGCAGTGATTTAATACTGATGGCGTTAACAAAAAACAAACACACAGAAAAGGGAAGGGTGGGTGGTGTGGGGTGATGCGGAGATGGCAGCGGCTCAAGCCTGGGAGCCCCGATTGGTGCCAGATGTCCCCAAAAAGGGAATTTCAAACAAGGAAATAAGGGAGCAGAGCTTGCCACAGAAAACATGGCTCAATGGAAAGCCCGTTTCAGAGCAAATAAGAGCAGAGGGTGACTTGCTTGAAGATGTTGTAGGGGTGGGTTTTGTTAATTTTTATACGCTTCGCCCTCCTCCTTTTCTTCTTCCTCCCCCCCCCCCAGTTTCTCTGTGAAATAAGGTTGTAATTATGTAAAAGGTCATAGTGTGTTTGCTCAAATGAAAAATTTGTAAACACAGCCAGGGCTTGGGCTTGGGGAGGAAGTTAGTGGGGAGAGAAGCTGTTGTCTGGACAGGGGAGAGGGAGGGGCAAGTTCTTTGTAATTCATTCAAACTTTGCTTGGGGAGTTTTGGGTTTATTTCAGGGCTGCAGTCCTGGGGATTTGTGGCCTTGACCTGTAGCGTGGAAGGTGGTGGGACTTGGGCCCTTGACTTCCATGAGTGCAGACTCTGAAGGACTTAAATAATACGGTTTTTTTCCTTGCTGACCCATTAAAGATGCAACATGTGTCAATTCAGCTTGGAATGACTACAAAAATAGGTCCTAACCATACCTGGACTAAGTGGAGCTGGTTTCATCTCTTTAATTGAAAAGAGGGATCTTTTATCCCCCTACCAAAATAGTTTTAATGCACCCTGAAACTAAAAAGATTTGCAGGCTGATGTGACTCATTTAAAAACATGTATTAGAGTAGTCACTAAGTAAAAAAACTCAAATTCTGGGACCTTCTGTGGTTCTTTCAGCTTCAGCAGTAAAAGTGAGCTTCATTTGATCTCCTTTCCCATCCTAAAAAAAAAAAAAAAAAAAAAAAAAAAAATCATAATTACAAACCCCTTTCCCTTGACAAACATCTGCCAACCCCAGTTGTCTGGAAACTACAGGGGAGGGGTTAATTTATTTTTTTTATACATACATTTTTTGCTTTGTAATCCATCTGATGGAGCTTTTTCCATCGCTGGCAATCAGATGGCAAAGCCCTTTTCCGAGGGAACAGGCACATCCAAGGAGGTGTTCGGCGGCAGACGGACAGACTCCCTAAATGCTACCCCTCTGAATGGAAGCCCTTCATTTGTGCATATGCAATTAAGCAGCCTTAGAAGGAAGAAAGCTCCAAACGGGATAAAAGGAACCTTTAATCAAGAAGCTGAACGGTCTAATTCAGGATAATAGAGGGGTCCTTACTGTTTGACACAGGAGGGGTGGGGGTGCCCTTTGTCTCTGGCAGCGTTGGCTTCATGATCTAACGACCCGGAGCAAAAGAGCAGGAATGCAGGACACTGCTACTTGACCTCCCCGTGTCACGTCCTGGGGGCTGGACCAGGGTTTTCCAGGGTTATCCAGTGTTTTCCAGGGATCTCCAGGGCTCCTCAGGGTTCCCCTGAAGCAAATATAGGAGTTTCTGTCACTTAGCACGGAGACGTGAATTGGTTGTTCCCAACGTGAGGCTCCCGGGATGTGTTTTGGGGTTTCTTTTTATTCCCAATAGGAATGCCACAGAGTTTCAGCTCCTGCGTTGCAGGAAGCTGGGAAGGGTTTGCTTTTAATCCGTCCTTTTAATAACAGTTGCTAATTTTAATGTTGGGCTTGAGCTTTGAAACAAGAAAACACATGAAAGAAAGAAGGTGGGGAGAGAGGGGAGCCTTAAGAATGCTTCGCTTTGAAATGGTGTTTATTTATTTTGTAAAGAAGATATTTGAGCAGAAATGGCTGGGCTTTCTAATTTTCTTTATGGCTGGGGGTGTCCACTGCCCAAGTGTGTGCTCTGCTCCCTGCAGGAGCGGGTGTCACCACCGAGGAGCACAGCCCTGCTCCCCCCAGCCCGTGGCATCCCTGGGGATGCTTTCATGTCGCTGAGGTGCTCCTGGAGGAACATCCTGGGAGGGAGAAATTGGAAATGCTGTGGTTAAGAGAACTGGCAAAGCACCCTTTGCTTTTCCCTTTTGATTCTTTAACTGTGTTTTAATTCTCTTTACCACAGATACTACTTCAAAAAGGCAAGCGACGAGTTCGACTGCGGCGCGGTGTTTGAAGAGATTTGGGAAGATGAAACCATCCTGCCCATGTACGAAGGAAGGATCCTGGGCAAAGTAGAAAGGATTGATTGATGGCATCTGTGTTGCTTAAGAAAAGTTAAGCTAGAAAAGTCTTTGGACACACAACAGTAGTGATGACAAGAAAAGGAAAAAAAAAACTCTGAAGGAAAGTTTTTGAACCAATGAAGAAAAAAAGGTGAAGTCGATGAAGACTTTGCTGAATTAGCCTTAGAGGAAAAAAAAATGGCATTTATTATTCATGAGTTGGGTACTGAGATGATAAAAACCCCAGACTATTTATTAGAAACATGACCACTGTTGGCTATCGGAGATGCAGACCCTGTTTGAGAGACTTCCATACATAATATATGATTTCCTGGGGATCTGAAATCTATGGACTAAGAGAAACTGTGTATAGCTTACCTTAACAGTAATCCTTATTGATATTTATTGAACAGTCTGTTTTCCCTTAAGTCCAGTTTTTGGATATGCTGCTTTAACAATGGAGAAGAGAGGGGCTGGGAAGGGGGGGGTGAGGGGAGGAAGGATTATTTTATTTTTTTACATTGTTCCCACTATCTAAAATTTAGGACTTTGGCAATGAGCTCATTTGTGATGGTTTGAAGGGGGAGGAGGGAAGGAGTGATGTCACACCCAGTATTTCTCGAAGTGAAGAGAAAACGTTCCTAAAAAATTAATAATAATAGAAGCTGAAATAAAAATGCTGTCCTGCCGTTCATCCAGAGACCTGTGCATTTTAATCTATGCTGCTCTAATTTGAAAGAAAGGTCTTAAGTGTTACCTCTCTTAGCTGCAATTTAACAGCAGGCATTGTGTCCCTGGATTTCAGCTTTGCTGCTGTCACTGGTCAAGGCAGGGGAGCAGAACCCCATCCTGGGACAGCTGCAGAAGGAGCCACCCCATTGCCAATCCCATCCTTAGCACACCGAGAGCTTAAAATCTCCTGGGAGCTCATTGTTTTAGCCCTTTTAGCACTACTTGTATTTCAACATGGGGTGTGTTTTCAGTGGGTTTGGTGGGTGGGTTGGTTCTGCCTTCCCTTGACACCCACCTGAGGCTGTGGGAGATGTGGGTGAGGCTCCACAGGTGTGTGTGTGGTGGCTTTTGGGACAGAGAGAGAGACCCTTTCCCGAGGAAGACCTTGCATTTCGACAGTTGGGTTTTGTGTTGATTAAGTTAATCTGTGCATTCTGTTTGCCATTGCTACTTTGTGTGAGTCTGTATATATTGTAGAAAATGTATGGTGGAAATATTAATACACTATCTCTAGTGTTTTTCCAATGGAATCAGTACAGTACCTGTGCCTGCATGGTGTTACAGACCATGCGTCGCCCTATATTCAGGGTTCAAGCTTTCCCTTGCTTGTTTAAGGGGTTTATGTATAAATATATTTTATGCCTTTTATTACAAGTCCTGTACTCATGACTTTTGCCATGGCATTTTGTTCTACTTATACTGTAAATTATGCATTATAAAGAGTTTCATTTAAAAAAAAAATTACTTGGTACAATAATTATTGTAATTAAGAGATGTAGCCTTTATTAAAATTTTATATTTTTCAAATTAATATTGTCTTGACTTTTTTTTCACCCTTAATGCCTTAAAAGGGGTTGGTTTTTCTCAAGTATGGGGGTAGCTGAGCTCTGCCCTGCCCCTCTCCCTTACCTGTTCCTGGGGAGAAGCTGTTGCAGCTGGAGGAGGCAAGGCTGGGGCTACCCTGCAATATGAGGATTAAACCATTTCCAGATCCTTCAGGTAACTCACCTACAAACTGAGCCTGGCCTTGGTGCCCAGGCTGCCCTGCCAAGCTCACCTGCTGGGGCTGGTGGAGCCAAGGGGTGACTTCCAAAGGCTCGAGGTTGTGCCCAGGCTGGAGCTCTTCTCCTGGCACAGTCAGAGGAGCTTGGTGAGCAGCTGGGGAGGTGTGAGCCAGGACTGCCCACTGCAGCCCCTGCCAGCCTAAACCCAGCTCTGAAAAGCCTTGGCACCGTGGTGGTGCCAGCCCAGAGGGATTTGCTGGAAGGGGCTGGGCAGGAGCAGCACAGGGAGCCCCTCCCTGCACACCTTCCCCTGGATTTATGATACAAACCCCATGTTAGAGCTGAACCAGCTTCATTTGTTCTGAGGGAAGCTGCCCGTCCCAGGGATGGATTTGTCTCCTGGACCTTCCCCAGCTCCAGCAAATAACACTGGGAAAGCAATTGGGGAACTGCTTCTGGTGTGTCCTGTTGGCCACCAGAGCCACCCCTTTGCTCCTGCTACACCAATGGCACTGACTTGGGTTTTTTCCTCCCACCCCTGCTTCTTTTTTTTTTCCTCTCCCCACCTTTTTTTTTTTTTTTTTTCCTAGGAGGTTTTAAATTATCTGGGTTATTTTGTGTGTTTGAGAAGACTTCATTTAAAACATCAGTAAAACTTGCATCAAAGGGCTCAACTTCACACCGAGTGCACAGAGCCTGGCACTGAATCCTGCAGTTCAAGGGAGCTGCAGGCACTTTTACACATTCAAATGGCTGGTGCCTTGTTTTAAACAAACCATCTGAAGTTCATGGGGTTCATCTTAATTGATAAGCTGGACATAACGGATGGGTGTAGGGAGACTTCAACAACAGAAGGGAAGAAAGGTATTTTTTTTCCCTCCTCTCTCCCTTTTTTCAGTCTGCCATCAAAGGTTGGGAACTTAGCACTACACCGGAGTATTATTTTTCTTCTGCTATTAAAATGAATCACACTGTGCCTAATTCTTCTTGGGAAGATGAATGTGTTTGAGGCAGCTTGAAGCCATTCAGTGCCTCACAAGCCTTTGCATCTTTCTATCAATGTTCCAAAATACTCACCTCTGTTTTTTGGATGTCTGTAGAAACAAAATAGAAAATGGCTTCAAATACATGGCAGGCTGTTTAGTGGAGATGAAAGGGTATTTGAATAGTCTTTTTAAAATGAATGAAAAGTGAATACTCTCTTCTGTTTCAATTATAAGTGGGACATGGAGCTCGTTAGACACCACCTTAATGTGTGACACTCTGAAAATGTTCACCTACCTTCAGTGGATCAGAAACATTTTGTTTTGCAGCTTGTCTCGGGATGAAGATCGTGATTACAGGTCTGGCATGTTCTTTGCTAAATGGAGAGGCAGCGTGGGAAAGTTCTGCTCTTACAGCTTAAAAGTAACATCCAACCAAATGTTTTTTAACAGTACAGAAGACTGAGAGAGAACAAGAACCTTATTTTGACCCAAGTTTTTTTTTTAAGTTCTTTTTTTTTTAAGTTCAGCTTAACAGGTTTAACAAAAACTATGTAAACTCATGCTGAAAGAAGTGCCCACAGAGCTGCTTGTGGTGTTGGAATGTCCCTTGTTAGGTCCTTCCAGAAGAGGGACCAACAATGTCCCTATTTGGGTCTTTTTCCAAAGGAGGGACCCAAAATAACCTGGTTTGGATCCTTTTCCAGAGGATGGATCCAAAACGTCTTGGTTTGGGTCCCTTCTCCAGAGGATGGACCCAAAATATCTTGGTTTGGGTTCCTTTCCAAAGAAGGGACCCAAACCATCCCCATTTGGGTCCTTTTCCAGGGAAAGGACCCAAAATATCCCCATTTGGGTCCTTTTTCAGTGGAGTGAAATATCCTGGGTATGGGTTCTTTTCCAGAGGAGGGACCCAAAATGTTCTAATTTGGATTCTTCCAGAGGAAAGAACCAGGATGTCCCAGTCTGGGTCCTTTTCCAGAGGAAGCACCCAAAAATCTCCTGCTTTGAGTCCTTCCAGAGGAACATCAACAGCGAGAACTCTGCCCTGCAGAAGCAAACCCGAGCAGGGCTTGAGCCATCCCCAACCACTCCACGCACTTAAATCACACCAACACTTAACACTTAGTGCATTTTTCATCTTCAAAGCAGACTGGAAAGGCTCACTGGAAAGGCAGGGAGGGAGTCCTGCTCTCCTCCACCAGAGCTGCTGGATAATTGCTGGAGTGGCCAGGAGAGCTGCCAAGCCGTGTGTCGGCTCTGCAGGCTGGGTCAAGGGCCAACAAAAACACCGGCCCCACTTCCTGCACAATTAAAACTCCTTGATGGACTTTTAGCAGTCCTCAGGAGCACTTGGGCCATGGAGCCTGGAAATCATGGGCATGCATTGCCCTGAGGCTTTTTTTTGGGGGAAAAGGGAACGCTCCCCCAAGTGTTTCACAGCTGGAATTTGTTGTGATGAGCCACAATGGTCTTGCTCGGTCCCAAGTAAAGGCTGGCAGCAGTGGGGAGGGGACAAAGAACAGCTGCAGGGTTGGTTGTCTCTCAGATGAGTGGGCACAAGGCCCCTGTTTTGGTTCCCCCACCAAAATCCAGGCTGCACAAACCAGCCTGTCCCCCAGCCTGGCTCTGGCAGGTCAGTCACAGCAGGAACAGCAACTTATTTTGTTTTTCTCTCTCTGCCCTCAATGTTTGGCATTGCCTGGCTCAAGGGGTGCAAAACCTCTGAGCCAGCACCCAAAACCTGCACGAGGCTGCCCCCAAAACCGTGAGCTTAGAACAGAATAAAATGTACAAAAAATAAAATCCCTGCTCCCTTTGTGAACATAAAGACACAGACTGGAGGTTACTCTGAACAGCACCAGCACTGGGAAGGTGCTTTGCATTGGGCAAGTGCCACAAAAACTCCCTCCTTTTCCCGGGTGGTGGGATCAGGAGCATTATCCAGTTCCCCCCCAGCCTTTCCCAAGTCTCCCCTGCACCTCGAGAGTTTATTCCCTCTAACCCAGCTCTGTGCTGGGGCACCTGCTGCTTCACACTCTGCCTGCCTCATGTTGGCAACTGCATTCCCTTCCTCTTTCACCTTCCATTAACCTCATGTTCCTCAAACACCTTCATCCAACGACTCCCTTCTGGTGGCAACCTCAGATTAATTAAAAAGGAGGAAAAGAAAAGAACACACTGTGTTTAAAATGAGGTTCCTATCCCATTGCTTTCAAATGCTCTCTCTTAATCACAGAGCCCAGAAAACACCCACACAGAGGAGACTGGAGAATTATTTAAGGCAAATCATCTTCCTTCCTCTTCTGAAAAAGGATCAGACCAGTTCTGGATGAGAGCAGCTCTGGTCCAGGTCCTTTCCATTCTTCCC
The DNA here is from genome assembly GCA_013399695.1 of Formicarius rufipectus. Classification (NCBI taxonomy): domain Eukaryota; kingdom Metazoa; phylum Chordata; class Aves; order Passeriformes; family Formicariidae; genus Formicarius; species Formicarius rufipectus. Next base: position 27,887 of record VXAU01002079.1, read on the forward strand.
AGCAACATTCCCAAGTCCTGCCTGCAGCCTTGCCCAGCCTCCCCACACAGCTCTGCACACACTCCTTTCCCCTCGCCTTCATTAGCATGTTACTACTCATAATGAAGAGTCCCAGGATGAATTTTTCTAACATTTAAACCGTGGCCTGCCATATGTTTTAGCCTCTCTTTTAAATTAAATGAGTGTTGTGATGCATTTAATCTTCAGGGAGCACTGAACCCACATAGCAGGAGAGGAGGCTAATTTTGGACATCAGATCTAGGTGATAGCATAATTTCAGACAATTTTGGCTGACCTCCCTGGGCAATGCCCTTCATCTCTTTCATGAGAAGATCTATTTTTAGGGAAGAAAGCCCATTAAGGCTTGCCTTCCTTAATTCAGCCCTTCACATGATAAGATTTGACAGGTAGATCTTTTCTTTTTTATTATTATTTTTTTAAAAAGGAAACAGAAAGACCCTCTGGGAATTCTGGCTTTCAACATTCGTCTTGGGCCCTGCAGGAGTCTGGAACATCTCTGAACCCCACAGTTCCTCCTGCTTTGAAACCACCGCCTCATCATTCCTCATGCACATCTCCCTCCTCATCTGCAGGCACAGCACTCCCTGCTCCTGCTCCCACCACCCTGGCAGCTCTCCTCACCTTCCCTTCCCTCTTGCTTCTGCTGTGCCACCTCAAAGCAAGCTCTCCTTCCCCCCTAATCCTTCAAAAGTCCAAGGATAAATGGGATGCACGGCCAGGGTCCCACCTTGGCTCTTCCCTTTCCCTGCAGCTCCCATTGCTGCCCCCTCAGCATCGTCCCTGTGAGGGAGCCCAGCTGGTCCCTCAAGGTCCCATCCAGCCTGAAAATAGCACAGAGGCCACCAAAATCCCTCCACCCCTTCAAAGGACTTGCAGGTGGCTGCAGCAGCCTGGCAGAGCTTGGAGCAACAGGGTTTTGCCTTTTCCAGAGCTCTTGTTTCCTACCATCCTTACATCCCCAAAGGTTTCCGGGAGCCCTACAAACACAGCACCCTTTTCCCAAACATTCCACATCAAGTGTCTCTCCTCCTCTACAGGTACAAATGTTAAAGGATCACGCAGCACCTGAGGGTCTTCACCTCCAGAGACCAAACAACCACCCACCCACCCTCCACCAGCCCCAGCAGGAGGGAGGCAAAGGGCAGGTTTGGGGACTGACCACTGCCCCTGGTGCTGTGAAACCCAGCTGGTGTCCAAGGATGATCCAGGAACAACCAGAGGGCAGCTGATGGCATGGTTGGTGAAGACCCCACTCTGGTCAGAGTGGCTGTGGAGGGGTTAAACCCTCCCTTTGGTGCTGCCATTCCTCAAGCAGGCAAAGCACCGGGGCTTTGCATTGAGATTCAAATGCCCAGATCAAAGCAGAGCTCCAGGAAGGAAGAGCCAATTTAGGTTGGAACCAGAGAAAACTTTCTCAGCTAACTTCTGGGAAGTGGGACAGGTGAGTTTCAGCAAGCTCCCATCAAAAGGCAGAGCAGAGGAGTGGCCCTCGCCCTCTCCCTCCCCTCCCATCCCAGGGAATCATTATTGGCCACTGGATCCAACACTTCCCATCACAACACCCACCCTGCTCCTTTGGAACCCTCACCAAGATGTTCTCCCCTCTCTTTCCAGGGGAGGAGGAGGAGCAGCTCCAGCGGGTCCTGCCGAGCACAGCCCAGCACTGGTGACCCCCTGGCACCCACCCCCTGGCAAGGAAAAAACCACCACCCAGAGCCTGCAGGGACAGCTCCTGTCCCAGCTGGGCTCCACGGCCTTTGGGACTGGCCAACATGTGATGAAGTAGCCAAAATACTATTTCCAATCCTCTCTTCTTCACTGTTTATTCCAAAGCAAACAAACAAACGAAAAAAAGGAAAAAACCAAAAAAACAAAACCCAAAAAACTTTTGAGAGCTTAGCTTTGCTAATTTATGGCTCTGAGTTCTGTCCTTTCTCCTTTGGGATTCACTGCCCTGACCTTGGACACGTCGGGAAGGGGATGCCGAGCTCTCACCTTGCCAGTGTGGGAGGTTGCCAAAGCAGGGAGAAGGTGTCTACTCACTGATTCTAGGGGCATGTGGAGCTTTTGTGTTTCAAGTCTTTGTAGATTTGCAATTCCTTTAAAACCCCTTGCAACTGTCCAACGTGGGGTGTTTAATTACCAGGTAAAACTATTTTTTTTTTTAGACTCCATTTAATTATTTGATTGCACAGTAACCAAAGAGTGTAAGAGGGCTGTAGCCAGAAGGCACTTCAAAGCAATGCCTTGATGTTTCTTAGTGGGCATTAATGGTTTCTGAAGGCAGGAGATTGTTTAAAAAAAAAATATTAAAACCCTCCTCATGATCCCGCCAGCAATCTCAAAAAAATGCATAAACACTGGAATCCTCTGCCAGGGAAGAAAAAAAAAGAGTTCAAAGGGATCTGAGAGTTTTCATGTAAAGTTTAGAGTTTAAGGCGTGACTGTTGGCTACGGAGCCCCACTGTTTGAACTCTTGTTTATTAAAAACAGTTTCCCAGCATTTCACAGGGTTCAGAAAGACAACAGCAAAGTGCAGCCTTTTGCACAGCGCAGCCTTTAAAGGCTCCATTGATTTCTACCTATGTGTTTTATCTCTTCTTTTTTTTTTTTGATCCAATGCTGAAGTTTAGCACAATATCCAAGAGCAGGCTGAGCTGGGGCTGCAGTGGAGAGAAGAGCTCTGAAGAAGAGTTTGACTTGAGTTTTTAAAGCACTTTTCCCCAGTTCACTGCAGCCTCTGCAGTGCCCCAGAAGGCTGGATGGCAGCAGCAGAATTAGGAAATGACAACTTGGCTGGCCCCAGACTCTGACTGCCTTTTTGATATTATCACCAACCCTCCAGCCTTTATCTGAGCCTCAGCTCTCAATCAATGTCCAGCCAAAGAATTGGCCATTGGCAAACCAAGTCTTTTTATTTTTTTTTTCCCCTCAGGGTGGGAGATAATCCTTCAGCCTGTCCTGTCTGGGCACGCATCTTATTTTTGAGGAGGCCACTGCCACACTGAGAGCAGGCTCATTCTTTTCTGTGCTTCTGCATCTCTCTCTCCTGTGGCTTCAGCCAGCCTCACTTGTCCAAAAAAACCTTGCTTTTTAAAGGAAGGGGCTGTTATCCAGGAATGAAGAGAAGGGAATCTGCAGCATGTTGCAGCTTGGTCCTGTTGGCTGAGGCTGGAGAAGAGCTGGGCTTTGAAGGGGGGGGCAGCTGGACCTGCTGGATGGCTCACAACAAGATGCCACAACTCCTGCAAGGGCAGGGAGAGGAGACACACGGGAGCACTGGGAAAATCCTGTGCTGTCCTGGGAAAAACAGCTTAAGAGCTTGCTAAAACACTCAGCTGTAAGACTAACAGGAGAGATCTAAAGATAACACGACTCAGAGCCGCCCAAGCTTTGCCTTTAACAACAGAGGGGTCTAGAAGTGCTGCCAGAAGATGTTATAAAAGGCACATTAGGAGCTGAATTAAAGTAAACATAAACCAAAAACAAACAGAAACATCTGCTGAGCAGGTAGCCTGAGAATAAACTCCTTATTAAAGCTTCTTCTCCAGGCTGAATCCTCAGCTCCAAGTCACGGGGGCGCTGCCAGGTGACACCGGCCGCGGCTCTGACGCAGGACGGAGAGCGCTAATAATAGTGTGGTGTCAAAGGCTGGCTCTGCCTCACACAGACACTGCAGAAGGGAGGGAAAAGGGGATCTGCAGCCACAAACAGGGCTCTGGCTGAGCTCCTGGCTTGGTCCTGCCAGGACCAAACGAGGCAGGGAGCTATTGAGGGATGCTCAAGAGAATGGCCCCATGCAAGAGGGATGCTCAAGAGAATGGATCCATGCTCAGGGGGATGCTCAAGAGAATGGATCCATGCAAGAGGGATGCTCAAGAGAATGGATCCATGCAAGAGGGATGCTCAAGAGAATGGATCCATGCAAGAGGGATGCTCAAGAGAATGGATCCATGCAAGAGGGATGCTCAAGAGAATGGATCCATGCAAGAGGGATGCTCAAGAGAATGGATCCATGCTCAGGGGGATGCTCAAGAGAATGGATCCATGGAAGAGGGATGCTCAAGAGAATGGATCCATGCAAGAGGGATGCTCAAGAGAATGGATCCATGCAAGAGGGATGCTCAAGAGAATGGCCCCATGCAAGAGGGATGCAAGCTGGAGTAGGATGGGGGAGCACGGAGAGAGGATTCCTAGGGCTCCTTCAGGGGAAATGGGGGCGTGTGATGGAGAGTGGCAGGTCGAGGTGACATCATGGCCATGGCATTTAAATCATACTCAGGATTTTGCACCAGAGTTGCCACGGTCAGACCTGAGGATGAGAAACAGAGTCCTCTTGGCTGAGGAGATGCTCTCTGGGAGGGACAGCGTGTGACAATGTCTCTGTAACCGCAAATCAAGTGAGACAAACTCATCTTTTAAATGCAGTGGAGAAGACAAACATACATACACACAAACCCTCTGAAAAACCCAATTAAGAACTAAAAAGGAAGGAGCAGCAAATTCTTCTCTCCTACACAGCTGGTGGCAAAGCGCTGCTCCAAAGGTGCTCCAGCAACCAGCCACAGGCACAGTAGATAGCTGGGGTGATCCCCCTGCCATCCCCACTCCCAGCAAAAATCTCCTCCTTCCCACCTCCAGGGACTGACAGAAAATATGAACTTCATTTTGGGCTCTGTTTTCCTTAAATCGGCACGGTTCCAGTAAAATCAGATTAAAATACCTCCAGTTCCTGATGTTTGGGGATATTTAAAGTCAGATCAAAGCCCTTTTAAGCAGCCCTCTTGGTAGCAGGTTTGATGAGAAACACAGGTGCAGGAATACATGAGGCTGGGCTGATTTAAATGCTGCCTTGCAATGCTGCTCCTGATCCCTTAAATATCAGCTGGGGGTGGGCAGAAGGAATGGCTGGATGGTGTTTTCTTGGAAGATTACCTTTCTTTTCTCTGGGTGCAATTTGAGCTGCTTCACTTTCTGCATGGAAACTTTAACTTTTTTTTTTTCCTTTTTTTGGTTTTTCCCCCCTTTTTTTTGTGTTTTTGTTTTGTTTGAGTTTTTTTGTTTGATTTTTCTTTTTTTTTTGTTTATTTTTTTTTGTCTTTACACGGAGAAAGAGACTGTCAGGCCACAGGGAGGTGGAGGGTAAAATGATTCACAGATCAGCACAAACTCATGTACAGGGACCTGGAGGCCTAAACCTGACACATACGTGAATTTTGGGTTGTTTTCTCCAGGATTAGCTGGCTCTGCTGGGATTGTGGGGATTAGTGAACAAAACCAAACCCAACTGTACTGGGTGATTATGAAGACAATTAGATAACCCTCTGCAGAGTTCAGCCAAACCCAGCAGTGTTGGTGGGTTTGGTGGGCAGAGGATGCAAAGTGGAGCTGATGCAGGGGCTGGATCTGTCCCTGGTACCCCCATTTGTCAGGGATTTGGGGATGACACATTTCACCCAAAAAGGCCTGGTGCTCTTGGGTCTTTCCCATCCTCCCTCCAGACAATACCAGCTCCCTTCAAATCACACCCCGTTGGCCCAAAATGAAGGAAATGAAGGCGGGTTAAATGTGACCATTTGATAACACCAATTAAAAGCTGTCACTGTTAGAGTTGAGGAAAATCAGTGTGTTTCTTACAAAGGGTTCAGCCCTGTTTGTTGACAAACCATGTGACCCCAGCAATTCTTCCCCAGTGGGACAGGATGGGAAGTACTATAGGATTTTCTCTGCTGGGAGCTTTCAAGTTTTATTGTGTGCAATTAAAATGCAGATGAATAACACAGTAAAATAATAAAATGCTCCCCATAAAAGCGCCCCAGTGAAACAAAAATGTCAAAACACAAGAGGAAAAAAAGCCCAATAAAAGAGCAAACAGAGCTTCCTCTCCAAATATCATGGAAGTTCAAACAAACTCCGTTATCGGGAGATCCCAAAGCCAGTGGTTCAGTTACAGCTTCCCATCTGCTCACCCACAGCTCCTCGAGAAGGTCCTGGGGCTCACTCTGGTGGGTGCCCCAGAGCCCCCAAAAGCTGGGCTGCCCTGCAGCCCCACATCAGCCCCAGCACTGCTGTCCCACCTGTGCACTCAGGTGACCTGGCTTGGAGGGACACCCAGACACCGTCCTGCCCCAGGTCAGCACCCTGCTTGTCGCTTTTGCTAACACGCCCTAAGGGCCGTATTTGGGGACTTCTTTTATCCTTTTTTGATGCGATTTTGCTGAAAAAGTGACAATCAAACCCGTGCTGGCGCTGCCTGATTGGGAAACTGCTGGATTTGTGTACAGTGTGTTGTTTAACAACATTACTCCGAAGTTATTAAACAAGATGCATAAAATAAGTCAGGCTTAGACTGTCAACTCAAGCACTGGGGAGTCAGAAGATGCCAGATTTGTGATTCCCACTGAAACTGAACGTGCACAGAGAGGAGAATAAAGCCAAGGCAGCAGCTGTGGTACAGCCCAGGCTGGCTGTGGCCAACATCACCAACTAGTCACTGGTCCCACTCCCCCCAAAAAATCCTCTCCTGCGGATCCACTCATCAGTCCCTCAAACCCCACCTGGATTTTTACGTGTACAGTAAAAGAACAGTAAAATCCTAACAACAATAAAACGAGAGCCATGTTTGAATGGAAGGGCTGAACTGAAAACAAGGCCAGTAACAAAGATAAAAAACCAAACAAGATGCACAGCCTGGACCCAAGGAGGAAATCAGACATTAAAGCTGAGGAGCAGCAGCTCTGCAGTGCCTTCCTGGAGGCTTTGAGTCTCACAGCTGAGCACTGCTCTGAGGAACCCAGGCAAACCAAGGTCCAATTTGGATAACACACCTACATGGCATTTCAGGTACCTGATCCTGCAGCAAAGTAAAGGAAAACCCTGAGCTGAGACTGCTGGGAGGGAAAGGTTTCCCCCACTCTGGGTTTGTGCACTCTCAGGAGATGCTGAAGTGTATTTTGGGTGGGTGTCTGAGTTGAGATGATCATACCTGCTAATCCATGGCTGAGTCAAGAGCACTGAGACACACTAAACACCCTCAAGAGCTGAGACACACCCCATAAGGTCCTTTGGTCAACACAGCCAGTTTGCAGCCCTTTTTCCCCCATCCCATCAGCCACTGTCACCTGCAGTTCCCAAACCCCAGATGCAGCTCTCCAGATTTCCATCACTGGAGGACTCAGTCCATGTGGAGCATCTCAGAGCAGCTCCCAATTCCCTCAGTGGCTCCTGCACTCACAGTTGTGATTTTTCTGCTCTTTCATACGGTCATTGAACTCCTGTTATCTCCCTGAATTAATATTAATGGCTTCCTTTACACTTCTGCTTTAGCTCTCCCTCCTTCCAACAACTTTTTGATGATTTTGGTCCTCCCAGACTCCTTTTTTCCCCTGTCCTCATGCTGCTTGTCTGCTCTAATCTGCAGCATTGCCCTGAGATAGCAGCAGTGGCACTTGACCTGAACAGTCTTTACAGGGGACACGGAGCACAGAGGGTTTGGGTGATGCCCTCAGGACCCCAGGTGGGATGAGGGGCTGGGAGTGATGCAGGGACAGCACTGGGAACAAGTCAGGGCACTGTGAAGATGCAAAGAGCAGATCTGAAGCAGCCTGGCCAAGTCACACCTGCCCAGGAGCTGCTGCCACAAGTGGAGATACCCACTGATGGAATTTGCTCCCTTTCCCTCTGTCTCTCCAAATTACTGCAAAAATATTGCAATCTGATGGAGAAATCATATTAAGCAGGATGTTCTGCCCCACAATACAGTCTGTAGAGGCCTTTCCCCATACAGGGGGTCTCTGTATAGCACTGACCCTGCTGGCACTTCCCAGCAGCCCCAGACGTACCTGGATGCAGATGTTGTGGTAGGACCTGACCTGCTCCTGAATTCAGCCCTTCCCATCCCCCTCAAAATACACTCATCCCATGGATTCCTTACCCAGCACCTCACAGAGAGCAGCAGTCCCCAAACCCCACTGTTTGGGGATGTCCACAGGGCTCCCTCACCTCTGGAAAGGCAGCTCACACTAAACACTACTGAGATCTTGGCTGACCAAGCTGGGCTCTGAGTTTTGCCCAAGATGACACAGAAACAACCTGAGCAATACCCAAGTACGTGCAAACCAGGACTGGTGCAAAACACCACCCCCCACCAGCTTCCTGGGGTGGAAAGGGATGTTTGGTCCCAGTTTCCAGGCTCAGCAATCCTACTAACCCCTGCAACCTGCCCAGGGCTCTCAGCAGAGCCTGCTGCACACACCCACCAAAACAGGGCCACCACAGGGGGCTCTGGGGGGGTTTGGTCCTTGTGCAGCCCAAGAGGGACGAGGCAATGTCCATTCCAGTTACTGCATTAGTCTAAATCCATCCTTCCACTGCTCTAAAGCGTTTGCTCAAGGCAGAGCTTTCTCTGGGGTCCAGGATCTCTTTCTTGCATTTTATGAGTTTTTTTCCTAATTATGGAATCTCTTTCAATCTGGCCCTCCTTTGATCACAGCTGGCCCCAGAGAGAAGTCGTCTTGTCTGGATCGACTGAGAGAAGAAAGAGATGAGAGGCAGAAGTGACCTGCCCGGGATGACTGAGAAAACACACTGCAAAGCAGAGGCTTGAACGGCAGCTCTGCACAGCCACAGCTTTGGAGGAACCTCAGGACAAACCCTCCTTCGTGTCATCAACCACCACATCCTTCCAGGTAAGCCACATTTCAGGTGGGACCGGGAGGTTTGCAGCTGCTCTGCTCCCCCCCTGCAGTGCAGGATGAGAAGGGACCATTCCCGAGTATCCAGAGGGAATTCCTGAGGCAGGGCACGTTACTGGGGTGGCACAAAGCCATCCCAGTTCACCAGCACGGAGGGGACCCCACTCTCATTCAGCTGACAGATCACAAAGGGCTTCCCGTAAAAACTCAGCCAAATGAGATTCCTACAGAAAAGGGCTATTTTCAGCACCGCTCTGATTATTTGCCCTCTGTTGTCTTCCATAAAGGATACTGTGAAGTTAATGATCCAGCCATGGAATTTTAAATAGCTGCTTCATGACTAACAACATGTGCTCCGGATCAGCTCCAGCCTCTATTTACATATTTCCCATGATAAGTCAACATATGGTTCTTGTTTGGAACGTGGAGTTGCACTCTTCATATTATTACCTCTTTTTTATTTTTAAATTCTTTTCACAATTACAGGGGGAAAACCTTTTATTTTAATTATTGTTAGAAGCAGCACTGTACAAATAAGAAGCCATTAGGGTAAGTAGGAGCCTGCTGATGCCTTTATTTTGGTTCCCACTCGATCCTCAGCTGGTTTGTCACGCAGGGGCTCAGGGCCACCTTCATGAGCACTGTTGGATGAACAGGGTCAGCTCTTTCCCCAGGACAGGGTTTCACAACACCTTTCCCAACAGCCTGACAGTGGCACTCTTTGGGAAACCTGCACTAATGGTTTGAATTTCTTCCCTTTTGAATTTGCAGCTTTGAGTATGTCCATAATTTATACAACCGTTCTTGGGTTGGTTGGGTGCTTTCCCCCCTCTATTTTCCTCACATCAAAGCATTTTCTAATGGCTGGATATAAACATCCTAAGTGCTGTCATGGCACTGCTGGAATCACAGGAATTGGCATTTTCCTATTCACATGTTGTTTTCCCCAGTGCCCTGCTCCTCTGACCCCCCTCCAACGATTCAAGTCCTAAGGCTTTACCTATTTCCATTGGGAGATTATTCCACATGGGAAATGGGCTCTAACCATGAAGAATTTTTTCCCCTCTCAACCCAGTCACAAGGATTATTTCCTTTACTTAATCTTATTACTCCCACTTGAACCAGGCTGAATAATTCCCATCCTCCCTGGGTATTTACACCCCTCTCACACTTGCACACAGACACCGTATCCCACCCTTAGTCATCATTTTGCCAAGCTAAACACATGTAACTCTTTTAATCCTTCCTCATAAATCAGTCCAGCCATTTCATCATTTTTATTGCTCTTCTCTGAATCCTGTCCAATTTGTTGACATTGTTCTGCTCTTTAGGTGCTCAGAGGATGGATATTCCAGGTGAAGTTTCACTGGTCACACGTTCCAAGGTTAATTAACACAACCTCCCTCTCTGATTTACCTGCACATGGTTCACAGGATTGAGGCCTCTACTGATGGGGAAAGGGACCCACTGATATCCTTTGGGATAATGAACATGGGATCCTGGCACTGAGCCCCTGTAAACCTCAGTTATGACCTGTTTGAGGATGTCTGGGGCTTGTGTCATCCCACAGGGCTGTCAGAGGGTGATGCCACAGATGGGAATGCTTCAGGGAGGGATTTTCCTCAGCACCATTCAGGGTTCCAGAGAGGCCAGGCAAGAATTCAGACTTCACTTTGAAAACCCACCTAATCCTCACTGGGGGCAGGTCTGGGACAAAGCCCCCTCCACCCCAAGGTTCCTGGGGAAACTTTGCTCCACATGGATTCTCTTTGGATCTCAGTGATGTCACCATTCATAGTCTCACAGAACCATTAAGGTTGGAAAAAACCTCCAAGATCATCAAGTCCAACCTTGGACCAAACACCACCATGGCCACTAAACTGTATCACAAAATGCCACTCTTCCTTGTTTTTTTGAACACTTCCAGAGATGGTGACTCCAGAACTTCCCTGGGAAGCCTGCTCCAATGCTTAACCACTCTTTCAGTGACAGAGTTTTACCTCATATCCAACCTGAACCTCTCCTGGTGCAGCTTGGGTTAGTGCTTGACTATTTGCAGGCAAATAGTCTGTGATAATAAATACCTCAGGGAGATCAAAAGATCCTTAAACAGCCTTAATAAAAAAATAAAATAAAAGATCAGAGAAGTGCAATTTGGTTCTGTTCCTCACCACTTCTCTCCTCTATGGGAAGGTAACTTTTACATTTCAAAGATCCAGGTGTCATTGTATGGAGAGAGCCAGGCTGAGCGCTTTGTGCTGCCTTAGTTTTGTCCAGTGGTTGTCCCACTAACCAGCCTCCTGCCAGGGGAAAGGGATTTCTCCCTTCTCCTGCTGGCAGCAGCTTTGCTTTGAAAGTGAGAGTTGTCTGCTTCTTAATTAGTGCTGCCATGAGCTGGTCACTCCAGGCTGGGAGGGGAGCAGAGCAGCTCAGCTATTCACTCCCTGCGCTTCGTGGGGAAGCGATTCCAGCCCAGCCTCGGCTGCAGGAGCTCCTGGGGATCCTCCTAATGGCCCCATTCAAACCATGAAACACAGCTCAGAAGCCTTGCAAAGAAATGCAGGGCACTTTAGAGGAAGTGCAGCTATAAAGGAGCTCGCTTTGAGACCCCAGGTCTCCTGAGGTGCTTCACACAAGGATGCTGAGGAGGTTCTGTGTGGAAGCCGCTCACCCAAAGACTGCTCCACCACACACACGGGAGTCATTAACCTCTGAAGAGGACAGGCTACCTCTCTGCAGAGGATCTTGTGCTATTGGCACTGTCACCAGCGTTTGGGTTTATTCCAGAAGCACCTAGGAAGGGTTCTGGGCCTGGGATGAGCCACACAAAGAGGACAATGGATGGGACCATTAAATGACAGCAGCCCTGAGCTCCATCACCCTCCTGACCAGTAAAAGTCATTCCACCAGCCTGTACCTTTCACAAGAACACAAGGAGATGTACCTAGTGCTCCATAAAATTCCTACATTTTATTTTGTTCACCTTAAACAACATTTTATCTTGAAAAACTATCAGTAACTCAAGATGGAGACTTTTTGACCTATGTCACAGTCAGCATCTCTCCATCTCCCTCAGTGCAGATTCCCAGCTGATTGCTGGGCTCAAAAACACACATATTTTCCTTTGTGTGTTGATTTGAATCCTCACAAAATACAGGATAACTTTCCTTTGAAGAAAGTGGGAAAGCAGGATGGCAAGGAGCCTAGGTAGGTATTGAGTTACCTCCTGTAATTCATATTTTCTCTAATGAGAGCCTTTAGAGGAAGATATTCCCCTGGTCGCTCTGCAAGTCAGACAGGTACAACAACAAGTGCAGCAGCTGGGGCTGTGTGATCCAGAGAGGGCTTTGAACCTGCTCCCAGGACAGGAGAACTCCTGAACTTTAGAGGTATTTAGATCCCAATCTGGAACTGTGCATTGTGGTTGACCATTTACCCAACTCCCCCACCATGCTACATACATCTCTCTCTCTCTCTTTTTTTTAACCCCTCAACAATGGCCCAGGTGAAAACATGAGATGTGAACAACTTCTGACCTTCAGGCAATTGTTGGCATCTCAGCTTTTTGACTTATGCTCGTGAAAAATGAGAGGACTTCCACAAACGTGCCTGGCACATGATTTGCAGCATTTTCCTGAAAACATCATTCCATTTTACAGATTAGCCCAGCTCAATACAGTTAGAAAATAAATTAAAGCACAGGACTACAGTAGGGCCACATGTAGCTTGTGTGGTTCCCATGCCAGAGAACTTTATCAAATCCCTGTTTTTGACCCTGCTGGGACCAGCACAGTAACTTCCTCACACTTGAGACAACTTCCAACATGAGACTGGAGATGAGACAAGTATCCTGAACAAATGCAGGATTCCCTGACATTAGTGTGATACCTTTCATAAGAAAAATCAGAATTTCAATGAATTTATCAGGAGGTTTCCAGGCCAGGAGGGAAGGTAATAAAGACACATAATTCAGGCCAGAGCAGCTCCCCGAGCACAGTCCAATAACTTACAGATCTCAGATGAGAACAATTCTTTTAATCTTGTAATGGCATTTCAGCTTTACTGCTCTACAGACAGACTGCAGATCCTTTGGGTGGGTTCTGCCAGTGTGGCTTCCCCTGCCTGTGCTCCCCCCAGTGCTGTGGGTTCCTGCTCCTGGGCTGAATACACCTGCAAGTGTCCCACCCTCGACATTCCTATGAATTAAAACAATTAGTTCCCATGAATTCCTTGTGGATTCCACTTTGAAGCTTTCCTTTCGTGAGCATCGGGGTCATTCAGAGTCACCTGTGACAGAGACTCAGGAGAAGAGCCAAGATGTGGATGGGTGAGGACAGCCAAGGTGTAATTTGTAAACCTGATAACCACCTTAGGAGAAAGTGCCCCCCAGGATGTCCTGGCACCACTTGTGATGCTGGTAATGTGCTACAAGAGTGGACAATGGCATCTCCAAAACCTTCTGGATCTTTTACCTCTACATACATTTCCAACAGGCTTTAAAAACACACCACCTTTGATTAATTTTCTCTCTCTCAATGGCAGAAGCACCCACGAAGCTACAAGTTCAGTTTGGCCCTGGAGCTGCACTCGGTGGCTCTCCCAACCTGGAAAGCCTGGGCTGAGCTAACAGGGAGGAAAAAAAATTCTTGGAAGAGGAACTTTTACTTCTTTTGAAGTCAGAATGGATTTGCAAGGGTCTTAAGTGATGAGGGGACAGTTTTAAGTAGAGGGGATACGTGTATAATTTTGACCATGTAAATAGTCCTTTGCAGCCTGGGAATCTTCAGACTTTTCAAAGCTTTAAGAAGTTGGCACTGCATACTTGTTAAAATCAGTTTAACCACTTGCCAAGAGGTTTAAAGAAAGACGACACCTATTTTGCATGAATGGTAATATTACTCTGATGAATTTAGTTATACTAATGGGAGAGCTTAAAGAATATGCTCCTGCCCCTGATGGAATTTTTAAGGCAAATAATAAGGTTCTGGAGGGTGTAACCTAAAACAGACATTTCATAAAAGATTCATCCTTGAACAAAAATGTCATGAAAGCATGAAATGAAAACTAGACGACAATCAGAATTCCTCTTGAAGTGCTTTGTAGTAATTATTTTTTAAAATCCTCACAAAAGGCTCTATTCAATTGCAGAATAGCAAGTGAGGTCTGGATGGTTCAAGGCCAAATAATTTCTGCAATGGAAAAAACAGCTTCAGTTCTTCAGTTCTGATGTAAGGTATTTTAAATAGGCACAAGCTTCAATTATTGCTTTCTTTGCCCCAGCTTCTGTGGGACATGAAATTGTCCACAGACACATTCCCTGCTCTGCAAAGTGGTGACCAGCATCATTTGCAGCTCTAATGTTCCTGATTCCACAGCAACACCAAGAAGCACAGCCTTTGGATAGAGGTCAGGGTGCTTGTGGCACCACATTTGGGGCTGGAGACCCTTCTTTGGCATGACCTCATCTGATGCCAGCTGGTCCAGCCCTTCTGGTGGGTGGAACCTGCTCCTGGGTGACTCTGAGTAGACCAGGTTGGGATAGTTGGACCATTTCCTCTCTCCTGCCTCCTTTGTGCTCTGCTTGCACCCCACAGACCTGACTCAACCAGCTCTTTGCACTTCCAGCAGGTCACTGGAGAGTGAGAGGTGGCCATGGAGCAGGGAAAGGGCCACACTTCCAGCCCTTGTCCTCATCCTTGCTGCAAGGAGGAGGCTCTGGAAGCACCATCTCCTCAACTTTGGAGAGGGGTGTCCTGGAGAGGAAGAGGGGACCAGCAGAGATGCTGAAGAACCACACAGAGATGACAGCATGAGAGAATTTAACAGTCATAACCAGATCAGTATCTAACAACAGCACCACTGATACCATCTGTAGATGTCATCTTCAGTGGCAGAGGCACATCACCACCACTGGGTCAGTGATCTGCTTTGGATGAAGATGTTTTCCTGTGATGGAATTGCTTTTAAGTCATTCAAACTACAAGCATGGTGTGGAAGGTGCCAGCGGCTGGAGAACCAGCCAGGACGCATCCCATGTCAAAGAAACACTGCCAACTCCCTCCACCACGAGGCAGGGACACACCACTTCCCTCCTCAGGTCTCCGTGGTGACCCCAGGGGACGCTTGTGGGAGTGACATGTGTTTGACGGGACCTTCGAGCAGCCACAACCCCCCAACCTCCAGCCGACCCTCCTGCAGCAGCTCGCTGGCACATTGGCAAGTGCTCCCTGGTGCCTGAACATGCAGGGTCCCGCAGGGCAGAGGTTGCCAGGCTTGGCTGAGACACCTCCCACCCATCCCCGCTGCCGCCCGGGGCGATTTCACACTGTCTGAGCTCACCACACTTTCATCTCTCCGTTTTCTCTCGTCTCCTTGCAGGAAAAGGCATTTCCCGAGCTGCCAAAGCCCAGCCTGGCTGTCCCGGCAGGTGCTGGGCGAGCCTTTTGGCACCTCTGGCACTGAGCACAGCCCTTGGCACCGCCTGGCACTGAGCACAGCCCTTGGGAATGGCCGGGATTGCCCCGGTCCTCAGCGGGGCAGAGCCCCCTGCGCATCCATGGCATGACCCGTCCCCATCTCCATCCCACGGCATTCCTGCTCTTCCTCCCGTTTGGGAGAAGGCAGGATGGGTCCCTGGGGAGAGGAGGAGCAAGCCAAGGGGTTGGCATCGCTCCTCGCGTGGGCACCGCTCGGTGTTTTTAATCCCCGCAGCTTCAGCCCGAGCGTGTGCGGCGCTTTGTCCGCGCGGAGCCGCCGGGCACACGGCGCAGCGTCCCCGAAATGCGGGGGGCAGGGGTGTCACCCCGCGCTCAGACAACGAGGGCTTGTTCACAGCTCGATACCAGCCTGAGAAACTCTGAATTTTCAAGTGTGTTTGAGTTGGGGCTTAGCGAAACAAAGCTGGGTTTCCAAGGCGTGCTGAGGGATTCTCACAAGGCTCCACGGCCACAGCTCAGACTCGCTCCCGATGTCCTTCCTCCAGCATCCTGCCCTCCTCTCTCTCCTTGTTGACGCAATTCCAATTTAGCACTGAAAATCCTCCTGGTCCTTCTTAAACTGGGAGCTGACCTGCGTTTAAGATTGTGGTGTTTGAAGCAGAACCTATTCCCCACCAGAAGATTATAATTTTAAGCTAAGTGCTGCGCTTTGTTTCCAAATGCTTTATTTAAAATTGCTTCAATGTGTAGCTTTCCAAAAAATTATATCCCCTTTTCGGAGGCTTTTCAGTCTTTGGGTTTTTCTCCCCTGATTTTTAGGATTTCTCTTTCTGTTTTCCTGAGGAAATACTATCCCCTGAACCAGATCTCCTGCAACCTGCCCCTGGGCTTTCCCACAGATGAGGAACCCCTCCGTGCCTCAGTTTACATAGGTGTAAAAACCCAGGGAGCATCATTTCCCTGCCTCAGAGAAGCACAGTGAAACTTAATTAACTACCTAATGCCTACAAAGGGATCCCATGTCCTCAGGTGGACAATCTGTATGGAAAACACACTTCTAAGAGAGCGCCACGAGCACTTTAAGACTGAGATGGAACAAGAGGAGATCACAGGGACTTGGCTGTGCTCCTCCTCCTCCTCCAGCAACTCCTGCTCTGTGCATCTGTTTCCCCTGGGGGATTGGTTTGGAGCCTGCAGAGGGAGAGGACCGAGGGGATCCGGGTGCCTGTTCTCCCCCTGGGATGCTCACAGGAAGGGGACAGGGCCCAAGCAGGGGTGGCAGTGCCAGGGTGCACAGCTCGTGCCTGACTTTGGGGTACTCCTGGGCTGGTGCTGGAGGGACACAGCAGCTCATGCAGCAGGCACTGGGTGTCCCCTTCCTCCTGAGCCCCTTCAAAGCCCCGGGAGATGAATGAGGTGCAGCACTCCTGTGATGTGACAGCAAGAGGAGAAGCACTTGTGATCAAGGAGAAGAGAGAGCCGGTGAGAGCACAAGATGCTCAGCCTGGGTTTCATGTGGATCCTGTCCCGAGGCAGAAAGTGAAGGTGGGAGATGGGTAAGTCCTGGAGTCCCTCTGGAGGCTGAACCCCATGAGCCTCTGAGCTGGAAGCGGGGACCCAACGTGCTGCTGGAGGGCAGGGCCGAGTGGGGATGATTTGACAACTTTCAGCTAATTCCAAAATTGGGCACAAACACACACCACTGAGCAACCTGGGTGCTTAACTCCAAATACCAGGCGAGTCTCACTGAATACCTCCTAAAAGGCATTTTAAAAGTAAAATACAAACTTCAAACAGTCACAGGAATCAAACATTCAACAGACAGTTTAAACTGTCTGACATTAACATTTGATATTTTTTATTGCCTTCCATTGGCTGCCTCTGGCACATCACCTATCCCACTGATGGCCACCCTGTTATTAACCATGGATTTCATGGTCATTAACTTGAGTTCAGCAAGTCACAGATGACTTTATCAGGCATGGCCTCAATAATCACCATTTTAATTGCACAAACTGTCCTCTCTGCCCACCCTGAGCACAAGCTATTTTGAAGCTGAAGCAACATTATCCTTTTCACTGGGCAGCTCAGTGTGCCATCACAGGGGGCACTCTGCCAGCAAAGCAACTAAATAAAAGGAAGCAGGGCAAGAGCTCACCCATTTCTGGGCTGCTTTGAGGTACAAGCCACATCTGATAAGGCACAATGAGACCACAAGTACCACATTCTGCTCGAGGTTCTAATGAAAAGAGTAACGGGGAAAGGAGGGGAGGTGGGGCTCAGCTGACAGACTGGATCAGGCTCATGCCCTCCAAGTCCACAGCAGGGAACAAACCTGCCTGCTCCAAAAAATACCAAATACAATCCTTTTACAAGCAATCCTGTAGCAAGTGGCTGTGCCCACCCTACAGAGGTGGCACAAATGGGTTGTACCAGCAGCAAACACCACGCTGGCTTTACCATAGCATGAACTGTCCTGCTCCAAATTCCCCCCTCCTTTACACCAGCAGAGGCCCCCAAGGTGTTGTGTCCAAGATGGGCAAAGCAACCAACAAGCCAGAAGTGATCAGCCTGTTCTAAGAGGTTTAAAACTAAAACAGAAGCAAGAGGCATTCAAAGGCAGAAGGTGCCCCTGCTCAGCACAGGGGGACTGGAAGTAGGAAATATTTAAGGTCCCTTCCAACCCAAACTATTCTGTGGCTCTGTGATGATTCTGTGCTAGTCCTGCACTTGGCCACGGCCTTAGCAGTTGGCAAAGCATCATCTCCCTCTGCAGTACCATCATTAACTAAGCAAAACTGTTCTTTGCACTCTGCCTCTCAGGGTAAAAGTTCCCCCCCCATTGCCTGCTCAACACCAGCTCCTGCAGACCTGGATTTCCATGTGGATAAGTGGCCTGTAGTGAAAGACAGCCCCCAGCACTCTGCCCTCATTCTTTGTCTGCACTGGATTTGGTATGACTTCTTCCACATAACAAAATTACAGAACAAAAAGCCCCTCACATCCAAACCCAAAATTTCAACAAGTGAAAACCCCACCTACAAACAAACCGGAAAAAAAGCAGTTCTGAAAGTTCAGATTTTTTTTCCACCTGCACTGTGACCAACACAGAAACTGAGTTTTGTGAAACTTCAAGTTTTGAAGTGTAGGGAAAAGTGGATCAGTCTCCACCAAAGTGGATTCCACGCCAAGCTGGGCTGTACGGCTGGCACGGACAAACTCATTTCTGCATCAGCTGTGGTAAAGCACATTCACATCCCCAGGGCATGCAAATGCAGGGTTACCATGCTGCAGCTGGCACAGGCCCTGATATAATCCTCAGCTCTCAAAGTAAAACAGAATTAAAAAAAAAAAAAAAAGATTCCCCCAAGAACTAAAGCACAGCCTTCCCAGGTCAACAGATCCTTCCACAGGCACAGGAAGTCTTCAAGGATATTCTGCAGCCTCAGATCTCCTGTTCAGCCACAGCTGTATCACTCATACATTTTATATAGCCCCTTCCTGATAACTTTTATAGCACAGTTTAAAACCATAATATAGCCTGTGATAAATAACTGTGTTAGCTCTGCACCCATGAATGGCTTTAACTTGCAGCTTATGCTCAGTAATGAATGTCAGAGTATGTGTTAATAAAAAATTAAACCACCAGAGCGTGGTGTCAGGGTACATACTTTTGTAACCTAATGCTGTTAAGTTTTCATGTCATGTGAACTGTGATGTACAGTAGCAAGGCACAGGCATTGCTGTTCCCTTTGAGTTGTACAGATGTTTTGTGCTCCCAGAGAATATCCTAAAGAGAGACGTACCCTCTTAGTGTGTATCTATTATAACATTATTAGCCACACTCCTAATTAATCCTTAGGAATTCCAGGCATTTTTCATTTAGTCCTCAGCAAAGGAAAGGGGAAAAAGGGTGCCTTAACAACTATTTGTGTCGTAGAGTTCATAAATGAGCCCATCACCCTATACCAGAACTGCTATAATTTTATCGGAATGAAAACCATTCCCTTTGATCTCCTCCAGTTCTTAAATCCAGCAGTTGTGTATTCAAACATCAATGGAAATGTGGTTTCAAGCTTCCTCTTTCATTATCTTTCTCAAAGATAAAAAAGAGCAAAAGAAAAAAAAAGTTCTGAGCTTTAGAGATGAGGCAATATTTTTACAGTAATTTCTTTATCTGATTTCATCCTGTTTACAGAAGCTGCTGTTTGGAAGATCTATTTCCCCCCCCCNAATAAACGTATATTAAAAAATAGAACAGACAACAAAGTCGGCTTCCTGCTTGCTCTTTATTGTAAAGGAGATAAGGTTGCTAAATGCTGCACTATCTGCCTTTGGTTCGGTGCGTGACCTACATGGATCAAGATGGAGATTTAATGATTAAACTTCACTCCTTTATCTCCAGCAAAGGGGGAGGGGGGCAGGAAAGAGTACCCAAACAAACTACTTATGTTCTGGCACGATAGAATTACAGTTCAACACAATAATTAACTATCTGACACATTCCTGCGAGGCTGCAGATGTCATTAATGGCTCCGAAATGCCCCTTCTCTGTTGTCGTAACCCAGAGCTCTTCTCATGCACATTCTCTACAGAGCATCAGGGCTGGCAGCACACATTTCATCCCTCCTCAGCTGATTCCTACACACCACAGGTGTGTTTCATGCTTCCTCCTCCACTGATAGACAAATTTAGGAGCAGATTCAATTAAAACAAAACACATCCTTAATCTAGCAAACCCACAAAAGCATTTCAATCTCTTCCGTTCAAGGCCCTGGACTCCAATCTTCCCTTTTGCTTCCTTACAGCTCTTGAAATGTATTTTAAACTCTCACACCCAGAAAATACAGTCCATTTTGCCAACCATTATGCATCCAATGTCTCTGAACAACCCAGGAGGAGACACAGCCCTCTAGATGATTCCCAGGCTCCTCCTGCACCTTATCAAGCCCATTGCAAGTAGATCCTAAAAACCTTGAATTAATCTGCTACAATACAAACTTCAAAAGGTCCGGCACTTCAGTTTAGATGGCTTGTAAAAACTACACATACCAATGCTGCAACACTCGTGCAAAAAAACCAAAGACTGGTAACACAGCCCAAAACACCCAAGCAGACTCCCAGTCCAAGCTGGGTTCACCACGGGGCCTCCTGAGTTCTGCAGAGCTCAAAGTGTGGGCACAGGCAGTGGGGTTTGGTTCTGCATGAAGGCCACATGACAAGTCTAATGAAGTTTGTTCTTAGCATTATTTCAAAGCTCCAGGGCTGCTGTCACCCACGTGGATCAAACCAGCAGGATTTATTTGCATCAACTCCCACTGGAAACAAAAAGCAGCAGCCACCAGCTCCTGCAGGATCCAGAAAAGCAACAAGCTCCCTCGACCTCCAGCTCCAAAGAGATGAGGACATCAAGGGCAGAGCTCACTCCCCACCTCAGAGCACCAAAGTTCATTAAAGCAAAGAATAAATTCAGGATCTTACCTTCTAAAAAATCCCTGCAGAGCTGCAAGACCAGCTATTTCAGGTGCCAGAGGAGTTTCCCTGCCAGAAGTCCCAAGGCTGCCCCAGCAGCACTCACTCCCTGCCCCAGTGGGAGCATTTACCTTAATTAACAAACCCACATGAAGCTGAACAGAATTTCTGCCCCCCTCCTCCTCCTCCTGAGGTGTTGACATAAAACCTGGCTGCCCCTGGCCAGGTGGGACTCATCAGTATTAAGAGATTCAGAGGAAAACTGGTTTTGTCCTGCCACTTTCTCCTGTGCTGGAATGGAGTGGGAAGAGTGAGGTTGTCCCTGTGCTGCTGGATGGCACTTCCATTTTCTGATCAGCACTTTGGCTGAGGACTGAAGTTATTTCATCACTTCCCATTGCCCTTTTCTCCCATCTTTGAAGGCCTTCCTATGCCTCCCACCTCCCTCTGACCACCTAAATAGTATAATATCCCAAAAATCTGACTGGGAAACCAAATGCCAGCTTAATCCTATAGACTATTCCCAACTAGAAGTGCTGGAAGGAAGCAGCCTGCAAACACAATGCTCAGCTCTCATCAGGGGAGAGGAATTTCATCCTGGAATGCCATGAATGCTGTCACAGCCAGAAACTGAGCTGCTTCCAGGAGATGCTCTGTAGTATGAGGGGAGATGCTCAGTGAAGTTATTTTGGCCTCTGTGTCTCCTGGTACTGGATCAGGGTCTTTCTTGTAGGCACAGGAAAATTTGCAGCTTTAGATTCCTGTGGACAACCATCACAGCTGGACATTTTAGTGCTAAGGAACCAATCAGTTAGTGATGGGAAAGCAGATTTTGGTGTAAAAATACAAAGAGAAAGAGAAGATGTGACAACACTCGCTGATCATTCTCTTGCTCCCATGTCTTTCTAAAGAAATGTGGGAAGAGGAGCTGATTTATTGGGATAGCCTGGATGGAGAGATGCTATAACAACCTAAAGCTGTCTTGAACTGAGGAATGGGAGGTTGAGAGGATGCCCAAGTCAAACTTCAGGGACTAATTTCAGAGTCATATACAGAGCAGTGAACACAAACTGCCCTGGTATTTGGGGGCAGCTGGTCTCAAGGCTGATTCAGTTTCTAAATTGTTTTGTAAGCTTCCTAAAAACTGCAGCACGAGGCATTTGGCAGGGGAGAGCAGGAGATGGAGAGCAAATCAGGAGTGCTTTCCACGCTGCCACATGAGCCATGTTGCTTGTCACGCTGATAGATTGGGGACCTTGGCTGTAATAAACCCCAAAACAATTAAACGGCACGTGACTCTGGGAGGGGGGAGGTTTACTTTGCAGGATTTGCATCAACATTTTCTTTGGCTTCCATCCAGGCAGCTCAGCACCTCTTGGAGCCACTCAAACAAGCCCAACTTTGAAAGCAAAGCCCTGTCAGAAGCTGCGAGTCTCGCCCAGCCCCACGTCCACACCAGGGGGGTGGCGAGGACCACAAATCTTCTCCGAAGGTCTCAGCTCTCTCCACACACGTGAGGAAACTCCCAGCAGTCTGCAGGTGGCTTTTCAAGCCTTGTGAGGATGATAAAACACAGCCCTGTGCAGTCTAAGGCCAAGCTTCGTGGCCAGGGCTGTCATGGGGAGATGAAGCTCAGCTCCACCTCCAATCCTTCACAGAATTTAGGGGAGATGGGCACTTTTGGAATTTTGGTTGGCATGCTCTGGAAGAAGGGTGTGGGGGGACCCAGTGCTGGGTCCAGATGTGCCTCCCTGTCCCTGCTGCTGAGCGGTGCATGGATGACCTGGGGCTTGACTTCAGACTCAGTGACAGAAGTTTTGGTGCACAGACAATAAGCAACGTGGTGGGTATTAAAAACCAGCTACAGGTTTGTTCTAGCACATAGTTGTGATTTCTCTCTTTTCCAGCCTGGTTTGCAAGTGCAGAGCAAACTTTTTGTTCTGTAAGGTTCAGAGCAAACTGCTGGCTCGCTCTAGTAACATCATCTGGGGTCTCGTGGTTATTTTATGTAGAGTATTTTTGCAATTCACCTCATCCCTAAAAGTCTTTCTGTTTTGAGGAGGTTCTTTTCACACGGTGCAAGTGGAAAGTGGGCTGAGGCAGCTCCACACGTGCATTGCAACCATCTCTGAGCCATTTTTGTCCTTCATCTGTTTGATGTCACCTGCGCTGCCAGAGGAGCTGAGCTGCTGCGGGGTGAGCCGGGAAGGGAAGTGGTGCTGCTGATTGACTGGGCTGGACTGGGCTGAGCTGGGCTGGACTGGGCTGGGTTGGACTGGTCTCAGCTGGAATGGGCTCAGCTGAACTGGACTGGGCTGGACTGAGCTGGGCTGGGCTGGACTGAGCTGGGCTGGGCTGGACTGGGCTGGAATGGGCTCAGCTGAGCTGAGCTGGACTGGGCTGAGCTCCCCTGGGCTGGACTGGACTGAGCTGAGCTGGACTGAGCTGGGTTGGGCTGGGCTGGGCTGGACTGGGCTGAGCTGGGCTCGGCTGGGCTGGGCTGGACTGGACTGGGCTGGGCTGAGTTGAGCTGAGCTGGACTGGGCTGAGCTCCCCTGGGCTGGACTGGACTGAGCTGAGCTGGACTGAGCTGGGTTGGGCTGGGCTGGGCTGGACTGGGCTGAGCTGGGCTCGGCTGGGCTGGGCTGGACTGGACTGGGCTGGGCTGAGTTGAGCTGAGCTGGACTGGGCTGAGCTCCCCTGGGCTGGACTGGACTGAGCTGAGCTGGACTGAGCTGGGTTGGGCTGGGCTGGGCTGGACTGGGCTGAGCTGGGCTCGGCTGGGCTGGGCTGGACTGGACTGGGCTGGGCTGAGTTGAGCTGAGCTGGACTGGGCTGAGCTCCCCTGGGCTGGACTGGACTGAGCTGAGCTGGACTGAGCTGGGTTGGGCTGGGCTGGGCTGGACTGGGCTGAGCTGGGCTCGGCTGGGCTGGGCTGGACTGGACTGGGCTGGGCTGAGTTGAGCTGAGCTGGACTGGGCTGAGCTCCCCTGGGCTGGACTGGACTGAGCTGAGCTGGACTGAGCTGGGTTGGGCTGGGCTGGGCTGGACTGGGCTGAGCTGGGCTCGGCTGGGCTGGGCTGGACTGGACTGGGCTGGGATGAGTTGAGCTGAGCTGGACTGGGTTCCCCTGCCCTCATTGCTCCACCAGCGCAGCCTTTACCTCGTTAACCTCCTGATAACCATTAACCACCCTCGGTCCTTGCACGTGTTTCAGCCCCTGCAGCTCCCCACGGGGAGCACAGCCCGAGCCGGGCTCCGAATCCAGCCCCCCGCTCGGGTTTTAGGCAGCCCCTGGGAAGAGCGAGGGGGTCTCCTCCTGCCCTCCCTTCATCCAGCCGAGTGAGGAGGAGGCTCCCAAAACCTTCCTCGCCGCTGGGCTCAGCCCGTTCCCCGGCACACGAGGCGAACCCTGCTGTCCTCCTGAGGATGCTCCGGGCTGAAGTTTGGGAATCTGGAGCCCTTCCACACATCTGTGCTCAAGCTGCGGGTGCGGAGCGAGGCGCAGCCTTCCGCGAACGATGCGTGGAGGGGGAGTTCGCATCGTGTGTTCTCTTTTCGGCTTTTTCACTTCTCAGTTCATAAACAGAAGTAACATTCCTCCTCCAGAGTTCCCTGCGCTTCAAAGTTGCCATGCGATGGACGAGAAGAGGCTGGAGCTGGGGGATGTTGGTGTGGAGGCAGATGAGTCTCCTCTTGCTGTCCTGCTTGGTGAAGCCATCCAGAAACTTGCTTCATCCTGCGGCTGCTTGGGGGAAAAAAGTTCTGTAGCCAGAGGGGGAAAAGTTTGATTTGGGTTTTTTTTGTGTGTGTTTGTCCCCACAGGCACCACCGGCTCCTTCCTCATCCCCTCTGCCTTCCCCTCCACCTCCTCTGCTGCTGAGGGA
The DNA here is from genome assembly GCA_013399695.1 of Formicarius rufipectus. Lineage (NCBI taxonomy): Eukaryota > Metazoa > Chordata > Aves > Passeriformes > Formicariidae > Formicarius > Formicarius rufipectus. The sequence goes on from VXAU01002079.1 coordinate 52,397, forward strand.
GCACCCCACAGTTGTGCTGTTGCACTTCAAAACACGGCACCAACATTCATTTCTCAGGTCCTCCTCGTTTTTCTTCATGTTCCCTGAGTACATACGGATATTTAATGACCTAAAACTGTAATTGAAGCAATTACTTTAACACTGAGGCAAACACAGGTGTTAGCACCCTCCCAGAGAGGCCCTCAGTGCATTTGCTTAATGCTTTTAATTACAGTTGTTAATATGACAGTTTGATAAGGCACTTGACAGCTTCTGTTTAGGTTGGGATGCTCTTTTACTCTGCCAATGCTGCAGAGATGCTTGGAAGCAGCAGCCTGCGCAGGAAGAACTGTTCCTGACTCAAACCATCTCCCAGGGCATTGCATCAGATTAAAGTGACTTTTTTCTTCTCTTTTCAACAGGGACTTTTCCCTCCTTCACCTCCCAGTGCGAATGTGGATGTAGGAGCAACAAACAGCAATGGGAAAGGAAATGCACAGAAACCACACAACGATTTACTGGGGCTTTAGCAAAATATTATCATTCTTAATGTTTGTCGGCATGTGGCAATTTTCTTTGAACTGGGGATAGTTTAAATTCCTGCTTGCTTTGAAGACTTAATTTTCTCCCATAAAGATTAGAGAGACTGTCTTGGATAATTTTAGGACTTAGGCCCACTATTTGCTGAGCTCAGGCATGTTTTGCACCATGTATATTTTATTTGCCACCTGCCAGCAGCCAGTGTCCACATTTCCCCAAAGTCTAGAGGTCCTGGACAAATCCTGAGCAAAGCCATCCTCTCTGGCCCACACCCTGGGTTGGAGGTTCGTGGCCCAAGCACCCACACAAAGGCAGACACAGCTCAGCACCACTCATTAAATAACATTTCCAGGCACAGGGGGTGCCCCAACCTTGCACAAAGGGACACCTGTGAGTGCCTTTTGTGAGGGCCACAGTGCCAGAGAGATGCCCATGGGACAAGGTGTGTGTCCTGCTGCTGATGCAGAACGCCCCCAAGCTCAGTGTGTTGACAGGCAAGCGAGGCGTGAACCTGAAGAAATAGAATGTATAGAATCATTAAGGTTGGAAAATACATCCAAAATCATCAAGTCTAAACTTCAATGTCTCTGGGACTCTGATTAGAGTCAGGGCTTCACCCACTCCCTGCTTTGGCCGTGGTGGAACAGACCAGAAACATTTGGAGGTGACAAGAGGAAACATTCCCAGCCCTGGGGACCGTTACCAAGTGGTAGATGGGGATGAGGCGTGGAAAGGCATGTCAGTGTAAAATCACAGCTCTTTGCTGAGGAGGGGAACACGCTGAAAAGCACCAATAGATGAAACTCGAGGCAGCCAAATCCAAAATAAAGCCTGTAGACACAGCAGTCATTGTAGAGTATTTCTGAATGACTGTTGTGCCTTTGTTTGTGTCTGCAGCCGGTTAAGTAGAAAGGGATTGTTGTCTTTACTCACACACATTCCCTCGCCCTGAGTTAACTTCCTTGGGCAGACGAGTGCCCAGAAATAAACTGTCATAACCACCGAGTCAAACTGCCAAGGGGTGGTGAAGTGTCCAACTCCAATGTCTTCAATCAAGACCGGTTTCCTCCTTTGAAGATACGCTTTTGCCAAGCGCAAGTCGTACCTCAGTCAGTTGCCAGTTATTGGACTTGATACGGCTGAAAATCTCATGGCCCATGAAATAAAGGTCAGCAGAAAACTTAGTGAGGGGTGTAGGAAACTTAGCAAGGGGTGTCTTCTGGCCTGGAGTATGTGAGTCTGCAAAAGGTTGGCAACCCGTACCCACCGTCATGGTGTTTTCCACGGTGTCCCCTGATAACGGGATTAGGGAGAACCAATATTAGTTCAAAGGAGCTGCAGGGAAGTCTCCGACGTTTGGTCACGACCAGCCTTCGGTGGCTGTTGTTTGGTGGGAGTGCTGGAGGTGCTAACCTGTCACAGTTGGAGTTGGTCACACGACAAAGTTTCTTCCAAAACAGAATCCTTTATTGAACAGAAGACTGCGATTTATATACATTTTATCACTTACACATGTCAGTGACCCATTGGCCTTTAGTAACATAAATAATTCTCAATTGGACATCGTTAGTGCGCATGTTAAACAACTATGACTCAGCACTTTATACAGCAAATCCATCCTGTGTCACCTTCCTGTTCCGTGCTGACACCTGACTGCAGTAATACAGTTCCTTCTTCAATTCCAACTGTTTTACAAAGACCCCAGTCCAGCTGGGGCCCCCCACACTAACCCAGCCCAGGGAGGGACCCTCGGGGCTGCAGGGGATGGATGCGGAGCCGTCCGAGGGATGCTCTGGGGCTCCTGCTGAGCTCCCGGTGCCCTCTGGGGGTGTTTCTGACACCCATGGGTGTTCTTTAGCAGCTCGTCCTGCCAAGCAGCTCGGCAGCATCCCCCTCCCTCCAAGTGGAGGAATCACCAGTTCTCTTCTCCCAAAGCATCCCTGATGGGAAGCGCCTGCCCTGCCCGGAGCAGCGTTCCCCAGGCATGAATATTTCATGGCACTGGTTTTGGGGAGATTACTTATGGTTGAGTTCTCCTGGCCCATAACTACAGTTTTGTGACCGTCAGCACTTCTTTGGTAATTTAAAAGTTGGTTGAAAAGAAAAAAGAAGCAAACGGAGGCTGTGGGGGTACAGTCAAGGTCTTGTGCTCCTACAAATACCACGATAAAAGTGTATTAGTTCATAAGAATACCTTGAAATATTTAAGAGAGCATCAGCAGGCAATATATGTATATGAATAAAACTAACACTTCGTGAAGTGTGTGGGAAGGAGAACATTTGGGAGTCAGCACATTTCTTACCAACTGCATGAAGTGCACCCAAGGGTGAATTTTTTATTTATTTGGATTTTTCTTTACAACTACCCCCTACAGAGCTTAGGATTTGTGGACATGAAAAATAACAACAAGATTTACAAGGCACAAAACTCTTGTTGATGCAAAGAAGATGCTGAGCCTGCCCAGCCCCTTCCTTTGGACACAGCTGAGGGAGTCTGGTCCCAAAAAGCTGAGATCTCTCCTCAAAACAGTCAGACCTGCCTTCTCCCTGATGGCTGGATGGTTGTGAGCTTTTCCTGCTGCTTCCAAGGGCCATCCCACCATAACTGTCCCACGGCCCCACCCCCAGTAAGAGATATTTGTTTGCAAGGTGAGCATCCCTATTTAATGGGAAGCATCTTCTCTGTGTGAAAACCTGTTTGAAACATCCCTGGGCTCGAGTGGTGCAGAAGGCTTTGACTAAACATTTGAGCTATCTTTAGCTCCTTGGAAACATCAGTCTTGCCAGACATAAAACCATCTCGATAAACTCTCATTTGGAGAAATATCTCATCTCCCTCTTTGCTCCCCAAACAGAATAATTAATAAACCAGGAATACAGAAGACTACAGTGGCATGCCAAACAAGCCTCTCCCTTGCTGCAGGAGGGCAGCTGCTCTCATCTCTCCTCTTAGGATTACTCCACTTTCAGAAATCAGCAGAGTCTTTTTTTAAAAATTTTTTTTTAAGTACCTCGAATCAGTTTTGGCCTGAAAGGGCCATCAAGGAATCGGTCACAAAGCTCTGCAGAACAGCTCTGCACCTTTCGTGCTGCAATAGGACAGTCAAATTGCTATTTTCCCTTCCTCGGTGGCCTTTGGATGGTGCCAGTGGAGCTTCTCCTGGTGGCCAGGGATGAGAAGTGTCACAGAGGAGCCGGTCTGGCTCCTTCTGCCTTTCCTCGGCACCTGGCCAAGAGCAAGCTACTGGTTTTTTTCCCCTCCCTCTCTCACTTCCAGGATATTTTGCCTTCCCATGAACTAGTCAATAGCCTGGCCCCGTCTTGTTCCCTCCTTGCACCACGTTTGGGACGAGAGGCCCTGCCTGGGCATGGAGGTCCAAGGAGAGCTCACGGGAGGGACCCTGAGATCTTCCTGCCCCTCTGCTGTGTTGGCTCATTTCCTTCTCAGCTCTCCTTCTATCGCTTTTCAAATTAAGGTGCACAGGAAACCAGAGCGGTTTCTGATCTCTCCTCCACCTAAAAAATTAGAACATCAAAACCAGTTTTACCAGCAATAAACGAAGCTACTTTGAAAAGTGAGGCAAAGGGATCTATGTGGAGTCAGTAAGACATTGTTAGGATCTCTTTGATCGGGAGCCTTAAATGAAAATTATCAAATGGCGCTTTAAAACATACACCCTTTTGTTTGATTAGCCTGCTGCAGATAACCTTTATTAAACCTGATCTAAAATTACAGCCATGCACTGGTGGTTCTTTGATGCCTTGGCTGTTTCATTTCCTGTTTATACTATGATACACGTTGCACTAGGAGATAAAGCACTTCTGAAGGATATTAAGACATGAAAGTCCCTTGGCTATTTGCTGGCACTGTTTTGATGTTTTCTTGCTCTCTAGAAATTAGCATATCCTTTTCAAAGACTGCCTCTGATGAGAGTAATCCTTTGCCATGATGTATTTGCTAAAAGTCATAAATGATAGTATATTGTGTAAAGAAATGACACATAAAAGGGACGATGCTAGATTATTGATAATGAGGCAACTTGTGCAACTCTGCTTTTGGCTTTTATAAAACACATTTTTGACACCATAAATACATTGAGCTTATATTAATGAGGATTTAATACTTCTGAGATTTTTAGAAACTTGCTTAGAACAACTTTTCAAAAGAAGGTTTTTTTGGGAAGTTTAATGTTTTCACTAATTTTGATAAGATATTCTGTTAAGCACGTTTTGCTGCCTTCATAATGAGGAATGATGGAAAGGTTTTTAGCATGGCTTTGCCAGAATTAAACTGTGCTAGAATATTTATTTTATTAATTTGTATAGTGTCTATTGCCATAGAAACGAGGTAGATTAATTACAGACATTTGCAACAAAATGTTACCTTTCAGAAAAAAAGAACTTTGACACACATAAAAGCAAAACACGAGGATCTGATATCTGAAGGTGTAAATAAGTATTGCTCTGTTGAAGCTTTGAAGTGACATTGATTTACATCACCAAAAGATCTGTCTCCTGTTGTCACTAACAAATGACCTGAGCATTTTCACAGAAGAGGAAACCATGCCTGGATGACCTAGAAAATAAGGACCAGGGGGTTGGGATGATGGAGGGACCACGAAGAGCAGCAAGGGTTTGGAGATGTTAACCAGCCTCTTTTCAAAGGCACTTTTCCAAGACTTTTCAAAGTGCTTTGGATGACGAGATCTAAGTTAGACTCTAAAATTTCTGGAACTGCATGAAAATCACCACAATATTTACTGAGTGGTGTTTGCACAAACACTCTTCCCTGACACGTGGTAGCACAAGAGCTCTGATGGAGGTGGTGGCATTGGCAACTCCTTGCAGTGGGCTGACTTTGCTGGAGTGTGATACAGATTTAGAGGGTTTTTTTCTGTGGACAGACACAGAGAGCTGAATTTTGTATTTTTCAAAGAGGGTGACCGAAGTTACACACCTGAGGCTGTGCCCAACACACCCCAGGATGAGTGTTTTGGCACCTAAATTAGCAAACAGAATTCACAACCACTCTGAGTACCTGAACTCACCCTCCTAAAAATCCAGTCCCTTATCTGTACACCTTCACCTTAGATATCCCAAAGTGATAATCCTGCCCTCAGGAACCAAAGATCTCATCTGATACTCTGAAATCAATGGGACAATTGACTGTGGGTGGCTGCTCCGAGCAGCCCTGAAGGCATAAAGGTCACAGGCAGCCTGGAACGGGAGGGACAGCCCTGCTGCCACCAGCACACTCCCAGTAGGCACCCTTTAGAGTTGCCACCATTCCAACCAGCACAGGGCACTGCTGCTCCTGTCTGTGCACCTCTCCAGCTCAGGGCAGGAGCTGGGGTTTTATCAGTTCAGGTAAACTGCAGCAGGAGATGGGAAGAAGGAGCACTTGGAAAGGCAGAGACAAATTATGCCTCCAGTGATGAAAGCCACCTTAACTGCGGCGGGGGCTGAGGCATTGCCAAGATGATTGCCAGCTAAGCATGTATTAAGCAAATATCTCTCCTTCCTTCCAGCTAGGCCTCCAGTGGAATTGCCTTCTCCTACAATTTACTGGATTGGAAGTGCATTGAGTGACAAAATTACTTTTTTTAATAGCTGGGGGAAAAAAATCACGAACAGTTGACAATTCAAGAGAAAAAAGGACTTTTAAAAAATTGATAGTGTTTTTTTCCTGTACCCTTGTCAGAAAGTCTTTCAACTTCTCTCTTGGAAAGCAGAGACATGAAGAAGGTGCTGGGAAAAGGCTTTCTGCATGGGCACCTGCTGTTATTACTGCAAGCAGTGACAGGGAGTGAAGGCATTTAGGATTAGTCCCTAAGAAATGGGGATTATCAGGCCTTCTTTCTGCAGGACCTTTGCTCACTGGCCCGTGTGCCAGCCACACCAGGATTTGCAGGACTCCAGCTGGCTCCCTGGGGAGTGTGGCCCATTCCATGCTTTGCCATGTGCCAAGAGTACTCATGGCCATGAGCAGGACTCATAAGATCAGCTCATGCCTGTATAAGGATTTCCTCAAATTTGGGATGATTTGACTAAAATACACACAAGACTCATGCTGAGCTCACTTTCAAACGAAAGTGAGAGGAAGGGTGATGAGCAGAAAGCATGTGATGTCCTCAAAGCCAAAGGACTTGGTCTTTCTTGGAGGTCCTTGGCAGCCTCCTGCCAACATCCATATGTCTCCATGGGTCCAAGGCAGAGGAACCAGAGGCTGCTCCAGAATCCATCCCTGACCAGCTCAACTGGCCCAAGAGGCAGCTGTGAGTGAGGCCAGACACTCCCTGCAATAGGGGCTCCCTCCAGGAGCCTCTGGCTCCACCAGCACGAGAGTGGAGCAGCCAAGGGCTCTCTCTGTCTCAATGCCAGGGTGTCACAAGGCTGGTGAGTCACATGAGGATCACAAAGTGTTGTTCTCATAATGGAGCTTAAAACAGCCAGTGTCAAGGTAAAAGCACCTGGAAATGAGATGGCAGGAGCTTTACAGCCTGGCCAGGGCTAATGCACCCAGGTAATGCACTCACTCAGCTGCTGCCATTCCCCGGGACCCGGCCAGCCAGGCAGGAGTTCCAGGAATAGCATCAAGACCTCACCAGATAACCATAAACAGCCCATTCAAGCACCTGGGGGAGGACATCTGCTCACATGAAGAACTTCCTGCCCATTTGCTGGAGCTGAGGATGCTCTTTGCTGCTCCCTGGCATGCTCAAGGTTGCATCCCAAACATCCAGACGCGGCCAATGAGGTTTGGTGCAAAAGGTGGCCTTTCCCTTTGGAGTTCCTCTGAAAACCCACCCAGCACACACCCTCTCCCTTTGTTTGTCTCCAGAGCATCATTAGGGTTCGATAACGATCTCAGAGGTGCTAAGCTGATAATCATCTACCTCAGCTACTCCAAACACTTTGTCGGGCACGTTGGTAATGAAAACATAAAGTGTAAAGATATCCCCTTCCCAAGGCAATGGAAAACCTGAGTGGAGATTGACATTGGAAACAAGATAGGCAGAGGGAGAAGCCAAGTGAAAAGGAGGAACATCTGGTTCCGTTTTGCTTTGTGAAATTATCTCACACTGCCCAAGCAGTACCTTCTCTGAAGTATATAAACGCTGAAGACACACACACATGGTTGTTATCAAATGGTATTGTGCAAAATTAAATTGGCTACTTTATGGTGAAATGGAGAAGGAAAGCAGGCATTTCAAACACATGCGTGTCTCTCAGCGAGGTCTGGAAGCGATCACGGAGCAAGGATGGCTACTTTAAAATATCTACAAATAGTTGGGGCCATTCTGCTAGATGAATAAGCTGGGGCTGAATTTAATAAAGTTATCAAGGGCATAATAACACAGGGCCCAGTGCCTGAAACTAATAAGTGGTTTGGTGAGCATGAGATAGTTCATATGTGCAGAGCATTCCTCCGGCGTTGACTCGCAGGGGTGGAACACCATGCCCAGCTCCTCCAAGCTCCCCGAGATGTGCTGAGTGGCTGCCCTTGGGGCAGGCTCAGCAGAGCCAGCCTGCAGGGCACATCCAGCTCGGGTCCTGTCCACGGGGCAGTCACAAACCCTGCAGGGGACAGAGCTGGTGGGACCCCACAGCAGGCACGTGTATGTCCTTAGCACGTGTGCTCTCCGTGCCAGTCAGTAGCACGTTTGTGGTTTAAGAAGAGAATTAAAAAAAAATAAAATAATCTTCACCAGAAACAATCTGTTGCATTAAATTTTTATCTAATGCTTTTCATCAGTAGCTTCAGGGCAGGTTCCCTGGGGCTCCAGGCTTGCTGATCATCCCCACGGGTCCTCACTGGTTCCTGGAGCTGGGAAGGACACGGGGACTCAGCTGAACAAGGGTGTAGGGAAATGTTGTCCTTTGTGTTCTCCAAAAATGGAAATTTTCTCTTTGTGCAAAATTCCACATTTATGATTTTACTGTGGGTTGTTTGTTTTGTTTTTTTTTTTTTTTCTTTTATTTCTCCCTCCCCCCCTCTAATTTGGAGGAATATTTTAGATATGAGAAATTTTGCCTGGATTAGGAATTCCTGTCACTGCACATGTTGAGAGGAAGACACTCAGTTTTCCCACCAGAGCATTGGCAGAGCAGAAGAGAGGACTTGATTTTCCCGAATTCCACTCCAGAGATTGGAGCTCATCAAGCCACACAGTCACTGCAAGACTTCTATTTGGGTAGAACCACCTTTCCCACAGAGCTACAAACCTGGGCAAAGGCTGAAGCAACAGGCCTACCTCTTCTATTTATTATTTCTTTTAATTTCAGCTTCAGAAGCAGAGACCCAGGAGCAGTGTCAGGGTTGGCTCCGGGGAATGCAATTCTCATCCCTTTGAAAAGTCTTGTTCTGCCGGTTGGGAGTTTTGTTCAGCATTTCCCTTCCCAGATGGCATTGTGGGGCTGAACCTTCCCAAGGTGTTGAGTGTGTGGAAAGAAGAAAAAAGAAAGGCAGAATTCATCGAGCTCGGATTTACCCGGGGAGTGGTTTTCTTCCAGAGATCCTAATCTGAAACTGCTTCTTCCAGCTCCCTCCCATCGTAGTGCACAACCTCTGACGTGGGTACCCGGGGTGGATTGGGAGTCTGGGAGCACCAATGGGGCTGCCCTGGGCTCAGGAAGAGATGGGTTGGCTTTTGGCTCATGAGATTAAGAACCAAGTTAATCCCAGCCATGGCTATGCCTCAAGCACTGTGAAAACCACAGCATTTATGTGAAATCCAGTGAGGCAGAATTGACTCATCTATCACCAATTTTGCCAGGGCAGAGGAGTTTAGCTGAGCTTCTGGACACAGGAGTTTAGCTGAGCTTCTGGACACCTCCCTGAGCTGGTTCTGTTGAGATTAACTTTAAAACTCCCTACTACAGCCCTCTGAAAAGGTAGGAGAGGTGGCTGCAGCCACATCCTTTGGAGGCAGCACTCACAGGGACTTTCAGATTGCTTTGGGAAACATAACTCCGAGCCCCAAGTTTCGATGGAAATGAAGTGAAGAAAACCTCAAAAAGCAAAGTACAAGCTCCTCTCCCAGATTTCCTTTTCCTTTCATGGCACAAATTAGAGAATACAAACTTAGTGGAATTGCAAGCCTCTAAGAATAGCTTTGATTTTCCTAAACATTTACAATTCTGTTTTATGTACATCGTCAGAGAAGGAGCAAGGAAATACAAAATGTAAATCTTTAAATGAACCTGAACACCAAGGAGACTTTACATATCTTCTTGGAACAAATGGGATGTTGCAGCTAAATCTCAAACAGGGGAATCAGAGAGTTTCAACAGCCGTGGATGCCTGGAGTGTAATCAGACATGGGATGTCTCGTGTAGGGTCCTTCTCTCCCTCCCTCCCTCCCTGGCAGGTTAAGAAAACTGCTGTAACTTGCTAAAATTTTGCTGCTTGTTTGGTTTCCCAGCCCCCAGAGCCAGAATCCCATCTCCATTTCAGAGAGCAGCAACTGTGTGCTAAGCTGGATGTCAAGATCCTCCCTGGAAAGGGGCTGGGGGGATGATCCGTGGGTACTGTCCCCACCGAGGGAGCACCCTGCAAGGTCTGATGAACCCAGGAGCTGTGGACCTGAAACCACCTCCAGACATGGAAGGTTTGCAGGAATTCTGGAGAACCTGATGGGTACCTTGGATAAAAAGTCACCTTTACAACAGGGATATTGTTACAGTGCTGAGAGAAAAGTCGAATTTAGGAGGAGGTATTAGCCCTTTCCTCAGCAGGACAGCCCTGACAGAGCAGAAAGCATTAAGAAAGCAATTCAGAAAACATATGCTCAGGAAGCACCTAATTTTACCACCAGCTGGGTGTTAAATTAATTGTGTGCAAGGTGAATGTGGCATGAGATGGAAAAGTAAGGCTTCAAATGCGAACTCTATTCTAGGAGCAATTTTTGCTCCTTGGTTGAAAGCAAGGAGTGTATCTCAAGGAAAGCATCAGGTGATCAGTGAAGATACCATGATGGATTAGCCCAGAGGATGCTCAGGGGTCAGGAGCAGGTTATAACTCTCTCCAGCACTGAGTTATGAGCGTCTTTTACCATCAGGGTGTCCAGAGAGGTTCTTCTGGAGAGGGAAGGAGCTGCCTGTGGATGGGCAGAGCAGTGATTCACTTGTCTCAGCAGACTGAGGAAACACACAGGAGTGAAATCCTGGAGACCGCAGAGCCTGGAAAGTGTTACCACTCCCATTTTCTCACTGGGGAAACTGAGGTCAGAGAGGCTTTTTGACTTGCCCAAGGTCATGCACAAATTAGTGGTAGAGCCAGAAACAAGACCTAAAAGACTCCGTTTCCTTTCATTGCCACAGCGTTTTCCATTGCAGATGCAGAAATGTTGCAGGCCTGTTGTTCAAAAAGAACCCATTACTCAAGTCTGCAGGACTTGTATCAACCTCAAGAGAGATCAAATAGCCACGTGGTGAAAAGGCATCCAAAGAACAGCTGCCTGCCTGCTGACTGGGTTTTAGGCTGCCATTCCTTCAGCAGCATCATTCCTGGTTCCCACTGAACATTCTTAATTTAGATTGATGGAGCCATTCTGCAGAGCAAGGAACTTTCACTTACAGATATGCAACTTCTGTACTTGTTCAAAACAGCCAGAAATGTTATTTATACCAAATTTACAGCTCAAAGGTATCAGCTGGTAGAGCCCCTCCCTGCCTGCTCCTTCCATCTTCTCTTTTTTGTTTTTTTCCTTTCCTGGTCAGGCTCTTGTTTTGGAAATGCCCCAGACTGTAATAATTTTACTTGTACTGCATTACTTGGCTTTGTTCATCCACTGATGAAGTGCCAGCCCTGAAGCAGTGCCAGAGGAAAGTAGGCATCTCACAGCACTGAAGGGAACTTTGCTGACATTCTTGGCTGGTCGAGTCCCCCTGCAAGTGTCCTGAATGAAGAGCAGGTCTGTGCCCAAAAGCAGTGGGAAGGTGCCCAGAAGGTGTGATGCACAACACCCAGCCAAGCCCAGGGAAGAGGCTGCAGCCTCAGCTGGACCTGCTCTGGCCCAAGTGGGTGGGAAAATGTGCAGCAGCAAAACTTCAAGGGAACCCAAACCCTTCAGTCCCCCAGCTTGCATTCGGGGTGGTTTGGGTTCCCAAGAGAGCCCATTTCCCACGTGGAGCAGCAGCACGACCTGGGAGTGGGGGAGATGCAGCCACCATCCAGCCTCATCCCCCTGCAGACAACTCTTGCCTGCTGGCTGGTTTGAACTCCAAACTAAGGTTAGTCCAATTCTCAGGCTCAGATTCACTACAAAGGTCTGAGCCTTGATGAGCATTTTAACTAACTTGGCCCAAATTCCCAGTTCAGAAGAGAACACAAAATGCAGGCACTTTGATGTGGTCTGAGGTTTTGTAAGGAAAGGTTCAGCTGGCTCTCAAGTTGCCTTTGGGTTTGGCTGTGTCTGCTGGGTCACTCCAGCCTGGAGGGCTGGGGAGGGCTGGCCCTGCCACAGCTTGGGGGGAGAGCAGCTTTTGTCACTGCAAATTGTGGAGAAGCAGGAAAATAGTGGGTGACTGACACGATTAACTCTTTGCAGGCTGCACAGTGATCTGCCACAAGTCCTCCCAGAACGGCCTTCTGCAAGCAAACCACCCTCTGCAGCCACAGCATTTAGAGGCAGATCATCTCACGTGCTTCCCTTGGGTTTGAGTCATTTTAGCAGCTTAACTTGCGCTGTGGCAAGAAGGATTTACTGAGTTGTTACTGCAAAAATCTGAACGGCACCATTTATCTCCTTCTTTTCCCTCACACAGATTTCAAGGTGTAGGTGCCTCAGCAAAGAGGAAGGGGCAAAAGCGAAGGGCAGGGAGTGCCAGTGAGCTCCTGGGAAGTGGAGTCCTTTGGGGACCTGGGCATGTCACACCAGCTTGCTGACCAGGAATGAGCTTGGCTGAAGTGGCTCAGCAGATCCAACCACAAAGACACGCTGTTTTGAAGGACTTCTTTCTTGCAAGAATATATAAGAATCCTTTCCAGGAGCAATTGCTTAAGTCCCTCCTGTGATCTCCCACAGTAGACCTAAAAAGTAGATTAAGGAAAGTAATAAGCTAAAGGAAAAAACCACAGTGCTTTGCTCATTTATTTTATACACTGAGGGGAACACTGACCTTCGAGATCTCTTTTTTTCCCTGGAATTCGTGGTGATGAATAGAATGGATTCTGACTTTAAATGAAACAGAGTGCTTTGAAAAGGCAGAAAATTAGCAACATATGGGCCAAAGGACCCAAAGAGATGAGAAAAAATGAGGGAGAGGAAAATGAAGGAAAGTTTCAGATGTTGCTGTGATCCTGCAGCAGGAGATTTTAATATTTCTGCTGTGAGGGGAGGTCAGGCCCCCTCTGGACACCCCCCTGGCATCGTCATGAGGTCTTTCTGTGGGCAAGGCAGGAGAAATTTCACTTCCCCCACTGCAAATGTTCCTCTGCTGACCAGACCAGCAGATGCCTCAGAGGAGGATCTTATACACAAGGTGGTTCTTCTCTTCCCTGTGCCCTCACTGTTGCCACCCAGAGATGCTTGATCATGTGTGACACAATCTCTCCTGCCACATTCCCCAGGAGCCTTGGAGTCCTTGGATTTTGGCCCCTGGTGCTTTCCCTCAGGCTCATCTCTGCTCTGCCCAGGGGAGGACCTGGACATGAGGCAAAATGCTGGACGTCCCTGGATGTCCCTGGGTGTTCTTGGATATCCCTGGATGTTCCTGGATGTCTCTGGGTATTCCTGGATGTCCCTGGGTGTCCCTGGGTATCCCTGGCTGTCCTTGGATGTCCCTGGGTGTCCTTGGATATCCCTGGCTGTCCTTGGATGTCCCTGGGTATCCCTGGCTGTCCTTGGATGTCCCTGGGTGTCCCTGGCTGTCCTTGGATGTCCCTGGGTGTCCCTGGGTATCCCTGGATGTCCTTGGATATTCCTGGATGTCCCTGGGTGTCCCTGGGTACCCCTGGACCTCTGCATGCTACAGAAGAGCCACCAGGTCACCACAAACCTCCCTAGAGGGGACTGTGCTGGATCACACCCCACAAGGAGCACAGCTGTCCTCTGAGCCAACCCCACAACTGTTCACAGCCACTTTTCCCAAACTTTTCTTCAAGTTCTTCCCTCTGTGCACACCCCGCCCTGCCCCCTGCCCCAGGGACAGGGCTTGCTCTGGGCTCCCCACTGCACTGACACGAGCATTTGCTTGTTTGATGCAATTAAAGCAAAACCAACAGCAACAACAACAACAACAAAATCACGTTGATGTTCACGGTCCCACCGGAACTTTCCCTTAACTTGCTTTTCTGAGGGGAATTTCCTTGTTTTTCTCCAAAGTGCATTGGAAATGTTTCATTTCTGCAGGATGAGGCGGCACCCTCGGGAAGGGGGGGTTGTTAAAGACGTGCTCCAGATGAACTCTAATTACCTGAGCCTTTTGGATGGGTGGGAATCTTCATCAAACCAGGAATTAGCTAAAGCAGGAGCTGAAGCATCACACTGTTCAGTCAGCTTTGTGCCATTGTTGAAGTGCCTTATTAATTGAGTCAAGATTCTTAACGAACTTCCCAAATGCTCCCATTTTAATTAAGGTTTGATTCAAACCAACCAGAGGAAGGGAACTCATCATAAAGTCTTCCAGCTTTTCCTCTCAGTCTGTTGCACACAAGGGCTTGGAGAGGCCACGTGCTGGTAGGGAACTTCTCCAGAGAGAGGTAAAGCCAACCTGGCCATGTCCCTGAGTTCGGTGGTGACACTGGGAAGTGCCACACTTATACCTTATGCAGACAGCTCTGAGAGACAAAACGGTTCATGATTTCTCCTTTTTTTGTTTTTTTTTAATCTCGAGTGAAACCGAATCTGGGTAAAATTAACATTCTGTCCTGTGAGTACATTTAGTCCACATCCAAGTCTGCTTGTTTTTTCCATTCTGTCTCTGTCATTTCAGCTCATTTGTCTCTCAGCTGAAAATGAAAAAAATACCCCCCCAAAAAACCCAAAACAAAACAAAAAAACCCAAAACAACCAAAACCAAACAAAAAACCACCATCACCACCACCAAAAAACCAAAAACCAAACAAAAAACCCCAACAAAACAAACAAACAAAAAACAAACAAACAAAAATCAAACAAAAAACCCCAAACAAACAAACAAAAAAAAAAGGAGGGAGGGGGAAGCGCTCTGCTCTTGCACAAGTATGGAAACTGTTCTGTGCTCCCCAAAACACCCCTAAGCCCATGCATCCCCTGCACACCCTGCAATTTATATCACCCAGCCTTTTTCAGGTACTTGCACAGACCTGCTCTCACTTTGCCTTCCCCCTCCCCAATATTTTGGAGCATCTCGTGAGAAATTCCTTTGGGCTTTGCTTCTCCTCTTGGCCATTGTGAGGCTTTGCTTTTGCACAGGCTGCACAAGTATTTCTCTAGAAGATTTTAATTTTCTTTTCTGCAAATGCTGCTGCTTCCTTGCAGGGCTTAGATCAGCAGTGTTATAGCAACGAAGGAAATAGGGAGCTTGGGAGTGAAATGCTCTCCCCTCCAGCTCTTGCAGTAACAGCATAAACCCCTTTTGGCATTAGCTGTGGCCCACTTTGGGCAAGGACAGGGGAGAAATTAAGCCCCTATGGGCTTTGGTTTCTGTGCCAGGTCTGCCTGCTGAGGTCCTGCTTTGTGTGAGGTTGTTAATGGCTCCTGGATTAGGGAAATCCTTCAGTACATGGGCTCTCTGAGCAGCCCCGAGTCTCTGGTGCTTTCCAAAGAGGAAGTCACAGCCCTGGGATGGGGTTGGGAATGATGGATACCAGGGCGAGCCCGACACTAACTCCTCCAGACACTGGTGGGACATGTCATGATTTGAGCATTTCTGCCTCTTGCAGACCTACAGTTTTGCTTCTCAGTGTTTCATCTGGTCAAAACTACCACCAGTCCCACCTGCCTCCTGCAGTGGGGAAAGAAAATCCACCTCAGTTTCTTAGGTACACTCTCCCACGTGTCCACACCTGGGATACAAAGAGTGAAGGAAACAGCACCCCGAGGTCACATTTTGCCCTCAGACCAGCCCCATCCAAGTCAAAGGCTCAGCACTCCCCATCCCAGCTGGTTTCAGCAGGGAGGACACCTGCAGCCTGGGGACATCAAGCCATAAACCTGACCACAAAAGGGTGTCCTGAGCCCTGAGCTGTGCTCTCAGCCTGTCTCAGCCAGGGTAACCCGTTGGATGATTTGTTTGCAGGTGGCCTGAGACCTGAATGAGCTGGTGGCTCTTCCCACAGCCCAGTTCTCCCAGTCTCTCACAGATCTGCAGGTGAACAGAGAATGGTTTGGGTGCGAAGGGACCGAAAAGCTCTTCCACTATCCAAATTGCTCCAAGCCCTGTCCAACCTGGGCTGGAACAGTTCCAGGGATGAGGCAGCCACAGTTTCTGAGCATGATTTTCCTCTCAGGCTCACATATATAACCAGAGCAACTATTTGCACTCTACCTGTTCTCCCCCAGTTTCTCCTCTGCCTGTCAGGTCTTGCCTCCTGGGCCAGAAGGGCTTTGGGAGAGGGAGCACCCAAGGCCAATGGTGCCCTCATCTGGCTGAGGCTCCAGTGTGATAAATACCCACTGCACATCCTCATCCTCATGCCAAGCAATTCCAAGAACGACGGGCATGAACCCCAGCTGGGCTGGGATGTGGTAATGTATCACATCTGAGCTGGGATGGGCCCACAGGACCACTTTTCCACCCATGCCACTGGCTGCTTTCCCAGCTCCCCACGGAGCACGAGAGCCCCAAGAGCAAAGTCCTCAGGAGAGGATTTTTAGGGTCAGATGAGCTCTGCCCTTCTTTTCCCAGTGGGCAACACGAGGAGCTCCACAGGAGATGTCCCATCCAGCATCTTCCAGCCATGGATTTGATGTGACATCACGAGTTTGTGCCTTGATTTATTTTTTAATTTTTTCCCCCCTTCCCCTCCCCCTTCCAAATGGATCTTTCAAGATTCAACCCTTGTGGTTCCTTGCACCGATTTCACTCGAGGAGATAAGGCTGGGTCTTGGCGAGGGTCCAGCCCTGCTGCTGATGGAGAGGCAGGGCTCTTCCTCCACAATAAAGGCTCCTTTTGAGTTCCCAGACACAAATACACCGAAGAAAAGAACATTTCCTGCGTGGTGGCTGAGGGGCATCAATCAGAGGGCCGGAGCTGCTGTGCGTGTGGAGACGGCTCTGACGCAACCGAAGGAGAAAGGCGCGTTCATTCATCTGCCGCTTCGGAACGTCCCTCGGACACCAACCAGGGAGTCAGGAAGGACTTGGGAAAACAAACGAAGCCATCAAGTATGCAGGAGCCTCCCAGATTACAAGGGCAAGGGAGAGGATGAGATTCACAAGCAGAAAGAGGCTCCCCAGATCCCAGGAGGGTCTAGAAAGCTAGCTGGGAAATGCAGAGCAGGTATGCAAAAAAAAATGATGCTGATGTGTCCCACGGAAAATAAGGCAGTTCACACTGTTGTCTTTTTAGGGGGGGAGGAGGAAATCACTACAAAAAGTAAGATCCTGAGCATTAGAGTTTGCCACAATCCTCATGCAAATTATCTTTGCAGTGTGAGTGCAGGAGGGACTTGCTGACTCCTGCCAAGATTAAGAGTCTCCTACATTCAGATCCCGTGTCCTGTTGAGATTTCCAGCTTGTCTGCAACATGAAGACAGACTCTTCCATCCTGCCCTTGTAGCCCGGAGAAAATGCAATATTCAGAACACCCTGGGACCCACTCACACAAACACCAGTGGTGGGTTCACACTGCAGAACTCAGCTCTGGATACAGGTTTAAATGCCCTGAAGTATGGCAAGTTTGGATTTACTGAAAAGCACTGCATTAAATTGAAATTAAAAATTTTATTTGAATCAAAGAAAGGAAATTGCATTTAGCTGGAAATTCCACCATGAAAAACTCCTGCACTTTGTCACAGTGTTTTGGCACCCACAGATGGGTAAATACTGTTCTGTCCTTGGACATCTCCACTGTATCTTAAGTGCCTTCTGTATGGGCACAATAATATTATTTCATCTTAACTGAGAAACAGTATATTTACTCTGAAAAATGGAAGACAGGCTTTTCAGATTTCGTATCAATTTTTCTTATTTATCACAGGTATTTATAAGGTGTCTGTCACACGGGTACCCAAGCCCAAGGTTGTCTTCCAAAAGTTAAGTTCTTTGATTA
The DNA here is from genome assembly GCA_013399695.1 of Formicarius rufipectus. Classification (NCBI taxonomy): domain Eukaryota; kingdom Metazoa; phylum Chordata; class Aves; order Passeriformes; family Formicariidae; genus Formicarius; species Formicarius rufipectus. Next base: position 70,117 of record VXAU01002079.1, read on the forward strand.
TTTTTAACAGGTAATTTACTACCAAGAAAATGAAGCTTTCATTTTAAAAAGTATTAAAGGAATAGTTTTAATAAAGGAGGAAACATCTCTCCAGGGAGAACATGAAAACTGTATCTGCTTTACAGCTGTTACATCCCATTCCATCAGTTCCCTAAATGTGGTCTTGCACCACTGGTGCTCCACAGCATGTTTGCTGGAGCTCCACAGAGATCTTGGCTCTCTTCCTCATTTTCAGCTCCTAAACTATATAAAGAGACAGCTTAAAAATACACATTATTCTTTCCTAATGCAGCTTTTCCACTCCAGAAGCTGCTGCCTTTGACAGAGGGAAGGAACTCTTGGTCCTGGTGGGAGAGGAAGGCAAACTCTGCTGCCTAAGAGAAGTAAGGAAGGGGCAAGAAAATTAGAAACTTAAGAGATAACTGGGAGTGGTGGAAGTTCCCCCCAGGACAGGCTGTGTCCACCCAGAAGGATGCAGTTGTCCCACTGGTGGAGTCTGGTGGCACCATCAGCTCTTGCTGGTGACTGTGCCAGCCTGGAGAAGGGGGCACATTGGAGAGGAGCTCAGTCAAATGTCCCATTGAAATGTGGCGTTTTCCTCCAATCTGCAGAAGAAACCCTGCAGTTCCTTGCCTGTCTTGCGGGTCGGGTTCAGCAAAGGGGCTCCAGCCTCCAAACCCATCCTCGAGGCTCTCGGGACTGCATCTCACAATGGATGTGAGTGAGCAGCAGGAGAAAGGGAGACAGGCAGGAAAGGGTTAATGCCCCAGACACCACAGCGCCCCGTGCCAGTGATCAGTGCCAGGATAACAACTGCTAGCAGTGACGGTGGCCATCAAAAATTGTGATTTGGGGTGTTTTGGGGTGAATAAACTGATTTTAGCAGCTGCATCTCACAGGTTGACAATGTTTTGGTGACTTTTGTGCTGTTAAGAGGGGAAGGAAAAAGAGTGGATTTTGCAGCTTTACTGCAGCCTTTCTTCTCACAGGGAGGATGGGGGATCTCAGTCTGTCCTGGAGGGATCCAGAGCTCACTGCCACCAACCACAAGTGGAGGAGCAGCTCTGGAGCCATCTCAGCCTCCCCTCTCTCTCCACCTCCGGTTTGGACCAACTCTGCAGTAGAGAACAGCATTTCCAGACAAGACCCCCATGTAGAGATGGCATTTATAAACACACAGTAAGTATAAACATCCCACAGCCTGATCCTGAAAGCTGATCCTCCACCAGGAACACGGTAACAGTGCTCCAAAGGTTGGGAGTCTTGGAGTTGCTGCCACTTGGGGCATCTCCACTGAGGAGGGCACATCTTCCAGCTGCTGCTGGGGCTTGCAAAGGCTGTGGGTGTGAACACACACACCCCCACAGCCCAGAGTTCCACACACAGACAGAGTCCTGGCCGTGCCATTTTGCCTGGTTCCATCCAAAAGGGCTCTGCCCACTTCCAAGAGAAAGGTCAACAACTGTGCTCAGCTAATTGTATCCCAATAAAAACACCAGCCTCGTTATTCCATCCTGGTTCACGTTTCCATATCCAACTTCTGTTTACTTAAAGTGAACACCCTCAAATTATGCTTTCTTAATAATACAAGATACCCCCAATTTTATTTTCAGGGATACATGTTCATTAGAGATAAGGTGATTTATATTTTTTTTTAAAAAATCATTTTATACTGCTAATTGTAAGCGGAAAACAATAAGCTCGCTGAGAAAAATGCCCAAATAATGCATCACACAGGCCTCGAATGCTAGAGGTTCAGTAATTGCTTTTTTGATAAGATGTTTTCAACTTCTTAATATTATTTTTATAGCTAGAAATCTCCCTTTCACACAATGGGCTGGGAACTGGCATTCCCTGCATGCTTTAGACAAATAATGCACTCTCCATTGAAAGCAATGGAAGAATCACTCCTGCCTTGTGGGTATTTTATTTTTTAATCTACCAATAAGTTTGGGTTTTCTTTCATTTTTTAGTTTTACAGAAAGTAATTCCAAACTGTAAGCCACGACTGACCTAACTACTTATTAAAAATGCTAATATGCTTTTGTGCTTTGATGTCTGGTGAACAATAAAAGGGAGAGAGTTACTCTGGGACACTGTAATCCTTTATTTGTCACTAAGTTATGACACCCAGCAGAGCTGTGTGACAGTCCAAATCAATCATCCCCCGTGCACTGCAGGCCTTCTCTGCCTCCTGCAGAGTCTATGCAGTTTAATTAGCTTTTTTTCACACTAGCATAATGTACATCTGCAGCTTCAGCAAGAAAAAGAAATGGAGGATAGTTCACTGGGATACGGTGCCTTAAAAAAAGTTCATATAAAAAAAAAAGTCTGAAAGAAGAAACATCACAACCCTTTGTAGTTTACTTCAGAGGAGTTTGTGGTGGAAATCTACAGGACTGGGTACTCTATATTGTTAAATGTAGATTTTTTTTTTAACCTAATAAAGGCCTTTTCAGCTAAAATCTCAGATGGCATTTAAAGCCTTGTTCTTTTCTAATGGTCTATATCTTTTATACCTTCTTCTTGTGGTTGATCATGCAGCAGCTCATTATCTGCTCCTCTCCCCCTCCCCACCGTGGGTTGGCACAAAGGAGGCTTCAAACTGGTATTTGCTGGTTAGAAATCACTGCCCCCCATCCCCAGCAGTGCCCTGGGCTGAGGGAGGCAAAGCTCTGCTCCCTCCCACCAGCACGATCCCATGGCCAGAGCAGGAGTCAAGTGGTGGATCCACAGGGAAAGAGCATCCCCTACAATCAGCCACACACCCCTGTGGCACCACGGGTGGAGAGGAGTGGCTGAGCCCACCCGGCACCCCCTCAGCCACCCTGGCCAAGAGGAAGCAACATCACAGGACAGAAGGTCTTCACATGAGTGGGATTCTGTCATCCCAAGGGAATCGTGGTTGGATTCGATGACACATTCAGTCAATCCAATAAAACAGACTCAGGCCCTGCCTCGTTTTAGAAGGGGCAATATCCCTTCCCAGCCACTCCGACTGAGGTGACAGAACTTGTGAAGTGATGGTGCAAACCAAACTGTTTGGCTTTGATTTGTCCTCTCTACCCTTTGGGGCCCACGACGAAGTTTAAAGGCGCGCGCCGTCCCTCCGAGCGCCACCGCGAAGGAGTCTCCTGCAGGACACAGCAGGTGCTTCCTTCAAACAATAGATCACGTTACCAGGGCCTTGTCACTCGTCATCACCTCCCAAGAGGGAGATGCATCTGAGGAGATGACAGGTGGCTTCAAACGGGGGCATTCAGAGAGAGCCAGCACCTCCCAGTGCCCCTCGGAGGGGCAGCGCCGCACAAAGGCTGTGCCTGCGGAGGGATGAGGGGCGGGGGGTCACCGTGGTGGGCACTGCCACAAAGGCTGGAAAGCACTCCAAGGTATTTGTCAGCCTCTTGGTTTGGAAGCAGAACTTCTCCTTCAAATAAAAGCAATTTGCTGGAGATCTGCTGGCACTGCCGATGTTCACCTCGAGCGCCTTCGCTCACGAAATGCCACCGTGCTCCATGAGTTCTGGGCACTAATGAAAGCACAGGAGCAGTGACCAGACCTACTGTCAAAGACCCTTTCAGAGCTGTACCTGGAACTGCCTTTTAAACAGCACCTCTCTAATCCTTCAGTGCCAAAATGCTTTATCCTCTTGTGGGAATTATACATATTTCCCAGTTCAAAGAGGTATAAAATATAAATGTACTTCTGTACAATTCAGCATTAAGAAGAGTAAATAGTGTACAGTGCCTTTTCATCTCTAGATTTCAAGTTGCTTAAGCATTTAGAGACTACAGTTGGCATTTCTTGCTGTGCTGCTTCTTGGTCTAATGCTATTATTGAAAATACTTTTATCCTGGGCCTTGGCTGGGGTAATTCCTTTGAAAAATCTTATTCCACACTTACGCCAGCAATTCTTCACTGTTTCCCCCCTTTTAAAACAGATAATTCATTAAGACTATCATATGCAGTTTTAATATACTTAAAGTTTCATGTTTAACAGAGTGTTCCAGTTTGGGGTCTGGCAGACAGAAGCACTGGATTTCTGGTGGAGAAGGGAAACATTTTGAAATAATGAAAGTAACGCAGCTGAGCTTCCCCCTGTGAGGACCAAGGAGCAGCCATGCCCCTCAGGAGAGGCCCTGGAAGGAACCTCCTTCCACCACAGGACCCTCTCCTGGGTGTTTCAGTGCAAACATCCACTGCCCTCCCAAGGCACCCCAAAGCTAGGAAGATTGGATCTTCAAGGACTTGAAGAAAGACAAGCAGGGGAGCAACATCTCTTATCAGCCACGCTCTCAGGAACTCAGACCACGTTGGTGTCCTCGTGAGCACAACCAGAAGGTGATAGATGGACTCCTCCTGCCCTCCATCCATAGACCAAGTGACTTGCATGGGCCTTTCATTAGCCAACTCCTTTCTCCTGGCCTGTGTGCCCAAACCACTGCCCTCCCAGCTCCTCTACCCAGAGAGAGCCTGAGGGTTTTTCTTTTGACTTCCACCCCCATCCTTCCTGGCCAGAGGACAAGCCTCACCCAAAACAGGCTCCAAGACAGGTAGTACAGGGTGTCAGGGAGTGTTGCTTGATTAGAGGAAAAGATGAAAAACTGAGATGAAACCTCATTTCTTTCTGTGCCTTGTTAGTAGAAATCTTTTGGGGATGAGGAAAAATCAGAGCTTTAAGGCTCCTCTGTAAGAAAGAGAGAATTTAGAGCAGAAAATAACTTTTCCTTGTAATTTGGCAGGTCATACTTTAAAGTAAAAGGGTGCTCAATCAAGTCATAATAACAAAATGATTTGTGGGCCATCTAATGCCCTGCCTAGTGCAGGGAAAGCACTGCTTTGGTGAAGAACAGCCCGAGGAGGAGGAGCAAAGGCTGTTTCTGGGAAGAGAATGAAGTGACTGATTCTCTTTTTGAGAAAGTCAGGGGAGGAGGTGGTTGCAAGCATCACTCTTCCACTGGAAGATGCCACAATGCCACAGTGAAGACAAATCATGGCATTTGCCCTCGTTTTCACCCCATCATCTTCCTCAGGGAGGTAGAAGAAGAATTTTGCATGTCAGGGCTGCAGCAGGGGAGATTTGCAAGAGCTTTCAGTGCTGTTACTGCCCCGTTCTCTCCTTGCCCTGCCCCTTTGGGAGGTTCCTGCTCCTGTGGCAAAGACTGAGCCCTGCAGAGAGCCTGGCACAGAGCTCCCCTCCCTCCCTCTCCCCTCACCGTGGAGCTGCAGGGGAGGGTGGGCAGGGGGGAGCACAGATGGAAGGGGAAGTGGAGGTGCAGTAACATCTCCAGCCTCCTTTGCCAGAGTTCACCTGCCAGACCCCTTAGTCACACAGGAGGTCAGTGGGATCCATCTGCACTGCTGGGTCGTTGCCTCCAGCAAGCCCAAGACCTGCTGTTCCAGTGAGGGAGCATCAGAGGGATCCCAACCCGCTCCTGATTTTGTAGCTTCCAGTTTGCTGACACTGGAAAGGCATCAGAGAAGATAGGAGGATACTTATGCAAAGACATCTATCAATGGGGAGGCCCATCTTCAAAGCTTTGATTTTACCAGGTGCTGGCACCCCATCTGAGAGCTGTTCTTGCTTGGGGGGATTCCATCTCAAAGTCTTCACATCACAGGAAGGGGAGCCCTGCTTTGAAGAGTCTCACCAGCAATGGGCCAAACCTCCTATTTGCATTTCATTTTTGGCTGCGTGAAGCCTCCTCGTTGGCACCAAACAAACATTTTGCAACCCTTTTAAAAGCAACGAGGCGCAGTGTTTGCTGACACAGCTCAACACCAGGACTTGTGCATCCAACTGAGAAAGTCACCAGCAGCTTAGGCAGGTGTGGATGAGCGAATTAGAGCTAGAACAAAGTGGTGGTGCACTTGGAGTATGCCCATCAAGTTGCAACAAGCTAAAGTTAATGTTAAATTAAGGGATGTACTTCCAGCGCTCGCACTTGGCAGCTGCTTTGATTCCTGAAGTGAAACCATGAAGAGAATTTGAGGTTGAGTTTATTTTAAGGCTGTCTTGTTTGAGTTGCTTTGCTGATGGTCCTGGGAATCTGTGTCACATTGGACTCCAGCAGCATTTCTGCTGGATCCTCAGCACTGCCAGTGGGGCCTGCCTGGTCAGGGACCTGCGTCTTCCAAGACTTCAGAAGTACAAAAGGCATCGCCAAAGGCCACTCAAACTTGTTTTTAACTTCAATTTTATCCAACTCTGAGTTTCTTTAATTTCCTAAAGGTTCTTAGAATATAGGGCAGCACTGCCATAATCAAAGCAGCCAAGTCTCCTGGCTCACACACCGTCTTTGACCTTTCCGTGGTTCATTTTCCCTCTGCCACTCTTACTTTTCAGCAGAAATGCAGAGCTTCACCCTCTAGTGTCTGAGGAGGAGTTTGGAAGGCATTTAAGAAATGAAGGTCATTAGACATTACCTTTCCTGTTGCAAGCCCTTGCATGATGCACAAGGATTATTATGCCCTTGCCCTTTGGTGTAAACAAACCTTGGAGCCCTTCTCTGCCGTGCTTGTAACCAGAACAAAGCCCTCTGCCTCGTTAAACCTCCAACATAAGAGAAAAGGAAGGCCTCTTTACCATGCATAACACAAGAAAGGTTCCTGAATAATCCAAGACAAAAGGTCTGTGCTGGGAAAGTACAGAGGTGGGACTGCTGGTTTCCCTTTTATGAGGATCCCCACAGTCCCCAGTTCCCCATTCTGCTGGCACAAGGAACCTGGAGCTGCTGGTCCTCCCTGCTCTGTCCACGGAGGACTTCAAGAAGATGCAACAAATCTTACGTCATGTTCACAAGGACTTTGTGTGGTGGGTGATCTCAGTGCCTGGGGACAGGCTGACAAAAAAGAGGGTTCCCAGGGAGGCAGAGCTTTACACTGGGCCCTTTGAACTGCGTGTGACTTGGGTTCTGCAGCAGAACAGATTCTTTGGTTGGGCTGAGCTCGAAGCCAAGGACCTGGTTCAGGTCAGCATACCCACTGAGGGGCTGAAAGCCAGCTCAGCTTCCCGTGGAGAAGCCAATGCCAGAGCATGGCTGCTGTGCCAGCAGAACTTCAGGAACTTTCCACCCTAGTGGCCACCTCACCACCCCTTCACGAACACTGCACCATAGTGGTGAACAAAGAGAACCAAAACAGCTCTTTTTGCCCTGTTCCACATCTTTCAGGCATTCCCCTTGACCCTCCAAGCACAGTTTGGCTGCATGAGAGTGTGCAGGAGCCCCCTGCCTCCCCACGGGGGTGGGTGTGGGACGGGGCTGCTGGTGGGATGTGTGTGACAGGCGGGTTGCAGAGCGTGCTGCTCTCCCACCACAGCGTGGCAATCAAAGCCCTGCACTCAACAGCCCCGTGCTCGGCTGGGGTGGCACCTGGTGGCTCTCAAAGGGCAGGTCTCCTGCTCTTTGTTTAAATGCTGACCCATTTGTTGACTCAGAGGCACCCAGTCCTTCCCAGCAGCAGCAGTGAAATCGTGTATCACTCTAATGAGCGTCCCTTCAATAACCATTGCCCTGATTTTTGATACCTGGAGAGAAGATGCACCAGCTAGGGAAGAATTTATCAAAAACACGCCACTGACTAGACATCAGAGGGAACCTCAAAGGGACAGTGAACTAGAACAAAGAACAAAAACATTTACAGAAGTGCTACGCTGAAAAAAAGGGAAAGGGAAAAACTGCACTAACAACAGTAACAAGGTCAGCTATAAAACCAGAATTAAAAGGCACTGCTGGGGAAAAGACGACGACTCAAAAAAGCACCAAGAACTAAGAGCACAGCTTGCCAATCAGACCTACACAGAGTCCCCTTGATATCTCCCCACTAACAGCCTCTCCTGCAGGACGAGGAAAAAGTTTAAGCGACGGGCTCTGTGAAGGTGGGCTGGAAGCAGGAGAGCGGCATTGCCAGCTTTTAACCCAGATCCTCAGGTTCCCCATCCTTGGGGTGGCCGGGGGGCGTGGGGGCTCGGTCAGTAGGGCTGTGCAGTGGCCACGAGTGGGAAGTGCCCTCCAGCAAATTCCAGTGAGGGGCAGTTCCACAGTGGGGATGACTGTTAGTGGAGGTTTGGCTCCTGAATGGACTGCCTGGTGCCCTGAGCACAGGCTGCCTTTGGCACTCCTGTCACTCACAGCCCGGGAGAGGCACTGCTGTACATCTGCACAGATGAAGGGCCAGCCCTGAGCTCTGCTGAAGTGCAGCTAAAATTAGGGTAGGTTGAAAAAAAAGAAAGCATTTGTCACAGAAATGGAAGTGTTCTACTTCATAGAAAAGAATTTCTTCTTATTTCTTTTGTTTTGTTTTGTTTTAAATTTCAGCCCATAGGAATGTGAAAGTTTTCAGCATTCCAGCAAAATACCCAAGGGCTTTTCTACAGCAGCTCTCTTTGCCTCCTGTGCAGATGCCCTCATGCCACCTTCTGTACATCCATCCAAAGGGAGAGCATTTCCCTCCCACCCCTGGTTGTGATATCCATACCACAGAGAAGCTGTTTCCCCATGGGGCACTCCCAAGTATGCCACGTAGGAAAAACCCGTGGAAGAAAATCAGCTGGAGATCTTTATCCTGAATTGTCCTGTTCCCTCATTGCTGCAGGAGTCAAAAGTGATTCACAGCCAACACTGGTACCAAATGGCAAATATTGGGGCACAGGTAACAGAGAAACTTTCAGAGCCAAACCAGCTTCACAGCCTGGACCTGCACTCTGGGCTCCTGATTTCTGCCTACAAAACCTCCAAGAAATCTGAGAGAACTTCCTCCAGAATAAAAGGCTGTTCTATCTTCCAAACCCCAATGTGACCTCATGACAAGCACGTCACATCTGGGTTGGAGCTCTGCTGGAACAGGGGTGAGCAGATGGAGGGTTGAGGTGCCCCAGGGCACCTCCCTGACCACTGCACTCTCCATCTCCCACCAGCCAGTGATGTGCCCACCAGCTGGGCAGGTTTTCGGTGTGACCCAAGGAGTCCCAAATGGCAGGAGATGTCTACACTTAGGCCACTGAACAGCTCATGAGATACCAGAGAGCTTGGAGTCCCTTCTGCAGAGATATTCACCTCGCATAACCAAGGGAGCTGGTTACCCTACCTGTGGACAGGTGCCTCTGGAGCACAATGAGAGCAGAAGACAACCTTTGCTGCTCCTAAAAGAGCCCCTCTCTCACCAGGAGCAGTGCAGAGAGCTCTGAACACCAACACCAAGCATCAGGCATTGTGTAATCGTATGCCTCCCACCAATATTTCTCCAAAATCAGGATGACTCCTGTGGGCTGGGCACTAATATTCCATTTTTAAAGCAGGTCCTGCATGCTTTTTTCCCAGTCCCTTCCCTGTGAAGCTGTGCTTGTTAGTGAAAGTGAAGAGACTTTTGATTTCTAAAGCCAGTGTTAGAATGAGCATTTCCCCGTGAGAGCACCTGGTTCTCGTGTTTACTCATTAAACACGAGAATACAGAGGCTTGAAGAACGATTGTTCCCAACATCATTACTTCTGAACCCGACATTAAAGGGAAGCAAAAGACAACAGCACAGCAGTTCTTTGTTTTACCACCACTCTTCCTAAAAAAAAAACCCAAAACAACCTTTAATGAGACGCATTTGAAGTCTAACACGGGGCCGTTCTCCTCGATTGTAATTGATAAATCTCCCAAATTGGTGTGGGGAAAGCATTGCGTAATAATGCCTTGTTCCTTTTGAGGAAATAAATAAAACAGGAAAAAAACGTGATTGCCAACGCATGAACTGTGGCACTGCCCCAGCTCCTGGGCGGGGGGGGGGGAATCAGGGACCCCCTGGCATGATGGGGGAGAGGGTCATTGTGTCAGCTCCTGGGCAGGGAGGGTGTTCAGGGACCCCCTGGCATGGTGGGGGACAGGGTCACTGCTCCTGGGCAGGGAGGGTGTTCAGGGACCCCCTGGCACGGTGGGAGATGGGATATCACTGTGAGTTAGACTTGGGGATTTCCCTGCATCCCAGCCCCTGGGTGCTCCACTCCCTGCACTCCCACTCACAGTCATTCCCAAGCTTTCTGATGAATCCACGCTGCACTCTCACCAAATGTCATCTCCAGCACATCTTGGTTGGGGCAGTTCCCCATCCCGGCCTGTGTTTGGGGTTTATAGCCCTGATCCTGCCCTGGGGAAAGCCCTGAAGGCACAGACACCCCCCAAAGCCCAGAACAGCTGCCAGAGAATGGCTTTCAGGTCCTCGTGTTTGGGGCTCTCCATGAGGCAGCAGAGACACGCTGGCCTCGGCAGCTCCACCACCTCCCTCTCCTTTCCCTAGAGCATAATTCTTGCTCCAGCTGTTTTAGAGAGAGACAAAACTTAGTGCAAAGGTGCCTCAAGACACGTCAAACTTGGGAGTTTCTCATGAGACACAAAGGCTTGCCCTGACCTTCCAGCAACTGGTTTTACTGAGCAGCCTCATCCCTGGGCTTGACCATATCCAGTGTCTCCTGGGAATGACTCTCTTCTTCCCTGCACAGTGTGGAAAGTTCACTCTCTGCCTCAGTCATTAATCATTTGGAAATTCTCAGCCTAACCCACAGATAAAACTTTCTTGCAGCCCTAAATTCGTTCAAGTTCCAGATTTCTGATTCTCAGATAAAGCTGTCAAATATATATTCAAGTATCTATATTCATGCCTTCTAGACCTTTTCCTTTTCTTGCTTTTTTAACCATTGCTTTGAACAACAACATGAAAACTTAATGCTTTTAGAAGACTTCAAGCCAATTCTCTCCTTCCTAATTTTGTAAAACGTTATCATAAACGTTTTATGATGTTTAAAAAAAAATAAATCTTTCCTTAAAGTAACAATTTGAATTTTTCATGCACAATGAAGACCTTTATCTTATTCACAGCTGTCATTTTCTGTTTAGCATCACAACACAATACTAATAAAAAAATGCATTTGAATTGCCTTAAGCAGTTTTGCCCATTTTAATGTATGGTACAGCTTTGTTCCTGTTATTCCTCTCCATGGAGCATCCTTAAATCTTTGTTCTCCAAGAACATCCTTTATTGGTTTTCTGAGAGGGCAGGTTACCTACAGAGCATGCCTTCCCTACAAAAAAAAAAGAAACAAAACAAAAGGTGGCTTTTTGATTCTAATAGTGTGTGGGAAAATTCTAGCAAAGACAACCATCAGCAAATTATCATAGTTCTCTGAATTCTTACCATTCAGTTTGATCCTGACCCTGCAAACTCCAGCCTCATTAAGACCCAAGAGCAATTTTCAGCAACGTGGCATAAAATATTTCACTGCAAACCCAAAGACACAGTGTTGGCCTTGACCTGATGTTGGCAAAGCAAACCTTGGTTAATGTTCTTCCTCATTTGTTGGTCAGGAAGACTCTTTGTCTATGAATAAGGTTGAAAGGCCCTGAAAACTCGTAAATCAAGCCTAAGCTGCAGGTGGATTAATCCTGGAGTAACCTGGACATGGGGCAGGACATGGAAGCTGAGCACAGGGTGAGGAGCACACCTGGGAATGGCCCCAGGGATGGCAAATGCCCGGGACAGAGACTGTTCCCTGCAGTGCCAAAGAGAAGAAGCAGATCTGTTGCATCTCCCCACCGAACAGCTTTGCAGGCTCTGGGCTCAAAAGTGCATCTCTTTCAAGTTCCCAGGCAGCAGATTTTCTCTCCAGCTTTTGCTTTTGAGAATTCTAGGAGCATCTTCCATTAAATACGAAGATGTTTAGCCTTTTAACCCTCTAAACGTGATACCACAGGCTCTAGTGATCTATTGTCAGTTAAATTCACCCTCTACACTCGCTACTTCAGCCTCTCTCTTGTATTTCCTTCCCTGCTGCGTGCACTTATCCCTGCAATGAAAACATGCTTTTAAACTAACACGCACTATTAGTTATTTTTAGGTATCAAAGACATTCTTCTCAAGATCTTTCTTCATTAATTCACTAATTCACTTTTTTTTTTGTCTTGATCCCATTTGCCCCATGTTCTTTATTGTCTCTTAACCCTGGTGCTCAAAAGGCGTCAGCACAGATTAACAAGGAGCCTGAGAGCTTCTGGAGAGCAGCATTTCATGTTCTCCTGCATCCTTTTAATCAGGTTTAAACTCTTGTGGCCTTCTGTTTAAGTTCAGTTTGAAAATAGCTAGCAAGCCTCAAATGAAAGACCAAATGAAACACATCAGTATCCCTTTTTTTTTTTTCTTATTTTGACACATATTCCAAATAAGCAGCAATGCAATAGAAGCCGGGGGGGGGGGGAAATCCACATTTTAATGAGAAAGTTTTGCCCTTTCTATTAGATCTGTAAATAGTTTTGCTTGAGTTGGTCAGTAAGAGAGAGGAATCATAATGGCACAGCAGAGAAAACCCTCCCATCTCTCCTCCTGAATGGTAAAATAAATATTGAGGGCAAGAGATAAGTGCTGCAGAAGATGTGCCTTAGACCCTTGGAACAGACATCTCTGCAAATCCACAGCACCAGATCCCAAACCTCAAACTCAAACGCTTCTCTGCTCAAACGCTTCTCCACTCTGGGGTTTTCAGTATTCAATCCCAGCAGTGCCTCTGAATTTGCAGCTTGAGCCCATCTCAAATCCACCCCAGTCCTAAATAATACATTATTGTAAAAACTGTAACTCTATCCCCCACAGACTGCCTGCCCCACTAACAGCTTCTTATTCCCAATTGCTTTTCCCATCCCAGAATGAGCAAAGGCTGAGCAGGCAGTTAAAGCAGGGGATTGTGAGCTGGGGGTCTGGGGTCTGATCCCTGCTCAGCTCCTCATATATTTTGGGAAAACACTTTACTTTTCTGCCCTGAAAAATAAGGTGGCACTTCTTTATGCCAAGACTTAGTTCACAGAAGTTTGCAAATGGCTTTGAAGTCTGTAACCAAAAAGTATTATGAAAGGTCAGAATACAATTATCAAGTAGCTAATAGGCTCTTATTTTCTATTGCTGGGCCTAGCATAAGAAAAATAAGTTAAACTAAAACCTCAGAGAGCTCAGAAGACTCATGAGAAACCTGAACTGGCACAAGTCTTTTCCCTATGGATGCCCCAGCGATTGATTTGGATGGGCACAACCCTGAAATTGGTATTTCCTTTGAGAGTTCCAGGATGTTTCCCAAGGCAGAGAGACTAAAAAGGCTGAAAATGATGCAAAGTGGCTTTGCCTTTAGGAAAGCAGCCAGCAATGGGAGAGCTGCAGAGTCTTGGGAAGAGAGGGCAATTTCAAAGGGAACTTCTGCCATTATCCCACTTTTTGAGCAAGTCCTTGGCAGAGATGGCAATGGATCTGACCAGAGAGACTGAAACAGCCTGTAACGAGGCAGGAGGCACTTGGGCAAGCCCAGGGTCCCTGTCAGTGCATGGAGCTGCCAAGGACACACCAGGACTGCAGGGAAAACGTGTCCTCAGAAAGCACCAGCAGCTTTCTTGAGTGTTGGAAGCCAGAAGGGTGACTCCCTCCTCAAGCCCAGGGGTTGGCACTTTGGGAAGTGCACAGGACTGTGCAGCTCTGCCATCCTCGCCCAAGCCGGTGTTCTTCAGTGCCCATATTATGCTTTCTGTTGATAGCCAAAATACAAAAAAGAGCAGAAAAAGCCAGTTTATGCTAAGCAGCAGATCCTTGTCACCCCACCTCTGCCAATCTCCAGATAAAAGGAGTCATTATTTCCAGACCCCTGCAGATGTCTGTCTGTCTTTTGTAATGAACTGGGGACCGCCGTGGCTCTGTTAATTGGAGCACCCACCGAGCCTGCTGCTGTTTGTGTCACACCAACGACTCCTCTTCCAGCAGGGTTGGTTTCCAGGCAGACAACTCCTGTCTGCACACATTTGGATCCAGGTGGCTCCAGGAAGCCAGACCAGGCTCCTCTGGGAGCACAATGCCTTCCAGAAACCTGCCCCTTGTCTCCTCCCGTGGCTGCAGGAGGAGTCTGGGGCAGACAAGGTGCCGTGTTGGCTTTATGGGAACCAGTGGGACTGGCCACCCAAGCACTCCAGCTTCTGCCTGGCTGCCACCTGCAGCAATAAGCTCCATCAGGTAATTAATCCCAGCCTTTACTACCTGCACTACTAGAACTGCTATGGAGAAGACAGTTTTGTTACTTTTTAAAGAGCTTTCATGTGGTTGCTGGGGCTTGTGAAAAAAGCCCCCTCATCCCCCCATAGCTGTCTGAACAACCTGCTTTGTGTTTTTCTCCTCCCCCAACCCCCTTCCATGGCTTGCAGCCTTTCAAGTCATGTAATGTTTCGACAGGGCACTGGGAGAGCAGGGAAAGAACAGATTCGTCACACAGGTGTTTGAAAACCCAACAAAACTCTTCAGCAGCAGGATGAGGTTAGTTAGCTTTGTTTAGTTTGATTTCATTGTGGAATTTATTTACCAGGAAAAAAACTCCACTTAAATATGCCACACCTGCTTTTCCAGGGAGGGTGTTCCAGCTTTTTTTTTTTTTTTGCCTTTTTTTTTTTTTTTTTTTTTTAAGAAGAAGCAAGAAAAAGGGAAAAGCCCAAATCTGTGATTCTCCAAAGGGAGCTTAATACAGCCATTGGCCTAAGTTACATGTCTGGTCAGTGGCTGAGCACTAAATTAGAGAAATAACATGTTTCTTCACCCCACTCATACCCCCACTTTTCCTCTGTCTCAATCACTGGGCCATCCTGTGCTGTGTTTGGAGTCCAGCAAGGCCAGAATTCAGATTTCCTTCCCATGGTCTACTATTTCCTACCAGCCCTCATGTGACCCTCAGAGGTGTCTATTTGATAGATAATTGAGAGCTTGGGGACTTGGGTGACCTTCAAAGAGTTAAGCTGGACTCAAAACTGCCTACAACAGAAGATCAGGTCTAGATCAGCACCCTAGAACTTTAAACTTTGGTTTAAAGTAATTTTCCTTACAGAAATGCTTAGTCAAATGCAAAAGTCATGAAGGTAGTTCATCCCAAGTGATCCACAAATCCAATAACCTACCACAGCATCAGCTTCATCTTCTAGTTTGATGGGTATATCCCACTGTGGGAATGAGGAGCTCGGTGCTCTGCTGCAGCAGGTGGTTAGGAAGTGATGCTGTGTCCTGAGATGGAGTTTGGAACTGGGAAAAGGGGGCTGAGGAGGTCAAGTGAAGCCTCAGACACATGTGGCTGGAAGCCTGGAGAGAATCCACCACACATGGGACCAGCAAGCTGTGAGCCTCCTCAGGAGGGGAAACATCAGCCCTTTGGGTACTGAGACACTGGCTTAGACTCCTCAGTGGGAGGATCCTACAGGCAGACAGCAATGCTGGATAAATACTGAGGGACAGGGAACCCGTGGCATGCCTTGCTATGAATTTCTTGCAACAACTCTTTTCTTTTGCCCAGTGACTTGATGATTGCCTTGAATCCAAATTTAAGCAGCACTCAGTCATGATTTAAAGGCCTCAAGTCATAGCAAATCTACTGCACATCTGAAAAGGAGGTTGTGACAATTAATTGGGCTCTGGACAAAGACTTCTTATTTCCTCCTTAACCTTCAGGAGCTCCATCTTAGTGGATCTTGCTGTTCTTGTGTCTGTAGGTTTAAAAGACCCTCCAACTAGAACTGATCACTGAGAA
This sequence comes from Formicarius rufipectus, assembly GCA_013399695.1. NCBI lineage: Eukaryota > Metazoa > Chordata > Aves > Passeriformes > Formicariidae > Formicarius > Formicarius rufipectus. The sequence goes on from VXAU01002079.1 coordinate 85,689, forward strand.
TAAAGGGACCTTCTGCCATCTTTGCTACTTCAAAATGAGAACAAGGTGGTTTCTCAGCAGTGTAATCAAAGGGAACCAGATGTGAGGAGCTGCCATCTTGCAGCAGAGCACAGCTGGATCCCAACACACAGACACACCTGCAGATGTAGCACAGCTTCCACAGGCAGGAAAACCTCCAGCAGAGCAAAGAGGAGCTGCCTCCAGCCACTGGGCTTGGTTTTGGTGGATCTGAATTCCATGCAGGTTTGTCAGGTTGCTGGTTATTTATTCCCCCTCCAGCTCTCAAGGGAGGATCAGCATTTTCAGGAGCAGCCCCTCTCCAGGCCCTGGGGAGGAAGGAAATCAGTGCTGCAGATCCAAAGTGTTCAGACCACCACAAATTACAACTCAAGAAGGGCTGTCTGGACCAGAGCACATAAGGGATTTCATTCAGGGTTACTTTCTTGTTGTTATATTGGACTTTTTTGGAGTTAGCAAAAAATTGTCTCCTTTTTGAAACCAGGCTTAGCAGTGAAGGGATGATTGAAGCTGGAAGTCAAGGCTGACAGTGCCTTTTCCTTGTGTTCTAGGAATAGAAAGAGATATCTATACATCTCTAGAGGGAACAGAGAGTTATTTAGCCCTGTATATCCCAAGGCAAAGCTGGACTCAGGCCATGCTGCCTTCCCTCCTTCCCACCCAGGTACTGCAAGGTGGGATGGTGTAACTGACACCTTGGAACACATGGCTCAAAAGCAGTGGGAAGGGCTATTTATTCTGAAGGACAAGTTTGCTGTTTCCTGAGGTTCACATTAATATCAGATGCATTAAATGTCCATCAGCCACATCTGACCTTACTGTGAGAGAACATTCAGGCACACATTCTTCTGAAGTGTTTAGATGAATACAGGAGACATCAGATTTCCCAAATGTCTGCCTTACCTAAACTAAACCTCGTTTACTTTGGAGGAACAGCAGAACCTTTCCGTAAATCCTGCAAAGCATCTTCTGATTGTTCAGGCACATAAATACCTTTAAAAAAATGTGTGCCTGCAGCTGGGATCCATCCTGCCACATGCCAATCACATGTCTGGTCTTATCCAGTCACGTAGGCAACTCCTGTCATCAGTGGAGAGTGGACATCACCACGGGGCATCTGCTCAAACCTCCCTTGAATGTCAGTCCAAGGGCTGGGGCCTCTCCCTTTGGGGCACTGTCTCTGTCTGTTCATCGTAGAGGGAGCCAAGATGTCTAATTTGAGCTATTAGAAGTCTGATTCTGTCTAAGTTAAAAGAGACAGATCCCACCCTCCACAACTGCATCGTGGAGACCAGTCAATCATGCTGGAGAAGCACCTTTCCTGAGTTTGCCAAGAGCACAGGGTGATATCACACAGGGTGCTTTGGGTTGGTGCCTTGCAGGAATGCTCAGAGTTTACCAGCAGGCAGGCTTGCCAATCAAGTTTGAGGTTTAAACCCTTAAATGTTATCCTAAAGCAAATATCAGATCAAGTATTTTAAGTATTTTGTTAGCCAACCACCCAAGTTAGGAGGAAAGAGAAATGATACCACGCAACAGAGCTAATTTGCCAGCACTGATGGAATGCTGAAGTTTAACTCCATCAGAATAACCAGACAGAAGGAATAAGGCACAAAGAAATGCACAAATAATTTAGAATAATAAATAGAGGTGGTATTTCCTGTAGCTGACCACCTAAAGACATGCTGCCTCTGGTAAACTCTCTGCTTTTCCTTAGACATCAGCATTGAAAACATCAGCTGCAGCCTTAGAGCAACCAGGGGAATTGTGGCTGCCTCTGAAGCAATGGAGCAGCAGAGGATCACCTCCAGGAACATGCCAGGGAGTGAGCAACACTCCCCAGAGCAGCCCAGTGTGCCAAGACAGCCCATCCATCAGGGCCTGCCCAGGACAGCTTTATGGCTCTCATGGACCAGGCTGGTCATTCCAACACGGGCACGTGGGCACCACATGGCACGAGGAGATACAGCCCAAGGGCAGGAACTGGCATTTCCATCTTCAGCACAGCCACACTCAGTGCAAGGGGCAAAGCAGGGGGCACAGGGAGCACCAAACACATCCAAACACATCCCACTGTGCCGCAGGGAAACAGCTCCCGGACACTGGGGTGGGAGCAGAGCATCCCACTGCACGGGAGGCAGTGTCGTGGGGACTGGGGGTCCTGCCCCTCACCCTGCAGCCCCCAGAGTGCCCCAGGCCAGGACAACCAAATGGACAGGCTCTGCTGCTGGCCAGGCTTGTTTGATCCAGCACACTCCTCTGAGCAGTGGCTTTCCACCCAGCCCCAACCCCAGGTCACTCTACTGGAGTCTCCCCCCAAGTGCAGGGACCTCAGAGTGTGGGAAAGCCAATGCCTGTGAACTTACATCTTGAACTGGAATATCCCCATTAATTATGGCTTTGTAGGGATGTTGCCAATGGGAAAGAATTTCACAGATGCAGGGGCTGTATCTTTCTCCATCCCCTCCTTTTATTCTTCCAAGATAGACCAAACGATCTGGTAGCATATGAAGCTTTTAATTATTCCCAAAGCCCTTGGCTCTTCCCATAGAAAGGGCCAGAGTTAAATTCTCCCTGGAAAGGTAACAGAGCATGGATCCTGACATGAAAGCAGCCAAGAAGGCAGGATGTTTGCAGCCTGTGAGAAAGGCCTGAGACCCTGCATGACAATATTTAGAAGCCCATCCAAAATCCCAAGTTCTAAACTTAGCTCCAAACACAGCACATCCAGATCTGAATCTGTTTTGTCTCTGGAAAAATACATGTTCTGCAAATTTTATTATTTATTCATCTCATTTGTTTTTCTTGGTCATCCCAGACACAGGATGGGAATTATTTTCAGACAAGATTCAGGGTAGTTGTAATTAGGCTTTTATCATTACAGGAAAAGGGTGTTCTGCAAATGTGAGATTTGGAAAGAGGATATGGAGGCTTCCCAAGGCAGTGCTGGCATCCAACCCTGGCTGAGCAACAGCTCCTCAGTGCAAAGAGACAAAGCTCAGCACCTGCCCAACACAGCCCCTGCAGGGCTCCCTGTGGTGAGACAGGAGTCCAGGGCCCCAAAGCTGCAGGAGCTGGTTCCTTCACAGCTGCAGACAGACGGATGCTGGACAGTCCACACAGAGCACAGTCTGCTTCTCTAACATGTGATTCTTACAGCAACTTTCATCCCATCTCTATGAGGTTCTGTGATTCTATCCAATGGGCTTGATCAGTGCAAGGATCTGCCCAACATCCTGCTGGCTCCCAAGGGGGTTGGGAAGCATCAGCCTTGTCATATACCTGCTAAGGACATCACTTCTCCTCCCAGTTATCCTTGGATACTTTTCAGTAGCACAATCAAATAAACTTTGACACCCTCAGGGCAAAGAATGACCTCAAAGGTCCACAAAGCTCCCCAAAGACAGGCTGGGCTGCTCCAAAGGCTGGTTGGAGAAAGGGAAAGGACGAGCACTAAGGGTCAGTGGCTGCTTGCCCAGGTCCATCTAGAGGAGCCCCAGACTGGGCTTGACTCAGGGGTGATGGAATTGCAGCAGCACCACACCAGGCAGAAAAACCCCAGAGCAGATGAGGAAAAACAACCTGGGCACTGGTGGCCAAGAAAACCAACAGAGAATCCAGGACACAAGCTGAGCGTGGACAGCAAAGCTCAGCTGGCAGACACCCTGTGTCCAAGGCAGGGAGGGGAAGGAAGCCTTGGTGTGGTCACAAGGAAAAGCCTGAAAGCTGAGTCCACTGTGCATGAAGCCACCCAAACCCTGGCTGAGGAGGGACAAAAAATGATGTCAACATACACCTATGCCAGGCACAAGGTTGTATACAACATGTAACTCATGAGCTCTATTCAACAGCTACACATTCAGCATGAAAGAAGTGGCTCTTTGAAGAGCTGGATCACATCTCCATCACCCAGGGGACAAAACAAGAGGTGCTGGTTAAAGTGGGTGTCCCATCCCACTGGATTGCATGGAGAACTCTCCCAACCCTTCAGCTGCCTCTGCTGTACAGCAGGGACTGGCTGCAGCTGGTGGTGGAAGGTTATTGTGCTAATATTTGTAATTCCTTGGAGAGTCTCAGACCCCAAGTACCACTAGAGGAGGGCAAAGCATTGTATTAGGAAGAACCATTTGTTATCCCCCTGTCTCACAATCTCCTGCAGGTGATGGCCAAACACTGTTCCATGGGTGGGCTGTTCCTGGTGCTCAAGGTTTTTGTTTTCTTCTGCACCTACTCTGGCTGAAATTTGGAAGGCAGAGATGCCAAGTGCCTGCATTCAGAGGGATCCACTCCCCTGCTAAGCAGAGGCAGCCCCAGTCTGCCCAAGTGTCTCCTCGCTGCTTTGCTTACCAGAGAACTCAAGCTACTTTAATATAATATTATATTTAATATAGGCATGAGAAAGGGAAGGGCCTTCAGCTGGAACATGGGTTCAGTCCAACACTTAGATCCTCAGAATGGAAAATTCACAGTCCCTGAAGAGGAGAGAGCCTGGGCTGTGGTTTCTAGAGAGAGAAATTTAATACAAGCTTGTAGAGTAAATAAACTGCAATCTCATCCCAAACCTTCAGTCCCAGGAAGAGAGAAAGAAATCCTGGTTTTGACGCTGGAGTGAGGAGCAAGGAAAAACCAGCTGCAAGGCTGGGATGAGCCCAGGCAGGCTGGTGGGCATGGCATGGCACTGCTCCTTCACAAGGGCTGTGGTCCAGTGGCTGGTGCCCACGGGATGGGGATGCCACGTCCCACAACATCCCCCATCAACCGGGTCTGTCCCCGGTGATCACGGTGGGTGGGGCAGGAGGCAACTCCAAGGGGCAGGGACAGGAAATTTCCCTCAATCCTCATTAATCCCCAAAGATGCTCCTGTGTCACAGAGCAAGGATCAGCCTGCAGAGCATCATTGTAAGCTTCAAACATGCCCACCACAAAACTTCCCCGGCCATAAAAGACCAAGGCAAAACCATCCCAGAAGAGCAGCATCGTAAGCTGGTGGCCAGCTCTGTCGGCTGCTGGCCAGCTCTGTCGGCTGCTGGCCCTGGGTTTTCATTTCCACAAGTGTCTCATTTCTCTCCCTTTGCAAAAGGGAGCTGGAAAAATCCTTCCCCCTCTCCTCCTTTCTTTCTCCCCTCCTCACAGCTGCTCTTTGAGGAAGGCCGTACCTAACAATTATTCAGGGAAACATTATGTTGACATTACTGTTTAGAAAATAAAAAAGGGTTTTTAAAGCTTGAGAGTAACATCGTGACCATATAGCACTAGTGAATGATTAAAAATTTAGATGACTGCCTTTGAAACAATAAAAAGCTTTCCAAGCTTCTTAATGAGCAGCTATCAGAAATAAAGCATTTAAAACTTCAGAAAGTGCCTCTGTGGAAATTTCATTGTCTTTGATGCTGTAAAATAACTGCAGGGTGGATTCATTTCAAGTTCTTTTTAGCATACTGGTCGTTTAGAAATATTGGGAGATATCTTTCTTAGCAATATGTGGGGAAAACAATGTCTTGGTCGCTTTCATTTATCTGCAATTTGACAGGAGTGCAGTTTATTAACTTGAAAAGAGACAGATACATTATCTGAAACACAGAGAGTATAGTGGGTATTGCCTCCTTTTTATACCAGTGGGAGTCCATGACACTTTGAACTTGCTCACCATTAAACGCCTTCCTGAGTTGTTGAAGAGGCCTTTAAAAAGGGAGCCTGTGCATTTATGATGTAAATTCGTTATTTTGACACTCTTTGAAATCTGTCATATTCACGTCCAATTTAATGCACCGCAAAAAATTCTTTTCTTTTAAAATACTTTTCTTTTAAGATTTCAAAGCCATTTTCATGTAGAAAACTATTGTTATACCTAATATATCCTGAAAGTGTTTTAGCAAAGGAACTTATATGATTCTGTTTTAAGTCATGTCAGGTTTTAAAACATGTCATTTCTTCAAATAAGCTTTGACCACGCTACCTTTTTTTTTTTTTTTTCATTAGTTAAAGTGCACTTGATTTCCATGGATACAATTAGCCAGAATATCTGCTCTGGGATCATCATTGGATCAAACAGGGTCCTTTCAGGCTGTGTTTGGCAGAGCAATTGCCCACATATCTGAGATCAATACAGCCCAGCACACGGGTAGGGAGATGCAGAGAGCCGAGGGCTGGCTGGGCCAGTGGGGAATTGCAGGAATTGTACTGAAGCACAGGGTATTTAACGAGAGCCTGGGCCAGGGGGAAATTAAACAGCTCCTTTTAAACCATGGAGCTCTGAGTATTTCCTCTAAAGGTGGAGTGGGGTGAGGAGGAGCAGGAAGGGAGGGGGCCACGCAGCAGCTTGTGCCATCCAAGTTCAGTTTATTTCTGGTCAAACCCAAGGCTGGCACGTTTCAACTCCGTCTTCAATCCAAACAAACCTCCTTAGGCTCGCTAATCCTCATTACACAGTGGATTTCAGCTGTACCTGCACTTCTTTATCAGTTTGCAAGATATTTTCAGCCGGTACAGAGGTCTTCATGCAGCTCTGCTTCAAAGCCCTGTACAGAGGAGGTTTTGTACAGAGTTTCAGACAGTGTTTACTGATGCCTTATCACTTTGGGAGAGGAGGTTGGTGGGCAGGGGGAACACATTTCTCCAAAGCACTGCAGATTCATCCTAATCTAGGGAAGCGATCAAATAAGAGTTTCAAAGATCTCCTACTACAAAGGAAGGCATTAAGCTCACTCCTTGCCTGCCCCAACTCCAGGGCTGTTTTGGAATACATGGAACTATGTCTGTAACATGGAAGCACCTTCCACTGATGGTTTAAGCACCATTTCACATGTCCCCAGTGGCTGGGTTTAAAACATGGTGTATCCTGAGCGAGACAAACCAGGAGAATCATTACTGCAGTGGCATTTAACCCTATAATTGGGTGGGTTTTGGGCCCTGATTTTATAAGGTCACCCTGTTATTTCCTTTGCTGGCTGGCTTGTGATGGTGCTCTCACATGTTATTACTCTCTTCCATCACAAGGAATGATATTTCGGGACTGAAAGGGCGAAAGATTTGTAAGGACTGTCCTTTCCCACACTGTGATTGTCTGAAAGCTTCAAACAGTCAAAGGCTGAGTGGAAACATGCCTTAGATGGTGTCTCTGGGGCAGAAATCCCCCCTGGTCTAGGGGGAGAAAAGAACCATAAGGATCTGATCATTTTATGGTTTGATCACTTTGTCCCCCTGCAAAGGGAGGATATACTTTCCTGACAGAGCTTGTATCAGATATTAAACCAATCCTACACTTGAGCTCAGTAAAAAGGCCATTAAATCTCACAACTTGAAAAAGGCATCTTGATCCTTGCAGCAGGGAATCCTGCAGTGCTGGCTGCCTGCTGACCCCACGGCCCGGCCGTGCTCACTCACAGGATTCATCCCTGCTATCATTTCCCCCAGTCTCGCATTTCCTTGGCACGAGCAAAACCTTGGGCTGCCTGAGAAAATGCTTTGAAATGGTGCCTAATTGACTTGGGCCTGGCTCAGGGCAGAGTACACCACACAAACCACCAGAACATCAATCAGAGGCAGAGAGGATGTCCCCGAGTTTGGCTCGAACTGCAGGGTATTTCCTTTGCCAAAAGCATTTTAATCACGCCTAAGTACAGGTTTGCTGTGGCAAGAGAGACCGACCTGTTCCAGCGGCTGATTTTTCCCACAGAAGGGAAACTTCTGTCAGGCATCCCAGGAAACAGCCCAGGGTTCATTGCACCAACTGCACTGACTTCACCAGCCTTATCGTGTCTCTCCTCTTTCCACTCCCACAGTCAAAGCCACGTTTCTGCGTCTCCAGGAGCAGCGTTTCCATCCCAGTTCCACGGTGCAAAGCTTGGGCTCTGTGCTCCCCCTTCTCCTTCCTGGGTTTTGTGCCCTTTCCCCTCACTCCCCCCTCTCCGATTAGGGCTTGCCAGCTCTGATAGTGCTTCCCTGGCAGAGGAGCAACAGGAGCCAGTTGTTGTGGATTAAAACAAAAGGTATTAGTTCAAGGAGACTACAGAAAACAAGCAAAACCTGTGGTTGTCTCAGGCACGACAACCCTGCTCAAGAGAGCCTATCTGCACCCAAAATTAGGGCTTCTTCGTGCCTCAACACTCTCCTGGATGAACTAATCACTTACTTAATGACTATCATTATCAAACATGACTCTTGGGTTCAAATGTCTCAATTTTTGGTCATGCAAATGTCAGACACGGAACATTTCCACTGAGTAACCTCTGTGAAACCCAAATCTAAGCAATCACAAACCACATTTAGAAATCCATGCCAACAGATACGGCCTCAAACCAAGCAAGGGCTTCATCCTGCCCTTGGAGCAGCTCAGGGGCTGCACCCAGGTGTGGGCTGCTCCTCAAAGTGAAGGTGTGGACTATGCTGCCAGTGTGAATTGCCACAGCTGGAATTAGTAAGAAATTAAAAGTCCTGTCTGGGCACGCAGGGGACAGTCATTAATAGCCAGTTCAGTCACGATCTCCACTGCCCAGGGGATACAAAAACCTCATTCTTTACCTTTCACTTCCTGTAAAACGGTGCTGACGATACAAACAAAACGAGTGTTTACAAATATCAACAAGCGAGAGAGGAGGAGAAAGGGGGGAACAAGTCCATGTAAAGCCACCCTGAGAAATCAGAGATACAGCAGGAGAAATGATGAGATACTGAAGGAGAATAAAAGCACCACTCTCCAAGAAACCCCCTATGAAACCAGCCACCTTATGACATGTTGCAGCTCATTCTCATGCCCTTGTGTGCAGAGAGTGAACACAAAAATGACAACTGACATCCCACCCGACACCAGGCTCAGTTTCTAACCGTGGAGAACTCTGGGAATAGACATGAAATCAGTATTTTATTGAAAAGATTTCAGGGATAATTCCAGCTGGACAAAGATGGTTAGGGAATCACACACACGTGTCGAAGGATGGGAGGGACATTCCCCTTGCAGCTTCAGCCACCATTCCCTCTCTGCCTGGCACAAGAGGGGCTGCTAACTCCTGGGTAATGCCACCATGGTATCCAGGACAGCAGGAGCTGCTCCTTAAGTGTCCAGGTCCAAAGGCTTGGATTGAGGTGCTGAATCCACTGCCCTTAGTCTGACATGAAACTGCAAGCACAGAGGTCTGAAGGGCAAGATGTTTTGGCAAGAAGCCCCTCTCAACAGGCAGGCTACTGAATGCTGCACTCCCCTGAGTTCTGAATGGCTTTCAGGCATAGCCCTAAACAGCAAAACAGCAGCTTCCAGGGAAAACCAGAGGAGGACCAAATGTTTCCCTGTAGCCCTGTGTCCCAGACTCAGAGCCATTCGTCCTGACCCAACATCCTGCACCTCACACCAGCACTCCTGGGACTGGAAGGAACAACCACACACACTTTTAGGAGAGAACAGTTCATCTCAATGCAAATATTGCCCAATTATGTGAAAGGGCTCAGTGCCTCGGACACATGGGTGCAATTCCTCAAAGAGTCCAAACAAAGCAAGAAGTCCTGATCTGTTGTGCAACATCAGCCAAAGAACAAACACCAAGAGGAACATCCTGGCATGAGGAGACAGGCCAGGACATCCTGGTATAGCAGCATAACTGTGCCCAAGGGGAGTGGTGAGAGAGGATGCTGTGCCATGGAATGGCCTTGGCCACACTTCTCCCAGCTTTGTGCTCCTTAGCTTGCTGATCCTCCCCTTCACCTGCACAAGGTGCCCAGCCCAGACCCCTGCAGAGGTACTTTTGGTTTGGCCAGACTTCCTCAACACACCTTTGACTATTATTCACTTCATAATTTTGCTATTTATCTGTCATCTGATTGTTTTTTTCTGCCTCCTGAAACAGTCTGCAAATCCTGATGTGAGTATTGTTGGAAACAATAAAAGTTTTGAAAAAACCCATAATAATAATAAAAAAAAACCTGACAAGAAAAACATAAAAAAGAGGCAATGAAATATCTCCCAGACAGAAAGGGAAAGAGTAAAACTGCAACAGTGGGTTGCAAAAGCAAAAATCCATTGAACTTCACCATCCTAGCAACACATCCCTTTGTTTATGAACCATCTGAAGCAAGTTCTACCCTGCAAACTCCGTGGGGAACCTTGATTTCTCTAGCCAAATTAACTAATTTTCTCCTAACACATACTAAAATCTGGTCATTTGATGTGTCACTCAAGGCTTTTCCTCCATGTAAACAAAAGCAGCTCCCAGTTTGGATTCCACAGAAGCCCAGAAGGAGGAGGACAGCAATCCCAGCACCCAGGGCTGGAGGATGTGTGCTCTCCACCTGTGCAGGGCTTTTCATCCAGGAGAAGCATTAGGAGCTCCACTTGTGCAGGGAAAGATATTGAAAATTACTGAAAGAAGCCTATTTTTAAATCTGGCACAGATACAGGAGAGATTATATTCTGATATCATGCTAAAATGATTGTCATTTAAAAACTCAAGCAGGACGAGAGGAAGGCACTGTGACATCATGGTGTCTTCACCTTGGGACCCCCCTTGTGCTGTACCTTCCCCTGTCCCAGGGACTGAATAACTTCAGACACAGCTGGAAAAAAAATCACAGACACCCCACTAACACAGGCTTAATCAGGGATTTATATGGAGCATCATCTGGCCATAAATATAATGGAATCAAACTCATTTAGGCTGGAAAAGACCTTTAAGGTCATCGAGTCCAAGGGTAAAACCCAACACTGATAAGCAATAGGATGAACTTCAGAGGCACATGAAGCCTACAGGTCTCATGGGATAAGGTCAGCATGAGGATTGCCCCAACCATTTTTCCCACCTACTGTCTATTTATTAACCCTTGAGATTTTCATTCCTTCATTTCCAAATAATGATTGGGAATGAGAAGTCTTCATCCAGCTCCTTCATGTGTGTGTCTTGGGTCCCCTCACTCAGGAGAGGGATCCCATGTGCCCCTTTTACAGTCAGACTTTGAATCTGATGCCCAGCTGGGAAGGATCCATCTCATTGCTTTACAAGCACTGAGAGGAAAAAAGGCTGGACAAAGAAGAAATGCTGCTTTGAGTGGCCCAGTGCAGTAGGATGGCTTAGTGACATGAAAATTATGATCCACTTTGTATTTTATGGGCTATAAAACCCAACAGGTTCAGAGCTGCTTTCCCATCCTCACAGGAGACTCCAACAGCTTTGAAGGCACCACTGGGGCTGTGTTTCCTTTCTCTACGAGAGCTTTTGTCCACCAGAACCAGATGGAGATCTCAAACCTCATTTGCAGTGGAGGTAACGTGCCAGAGACAACATCAAGTGATAACCTAAATGGAAAGGCTGATGTGAGCTTAGGCTTTAAAGACTCACAATATCCCTGCTGTCATTTCAGTGTCAAAGTCTGTAAGGCCAGTCAGCCAGACATGGGGCACGCAGAGCTGTAAGAGAACCTGGCACCTGTTTCATTTTTAATTTCCATGTGTCCGTAACTGTGTTTGATCTGCTCCCCCAGCACCTAAAGTGTGACTCACTACAGAAATTGCAGCTGAAATTCCTGTCCTGGAGGGAAGTGTGACTGGACACTTCAGTCCTACTGAGCCCCCCACTCCCTCCCAGGTTTGCAGTGTCCTCAGCTGGACTTGATTCTCCCCCAGACCATTTTCCAGATGACCCATTGACCGAGGCACTCCCACAAACAGGGCCATGCCAATAGTTATTTGGAGGAGGAAAACAAAGGGCAGCAAACAAAGGAAGCCACTTTAGAAGCATGAGCAGCTGTAGGTAGGATGGGAGGGAAATGGCTTCACACTGGCAGGGGAGGGGTTTGGTACCAGGAGGGAATTCTTCCCTGGGAGGGTGGGCAGCCCTGGCACAGGGTGGGCAGAGAAGCTGTGGCTGCCCCTGGATCCCTGGAAGTGTCCAAAGCCAGGCTGGATGGGGCTTGGAGTAACCTGGGCTGGTGGGAGGTGTCCCTGCCCATGGCAGGGGGTTGGAATCAGATGTAATTTAAGGCTGCTTCCAACCCAAGCCATGTTATAATTCTGTGTGGACTGGGGAATGATGCTGGCTCTGCAGTCACCCACCTCTGAGGTCTCAGGGGCTTATGATGCTCATGGAGCCCCAACAGCCACGAGCTCAGGGAGCTGCTGCCCATCCTTTGCTTCTCATCCTGCCCAGGGGGGTGGGAGATGCACAACAGTGCCAGCAGAAATGGTATTTGGCTGTTTGCAAGGGGACTGAGGAGAACTCTTGGCTCTGACTCCACTGCCACATTCTTACCACCAGCTAATTAAACAAACAAACATACAAAAGGCACATAAAAGTTCTGCCAGTTTTAAAGGGAGGTACAAATCACAGCTCTGCCCTTTCCAGGGTGCAGCTCAGCTCCCCCTCTCCAGAACCTGAGCGGGAGGCTCCCTAATACACTTTATAGCTTCATGATTTTTTTTTAATTATTATTATTATTATTTTACAGGCTTTCAGGTAAAGCTGCTGCTCACCTGTTGGAAAGGCCAGCTCACCCCCCTGCCTTGAACATGCCCCAGGTGCACAGGCACAGGCCTGGTGGGAGCTTTATTGCAGCCCCTGCACTGTCATCAGCCCAGAGCTGTCCCCTGCTCTGCACCTGTGCCCTCCTGGCACCACCACGTGGAAAATTCCCCAGGCACAATGCTGGGCTTGTGAGCTCCGCTCTGGCTGCCTTCTGCTTGGGGGGCCTCCTCTGCACAAACAGCCCAGCTGATTAACAAAGAGCTCATTAAGAGGAGGGGAACACCCTCCCGCTTGCACATCCAGAGAGCAGCAGCCTGGGGTGTGCAGGTGCTGTGCCCTGGCAGGGACAGGGGGGATGCTCAGCTGAACAGGTAGAAAGGAAAAGGGGAGGCTGCAAATACCTTCCAGTTTTGATGCTCTTGGTCATGAAAGTAAATTCTCATTTGTATTAAAGACTTTTTTAGGTTGGCAAAGGGATTTAAAAGGGCAGCAGTGGAAGGGATAGTCGTGCTCATGCTTTGGCTGCTCAGCAAAGCGAGCTTGTAGCATGGAATTTGTCCACAGGGCTCTGACCTTACAAAGTCTTCTCAAGTTCAATGCTGGGAACTCCCAACTCTCTTTCTAGCAATTCTCTGACAGCCACAGTCCCAAAGAGGATGATGCAGGTAGCTGCTCACAGGAACATCCCTCCCCCAGAGCAGCACTCACAAACAGTTTGTTCTCCTCCACACTAACAGAACCTCATTGTACCTCGGTGACAGGATTTCTCGTTTCTGCTTGTTCCATTTTATTCTGTGTAAGCCTCATTTCTTTCCTCAGCTCTCATGGTGCACCTGTGTCCTCTGTCTCCACACTCTCTCACACCTGGCTCTGCTTTCTCTGCGTCTCCCAAGTGCTCCTGTCCCACGTGGCACAGTCGGCCCAGCAAAGGGAGATGTGCTGCTCTGCTGACCCCACGCACTAAAAGCTGCTCAAGGGCAGGTTGAAAAGCCACCAGAGCAGTGGCTTGTGTGGTGCAGGCACAGCTCACACCAGTGTCACCCTGGAGCCACAGGCAGGGGCACTGAACCAGCACAGCCCCAGCAAACAGCTGATTTCAGAGACCAGAAGGTTTTCATGGGTGGAAACCACACACCATCAACCCGTTTCTCCCACCTCATCTTCTGCATCCTTAACACAGAGAGAACAACATTTTCTCACACTTCCAGCCCTGCTCCAACAAGCCCTTCCCAGAAGCTCTGCTGCCTCCTGTTTAATTCCAGTATCACCTCCCAGTCTGCTCCTTGTTCCCTCAAAGCAACATTTAGGCACAGAGTGGCCCAGCAATGCCATTTGACCTCTGGCCACCCCATCAGGGACCATCTCTGGGCATTCCATGGAATGGGGACGAGCTGAGGTCCTGCCAGGCAGGTGACCTGACCTCAGCCTGGGCAGTCTGCAGCAGCACAACGTCCCCATTGCTGTCCCCAGGGGCCATGCACACCCTTCTCCCTCCCACGGGCACAGATTAGGGAATTTTGCAGCAGGAATGAAGGTAAACAGCAAAAAAAAAAAACCCACAAAAAAAGTGGGGCTGAGTGGCTTTCCCTTTGCAAGGAGCTCTCCCTCTCTCCATGCCTTTGCCAGGATCTGCTCAGATTCAGCCTCTGAGTTTTTCTCAGGGAAGGCAGAGGGGGAAAGCATTTGTTTCCCAGTTCCAGATTTTCTCCTGCAGTTACATGTTTGTCCACGAAAATCCTCTATTGTAAAACTTGTCAAATGAGACCACCCAAGTGGCTGAAGGGAGGGAATTGGGAAGGAGGAAGAAATGCCTTGAAAACCATTTTCTTTTTGATGGTTTAGAAAGGGAATTGAATGTTATTGTCTCACTTCAAATGTTTTTTTATGAGGAGGTCATGTAGCAGGCACATAATTTTCTAATTACAACTGTGCAGATAACACGGAAACAACATATATGGAGATTTTCCAAAACAGAGGATGCATTTTCAAACAATATACTGCACAGTTCATCTTCCAAGTCCCAAAATAAAGCAAAAAGCTTTACTCAGAATGAACTAGATATACTTGTAAGCTGCTAAGCACTTCCCTTTACCCACTGTTTTATTGTCAGCAGAAAACCTTAACTCAGTCAGTCACGAGATAATAACTGGAAAATGTTGTCTGAGCTTTGATGGAGTTCTCAGAACGTGCTGGTGTCATCCGTGGAAACAAACTCCCTCTCCCAGGAAAGGAGCAATTCAGACCCACTGTAACAACACCAAGATCCAGAGAGTTTTCCCAGCAAGACTTGCTCACTACCAACTGCTTGAAGGGAACTGCCTGACCAAATCCCATTAAATTGGCAGGAAATGAGGCTTAAGTGAAAACTAGTGTTCGTTTTCAAATGACTCAGGCAGGGCTGTGGAGAAAGGGGGACCTGGGGCTTTGTTTCCCACGCAGAGAGTGATGGATCCATGTGGAAGCACACGGGGTGAGGGGTGGAATCACCAGGTCATGCAGCACCCCATGCCAATTCTTCACTCTGGCTTTGGGATCCTCCCTGTTTGGCAGTAACAAAGGCTTCTCCCAGGATACTGTGATTCCTATCCCTAGTTTGGGATGATGTGACACCCAACATCTTCCCAGCTGGCAGATGAAACAAGCCATGGATAAGGAAGAGTCATTGCAGGGAAACCCACTCCCTGCACAGCACCTGCCACTGACACACTTTGGGGATGGAGGGGATAAAGCAACACCCAGGGGGGCTTCTGCTTTTCCATCAGAGTTGGGGAGATCGATTTTCCCCACCATCTCTGGTGCTTTAGCTCCCCAGACTGGGTTTACTGGGTTGGAGCTGGGTGTCCTGGGACATGTCAGCCTGGCAGGCAGGGTCAGACACGCTCTGCACAGGACCCAGTAGTGCACGATTCCATTGCAGTGCCAGTTCCTTCAGGGAGCTGGAAAACTGTGGGAAAGGGCTGGGAATGTGTCCCCAAGGTGCCCTTCTTGGTCTGACCCACCTGCCGAGGTTGAAGGATGGGAGGCACTTGGATGTCAAATGTGGTCACAAATTCTCTCGGTGGTTTGTCCCTCCCCACATTCCCTTCACTGGACAAAGTGAGCTGCAGAACCAGCAATGACTTCTGCAGAGCTTTGTCTCTAGGGTGAAACAGGAAGGTTCACACCTCAGGGCACATCAGAAGGCCCTGATGAATGCCAGGATGGAGCAGGACAACTCCTGACCAGCACCCTCAGGAGGTGGCACAGTGACTTTGTGTGTGTTACTCACAGCTCTCTCCAAAACACATTTTCCCAGCAGACAAAAAAAAATAAAAATAAAAAATCTTCAAGTGTTCCTCTGTCTCCATCCAGCTGGACTGGACCATAATGTGTGATCAGGCTTTTCCAAGGAGGGTAATTTAAATATGTTTGCTCTGCCACTAACCCCCCTGCTTTGTTTGCCCAAAATGCTCAGGATCAAGGGATTTGTCTCTGGTCTCTTTGTAGTTGAGGTAACATCGAGTGGATCACTTTTAGGCTAAACTGTTCTCATTGCAGTCCTGGATGACAATAAATTACCGTGGAGTGAAAGGGAGGAGCATGGGTTGGATTTCAAGCTCCTGCTCCAGAGAAAAGCCTGATTTGGGAGAACCCGAAGATGCCTCTCAGTTTCTTTGCTCACATCTCTCCCTGTTAAAAGCAAACCCATCCTTCTTCACCACATCTGTTCCTGATGCTCAGGACTGCAAACTTAATATACACAACAGATTAAGCAGCTGGGAACTTCTGACCACGCACAAAATAACTCTTTATGACTTGGAGTAGCCAACAGAGCTGTGCGATCAATGCACCTACTGCCTTTGCTGCTTCCAGTTACACCCTCAAGCAACCTGAATTTCCTTATGGCCTTTAGAAATTTTGACCAGGAAAATGATTTCATAGGTTTGCTCCAGGATGAGAAAAAAAAACTTAAAACAAAAGGATGGGAAAGTAACATCGAATAAAGTAAAAGGAACCCACATGGAATAAGGAAATAAAAAGAGCAGCAGAGGACAGGAGGGGAAGGCAGGAGCAACCCCAGGCAAAGCAAACTGCTCTTTTTGTTTGACTCCTTTCTGTCCGAGCCTGCCCAGCAAGAAAAGCCCCTTTGAAGAGGGGCAGAGCTGCATTTCACACCTGGAAGCTGCTGCTCCTGGCACCGGGCTGGCCCCAAAGCCCCGAGTCAGCTTGGATCAGTGTCAGAGCAGTGGGGGCATAAAGGGAGCTGAGCCCTTCCCTTTACACTGCACTGCTCCTGAAGAAAGCTCTGTTTGTTCCAGGGGGGCTGAATAGGCTTTGGGGTTTGGGGGGAGTGGTTTTTTTGTTTGGGGTTTTAGGTTCTTTTGTGGCTTTTTATGTTTTGGAGAGGTTTGTTTCTGTCGTTGTTGCTTTTGCTTGGGGTTTTGTTGGGGTTTTTTAAGTATCTATTTCTATCCCCAAATGGGAGAGGAGTTCTGCAAACGCACCCTAAAGCTTCCCAGGGCAGCAGGGAGGAGCTGTGCTGTCAGAGGGCTCAACCCACCCCGATGCTCCAGCAAGTCACCCAGCCCAAAACCCGAGTTGAACACACCACAGTGGGTCAGCTGCCGGTCGCTCCACCCCAAGCTCCATTCACTGATCCCACACGGACACCAACAAATTGCTCACTAGGAAGTTTCTAACCCAGGGATGGTGCCAGGCCTGACATTCCAGAAAAGCTGCTGCTTTTCTACCATTTCAGTGCCCTTTTGGGATTAATCCTGGGTCCTGTCTCAGCTTGGCAGTGTAAGTTTGGACCCTGGCACACACCAGAAATAGGGGACTGTCAGGGATCCACAAACCTGGAGCCCCTCAAGGGCAAGTCAGCAAGTGCCCCCCATGCCAGGATGTGTCTCAGGATGCACCATTTCCTCCTGATGCTTCATAGACAAAAAACTGGAGCCTCCCAAATCCCACTCGAAGGCTCTGCCAGTAGAGTCTCTTCTCCCAGCCCTGCACCAGGAATTAATGACCCATCCCTGCTGTAAAGTCTGTCCTTAGCCTGGGACCATTTAAAGCCCAGCATTTCCCTCATTCTCCACAGGCAATTGTAACGAGGTCAGAATTATTTTCCTTCCTTTGCTCTAATCTCCTCAAAGAACAAAAAGAAGTATGAAAAGAAAACACAATATTTATTGTAAATCAGTGACTTCTGCATTAAAATGATCAAAGTGTGTTTGCTGCACACTTGAAGTTCAGATGCAAAGGGATTTCCAACTTAAATAAATAAAAGATTGTTTTTCTGTAATGCAAATTGGGAGGGAGCAATTGGCACAAAGTCATCAGACAGCTCTGCAGAAGGGCCAGCCCACTCCTGCACCCCACAGATTCTGCAGGGATGATGTTCTTCATCTTCTCAACAGAACCCCCCTCCACCAGGGCATGTGACGCGTGCCAAGGGGGTAAAGTGGACTCCACTTGACGGCTGATTACAATATGCAGCTTAATAATATAATTTCTCAGTCCAGATATTGATCCTTGGGAGCGAAGCAGTGTTGGGAATAGAGAGGAGCAGGGGGTGGAGAAATATCTGCTGCCTGTTTTCTCATCTAACAACTCCCCAGAGAGGCAGAGCCTTACCCATCCCACACACCCCGGCGTGACAGGAGATCAAACCTCGCTGGGGACACGCGCTGTGCCTCTCAGGTAACTTATACTATTATTAATGATCATAAAAGAAGCTATCAAGGTATTTTACATTTCTTTCATCTGGCAAGCCTGTGAGCACGTTTATTAATTGAGGAAGTCTCACTTTTCTGCAAGGTAGACTTTAATGTTTCTTTACTACATGAGGAAGCCGCGGCACGGGGAAGGCTCTGCTGGCTGAGCACGGGCAGGGCACAGCAGGGACACCCCAGGGCAGCATCAGCCTCCCTTAGTGGGGCACAGGGCACTGGCCCAGCACCCAAAATCGAGGGCAACACCCTGCCCCGCGCACCTGAAGCTGGGGCAGGAGAGCACACCTGAAGGCAACCTGCTCGGGTGCCCGGCTGGGCTGGTGTGAGCAGAAGAGCACTGCCGAAATTTGGAAACCAATCCACGTGCCTGAACAAACCAGGTCTTGTGCCACGGGGCACAGAGCCTGCAGTCAGTGCCTGGAGGTGCAGCTCTGCTCACTCCTCGAGGCCAGCCAGCCAAAGCTGGGAATGTTCTCCCACGTGGCAGTGGCACTTCAGCCCGATGGGATGTTTTCTCCTGTGGTGTTTTCAGAAGTTGTTCTGGTTAACCCCACGACCACCACCTCGTGGGGCAGGAGCACTCCCTCCTCTCCAGGAGGCATATGGGCCCTGAAAGCCCCACTGAAGTTCAGGGACACGCTCATGTCAGTGAGCCCCAAGGACAGGAAGGGGATGAGTGCATCCAAGTGACTAATTAGGGCAGGGGGCTGTTCCTGACCCAAGATCAGCTCCAGTTCAACGAATGTGAACTGGAAGTTGAACCTGCAATACTTGTGGCAGACTCCTGGATCCTGGGGAAACCAGCACATGTGTTTAACTGTGTGGGAGCGAGTTCTCCTGCTAAGTGTGCAAAGCAAAGCATGTGCTTAAGTGTTTGCAGAATTCAGGGCTAAATCTAAAACTGCTGGGTTACAGAGGGATCAAAATCGGAGGAGAATGAGTTCACTCCCCCTCAACAGCTTCAAGCAAATCATTTCCCAGGACCCACTGAAAAAGTGCAAACTCCAACCACAACACAGTCCAAGCTCACTCATACAAGTCCAACTTTTGTCAAAACTACCCCAGGTTTCAGTTTTTTCCCCCCTCCCAAAGCAGGAGAGGCTCAGCACAGCTCCAGGCCCTGTCCAAGGATCATGCTGCAGAGCTTGGACTCACACTAAAGCTTTCCCAAATTTCAGGACTCCTGCCCTGCAGGGTTCACAGCCTCCAGCTCCACCATGGCCTTGCTTGACCCAAGGCCAGGCAGTGACAGCCTCCAGGGGTGTTGTGTGCTCACCTGAGCACAAACACCGTGTTTTTAAGTCAGCTACAGCACCACGTGCTGCATTCCAGCTGGCAGGAGCAGTGTGGACTCAGCTCAGCAGGATGCTGTTTGTTTAGCTGGAAGTCAAGAACACATCTTTTACTCATGCATCTGGGTGAGTGGCTGTATTAAATTTTTTTTTTAATAGAATAAAAATAGGCACTCAAATACAAATTAGCCATTGCTTTATGTATGTTGTGTACCCCATAATTAGCAGGTGATATTCGCTCTTTAATTAAAAAAAAAGTTATGCTAAATAGGAGGATTTCTGCTTAATTACAGGCTAATCCTATTTCCTCAGAACATGTGATATTTTCATATCTCCCAAAATGGAAAAAGCACGTTTGAACGGGAAGTATGTTTGTGTTCCACACTGTGTCCCCCCAGATTCCAATGGACCCGGATGTTCTCTGGAGCTGGAAAACAGGGAGGGAAGCTCCAAAGGATCACAGCCCCGGGGCAAGGAGGCACCACCTTGGCTTGGCCAGTCATGTCTGAGCCTCACAGCTCCCCCAAGGTCTCCTGTGCCAGGTCCTCAAGGCTGGCATCCTCAGCCCTGTGTCCAGCCACAGAGTCCAGGCAGCCAGAGAGGATTGTCACAGACACATCCGTGACATTTAATATCTGCATTTCAAGGCAGGCACTGGGACTGGTTAAACAAGACATCCTCCTCCACCTCTGTTATTTCTCCAGAGGCTCCCCCAAAACTGGGAATTATAAAGAAACCTGACAAAGTCTTAAGTGTTATCCTGCCAAAATTATTGATTGGAGACACCAAGGCCCAGAGAGGCAAAGCAACAAACCCTGTGCTGGATCAGCAGTGGGGCTGGAAACAACCCCCAGACACTGCTCCCAGTGCCTTCCTCTACCCACCAGCCTCGGTGGCTTTTGTGTTTCTCTTTCCATTATGCATCCCCTTCCCTTTTCCCTTAATGATTTAGTGATGTTTGTTCCCTCACACTGCGTGCAGACCTTGCAGATCAAAATAGCCAGCCATCTAAAAAAAATTCTTTCTCCTTTGTTCTTCAAAGAAACCAAATAATCTCAATCCTTTGAGAAAACTCAAAGGGTGAAGGCAAAGCATCAGGACTGATGAGAACAATAGCTGTGTATCCCCTGATGGACGAGCATCTCCAGTGCTGGGTGGTTATTAAAAAAAAAAAAATTCCTTGTAGTGAAAATTCTTGGGTCAATTACTTGTTGCCACAGGGAGATTTCCTAGGAATTTTATTGTTATTATCACTGTTCAATGATTATCTGTAGCAAAACAAAGGTGAATTTTGATGTGAAGAGATGTGATGTTTGGCAAATCTTAAACACCACGAAGGAGAAGGGGGTGGAGTGATGGGAGATCAAAGTCCCTGTAATTCCTGCAACCTTTTGGAGCCGATGCTGGACATTTACTGCTCCTTTCAGGGCTCTGAGTATTTTTCATCACTTTGCAAGGTTAAATAGTGGCAAAAAAGCAACTGGTCATATAACCACAACATTTCTGCAGCAAGCAGGGTCTGTTTCCAGCAGTGCCAGGGTCTCACTGCCCATCCCTGTGAAAGGAAACCCTTCAGCCTCCAGGGGACAACAACGAGAAGCCACAGTTTCCCAAATAACACACAGTATTGCCATTTTGGGAAGGACGCTGTTTCAAACCAGCACTTCCCTCCAGCTTGGCTTTTGCCCATCACATCTGGGAGTCCTTCACGCTCCAGTGAGAGCAGGGCTGGGCCAGGCTGTGTCCAGCTCAGCTCCCACCACACCAGTTACACACCAGTGGATGGGAACAAGTGCAAAGTGAGGCTGGGCAGCAATCCTACAGATCAGTTCCCCATTAACAGAAAGAACCTTTTGGATCCAAATACAAATCATCCATAATTCCCTTTTACTCCAGGTTTGCACACAGGGAGTATCTTCCTCCATGGTGTGGCAGGGCAAAGGCTGATTTGCTTTTTTGTTGTGACCAAAGACAGAAGAGACTTTCAGAAAGAGAAGAGGCCAAAGCATTTCCCACACACTGAACTGGTGCCTTCCTTTGACAGAAGGAGGAGAACCTTAATTTTCATTTTAAAAATGAAAAATAAAATGCACTGGTTTTCTCCTTTTGATGTGAACTGCTGTGCATTTTCCAGTCAGCTCCAGCAGAAATGCCCTGATTCACACCTGGAATTTTCGTGGACAGCAAAGCTTTGATTTGAAGCACTTCCACAGGCTCTGACAACCCCACTGAAGGATTTGCAGATCCCAACTCCTCTGGTGCAAGGGACACCCAGGCACAGCCTCTGCCTGCACCACCCCTTGGCTAAGGCAGGTGTCTGCACACAGAGGTGGGCTGCACAATTTGTGTTTCCCCCATCCTATTTTCCACGTGGCAGGAGTCTGGGATTTGGCTCTGTTCGTGCTCCTGCAACACAGGACCAAAGCTTTTCCCAGTAACCTGATCCTAATCCCCCCACTCCTGCTCAGAACAGAATTTGCACATCTGAATCACGTCCCAGGGGATGCTGAGGTGCCTGCAGTTGCTCAAGGAAACAAAGGTACCTGCCATGGCAAGTGTGGCAAAAGCAAGGCCAGGAGAAGGGGTGGCTCCCATTGAACTGGGTGCCTGCATAGAATTAATCTAGTTAAGCATGTGTTCTGAAAAAGATGCATTTGGATATGAGGGCTGATAGGAAATGCCACCTGGGTATCAAATAGGAAGCTGAAATTTGTCTATCAAGCCAGTGCCCTTTGATCACCAGCAGTCACTCATCATTTACACATCACAGGAGGATGCTCCACTCCACAAGGCACAGTCAGCCAAAAAGGAAGAGGGATCAGCTGAGTATTTGTGTCTTAAAGATGGGCAACCATTAATTAATAACAGAAGATAGCCCAGGCAGCCCCCCAAGGGCAGCACCACCCTGCACTCAGGTTACACAGGCTTTACACAACTCTTAGCCCCGCTGCTCACCAGGGTTGGTGTTTTCATTCCTCACATCACAGAGCAACCCCGGCCCCGATTTCTCTTACCAACCCTCAGCATCTCTCCTGTGTTATTTACAGCCTCCCAAGAGCTGCATGGCAGGACAGTGCTGGGGAGGCACATTTTGTGCCCAAGGTCCTTATTCCACCCACCCAGCCCCAGTTTCAGGAGGATGAGCTCCTGCAGCTCACAGGCAGCAGCACCCAGTGCCAGGTTGGCACCACAGCACGGGGCTGGGGGCTGTGGGGAGAAGCTTTCCTGCCCCTCCCCAGTGCCAGCAAGCCCAGGAAGGGTGTAAAATACAGACCTGCTCTGCTTACACAATCAAAAAGCAGTGCCATGTGAGAGGTTTCTAGATTGTATGTTTGAAAACACCCCGAGAGCAACATAATTGAAGGTTCAATAAAGCAGCAGATGACTCAGAGGAAGGAAGAGCCCTCAGCCCACTCTGACACCAGTACTAGGACACTGGACACAGAAATATAGAATAGGAAGGGACATTTATAGAATAGGAAGGGACCTTTAAAGGTCTTTTAGTCCAACCCACCTGCAGTGAGCAGGGACACCTTCCACTATCCCAGGTTGTCCTAAGCCACATCCAACCTGGCTCTGAAAGTTCCCAGGAATGGGGCAGCCACAGCCCCTCTGGGCAACCTGTGCCAGGGCCTCACCACTGTCAGTGTAAAGACTTTTTCCTTACATCTTACCTAACCCAATGCTCTTAGTTTAAAGCCATTATCCCCTGTCCTATCCAACAGGCCCTGCTAAAAGTCACTCCCATCTTTTTTACAGGTCCCTTCAAGCACCAAATGGACGCAGTAAGGTCTCCCTGGAGCCTTCTCTTCTCCAGGCTGAGCAGCCCCATGGCAGGCACCAGGCTCTCCCTGCACTGCCAGGGCTGAGAGCAGGTGCCAGCCCAGCCACAAACCCCACACCTTCTGCAGAAACCCCTCAGACACCGCTCACCTTCACACACAGGTGGCGTCCAGCCTGGCATCAGACACGCTCTAGTCCCCTCATCCTTCAGCTCCAGGGCTGTTCACTGGAGCAGTGACAGCACAGGACCCTCTGCCACCAGGGCACAGCTGGGCAGCCACATGGAAGGGCACAGCAGTGGGATTCTTATCCCCCCCACACCCCAAGGAAAGAGGGAAGGCGCTGCTGCAGCCCCTCTTGGAGGTGGGATCCCTGGGGAGGGCTGGCCATGTGCTCAAGGCAGAACAAGAGGCACCTGTGCTGTGCTGCCCTCCCCTCCTCAGCTGATGAGCCCACCTGAGCTCCCATCTCCTCTGTGAGGGGAAGGGTGTCCCTCCCCACCACCCCACTCACACTCCACCTGGCACAGATCAGCTCCAAGCACCTCTTTGTTAAATAGAAACCTTGGATGTACATGGAATCATGGAATGGTTTGGGCTGGAAGGGACATTAAGGCTCATCTCATTCCACCCCCTGCCGTGGGCAGGGACACCTTCCACCAGCCTAGGTGGCTCCAAGCCCTGTCCAACCTGCCCTTGGACACTTCCAGGGATGGGGCAGCCACAGCTTCTCTAGGAAACCTGTGCCAGAGCCTCCCCACCCTCCTAAGGAAGAGTTTGTCCTAATCTCTAGTCTAACCCTTCCCTCTGTCAGTGAGAAGCCATTCCCCCTGTCCTGTCACTCCATGCCCTTGTCACGAGTCATCTCCATCTCTTTGGTAGCCCCTTTAGGTCCTGGGAAATATCCAGCACAAACCCCCCAGGCTCATGTGGCTCCTTGGAAGTCCAGTGTTAAGCTGAGCTCCGCCAAAAGACTTTGACTCAAGTTTTCAAACCCCTTGAGCAAACTTGTTCCCAATTTTGAGCTGATTTGAACTCAATTTGAGCTGAGTTATAGTCCAGAATTAAAAGGAAATAACAACAAAACCAAACGTCTTTTAAAATGGCCACTTTGACCATAATTGATGTGAGACCAGATGGAACTCGGTGTTTTCAATTAAGTTGCAGCTGGATTTTGTAATTTTAGGTTTTTGTTCAGAGCAAAACATTGAAGAAGGAATGGAAAGCAGCAATTAATTCACACGAAATCTTAATGGGAGGGTAGTTATCTAAATGCCTTGCAGCAGAGCAGTGTCCTTCCAGGTACATCCAGCTGCAAATGGAACACAACACCACATGTCCCTCTACTTCCTGCCCAGGATTTCCTTCCCCAGACCAGACCTGATGGTGCAGTCCCCTTGCATCAACTGTGCCGTGCACAACGCTGTATCCAAGCCATTTTGATGCTGCCTCACAGCTCTTTTCGTTGAGGTCCTGGTATTTTAATAACCAGGATTAACTCACAGCAAAAGCTGAACCTTTGACATTTCTTCCTAGCAAGTAACTCACAAATTGATGTTAATATTTGGCCGCGCTCAGCGGACACCGAGTCAACACTTGCAAAATTCACTCCTCCCTGAGGTTCCAAGGCTGGGTATTTTGGTTTTTTTTGTTTTGTTTTGACAGGGGAAGAATATCTGGAACCTTTTAATGGATTAAAAATAAGTTGCAGTTGATCATTTGTTTGCGAGACAGAAAAGGCTTCAAAGATGCACAAGCGGATTAAGCGGGAGCGTTGGGATGATTCACAAGCTGATAGAGGCCACCAGGCAGGAAGCGTCTCAAATGACTTGCTCCTTTGTGCCTGCATCAAAGCCCCCCTGAGTGACTGGCAGACCCCTCCTGGCTGCCCTCCCGGGGCTCCAGGGTGGCAGCAGTGACACGAGGTGTGCGTGGTTTGGGGAGGAAGAGGAGAATTTGCCTCCCTGCTCCCCGCCCTGCGTTGTGTCTGCGGCTTAGAGCTTGTGCCAACGTGTGGGTTAGAGCCACAACCTTCTGCTCGTGTTGTCTCCCTGCCCTGCTTTTCTCTCTTTGTCTTCTCAGCCCTGATTTTCTTTTTTTCCTGGCTGGGCAAGAGGAAGCCATGTGGGGGTGTGTGTGTCAGAGTCTGCAGCTTGACCGATGGTCCCTTCCTTGTCCCTGCCTTGTAACCAGGGCTCCTGCACCAAGAAAGGCCATCCCAGAGGGAACAGGGTGCCTGGTGCTGATGCAGGGGCAGCTGAGGGCCACCTTCAGGGAGCTGGATTTATGGCCCACTGAAGACAATGGGATGAACACCAGTGACTGAACTGGGTTGTGAGTGAAGGTTTGGGCTGGTTGAATCAGGAAAATCTGAGTAGAGGGGTGGAGAAGACAATTATGAGTTGTAAAATTGCTGCTGGCAGTTCTGAACCACAATTGCTTCCTTTTTCTTTCTTTCTACCTTTATTCTGAAGGTTCTGGGGGTAAAAGGGAGATTCCTGCAACCTTAGTGCTCCAAACCTGGGCAGGGAGGAGCAGTAGCAAAGGGGTGGGGTAATTCTCAATTGCAGTTACCCTGGAGCAACGCCAGCCATGGGGACTCAGGGCTGAGGGAGAGGGTCCTGAGCTGGCCAGGGGACACCTCCTGGCTCTGAGGTCCTAGGAGCTGACATTTCAAGGAGGTCAAACTTCCCATCACTGAAAGTTTCCCGAACACATCCCATCCCTGGAAATGTTCAAGGCCAGGCTGGATGAGATCCTGAGCAACCCAGTCTAGTAGAAGGTGTCCCTGCCCATGGCAGGAGGGTGGAATGAGATGATCTTGAAAGGCTCTTCCAACCCAAACCACTGTATGATTCTATGAAACTTTTTCTCAGAGGCTGCCAAGGAAAGGTTGGACCACAGGGCAAGAGACAGAGAGCTCACTGGGTGCTGGAGGGCAAGGATTGAGCTCACTGGTCCTTGCAGAAAGGCTGCAGGAGGAGGAGGTTGTCCACAGTGATTCAAGGCAGACACACAAGCAGCAGCCACGTGCACCATGTGGCAGCAAAACCTCCAGAGTTCATGGCAAAGGATGGTGATTTAATGGAGTGTACTGTGAAATTAGCTGGGAAAACTCTGCCTAAAGGAGGAGGGATATTGCATATCCAGCATGTGAGATCATTATGCTACAGAGACTTTCAATGCCATCTCATAAGGAACATTGAAAAAGACCTTACAGGAGACTAGAAAAATCCTGCACCTTAACATCCTGCACTTTTAACCAGAGGCTTAACTTGCACAGAGAGCAGTGCTTTTCGTATTTAAATCCCATCAGCACGATGGCAGGCCAGGAGGAAATACATCCAGGCTTTGGAGCCCAGCTATGGGCGGGGGGGGGATGTATAAAAATGGGGTCAGCTGAGAAAAGAAGCTGCCAAAACCCCCAGTGTGGTCACCACTTCGGTGTCTGCTTGTGAAAGGCAGCAAGTCACTTTGTTCTACCAAGTCACCTTCTTCCTGAGGTGGATCTGGTGCTCCAGATGCTCTGGGGAAGAGCAGGAGCTGCTCTCTCATCACCAGGGCAGAGACCCCTGTGGTCCGAGATGGATTGGAGCAGAACTGAGTGGAGCTGTACAAGTGCTGGGAGGCTGTGAAGGCCCATGACTGTTCTCTCCAGTGACTCCAGTTCTCCCAGTGCCTCTCCCTCCTGCAGCCCTGGTGATGGTGCCCAGGCAAACCCAGCACAAGAGCCAGCAGGTCCCTCTGCCAAGGAGTGCAGCCCTTCTCCTCTTGGCTTCGTGCTCACAGTGCTGCCTCCTGCCTCCTGGCACTCCAGCACACGGGCACCTTCCAGCTCCTGGAGCTGGTGCTGCTTTTATTTGCTGCCAGAGAAAACTCTCAGCCTGCAGCTCTGGCCAGCCACTGTGTTTGCAGCTTCCCAGCTCTCAGAGGTCTTTCAGAGTAGCTTTTTCTTTTGAGTTTGGTGAAGCCACTGGCTTTGGTGGGATCTCTTGCTTCTCTTTGGATCTGGGCATTTCTTCACAGGAGCACAACTCCTTCTGCTCATGCAGGTGGTGCTCACAAGTCACCCATCACACACAGGTGGTTGTGAGGGGGCTGTCCTACCCCCCAGCCCTGCACTTGGGCCCTCCTGGGCACCTTCATCCTGGGCATCACAGCGAGGAGAGTGCCCAGAATGAGCACGTGTTTGGTCACACACTGCACATCCTGCTTCAGCTGTGCACACACAGACACCTCCCTCACCCCCAGGCAGGGTCAGGCAGGCAACCTGTCTCTAATAGCTCTCGAAAGTTTACCATTCCTAACAAGGCTAAAAAGACAAGGCATCTTAATTAGATGGGAAAAGTACATCAAGCTCATTAACTAATTACAAGGGAAAGTCCCTGCAGCAGATGCCTGGATTGCCTGAAGTACTACTTACTCTTAACTGCTAACTTTGAGAAGGATTCTGCTATTAAAGCATTATTTTGTTCCAAAAGCACAACAGAGTCATTTATTTTTTACCATGCCTCTCCAAGCTCCCCCCTAACAGCTTTTAGGGAGCTGGTGAGTGAGAGGCAGGTGCTGGGGACGTGGGCAGACTTCCTTACAGCTTGCTGGGACCATTCCCCAGGGGCACCAGCTGCCTTTTGAGGGACCATCCAGTGCCTGACACACTTCCACTGGTTTCAACTGGTGCTTCTACAGCTCTGTCAGGAGCAAAACGACCTGAGGGCTGAAGTGTGAACTCATCAAGCTGCCAAGAATAAACTCAGCCAATACCCTCCTTATGAAGAATGTCCTTCCTAAGAAGCAGGAGACTGTCCTCCTTTCCTTCCCAGTAGGAGCTGATAAAGGAGGAGAAGGAGATGAATCTTGTGGCTACTCCTCGTTGCAGCAGATAAAGACTTGAACTAGAAATTCCATTTCTATCCCTGGGCACCCATCACTGCTCCTGAGCCTCGTGGTGGGGCACAGCTGAGATGGTGGGGCTGGAGTATCTGGAGAGAGGACAGTGGGAAGGAATTCTTCCCTGGGAGGGTGGGCAGGCCCTGGCAAAGGTTGGGCAGAGAAGCTGTGGCTGCCCCATCCCTGGAAGTGTGCAAGGCCACCACACCTGGTCTAGTGGAAGGTCCCTCTGCCCAGGGCAGGGGGTTGGAATCAGGTGATATTTAAGGTCCTTTCCAACTCAAAACATTCACCCCAATATTGTTCCCTCCCCATTAACTGTTAATGAGAACCGAAGGAGTTTCAGACTGCTGCCGAAAAGGACCCATATTTTGCAAAGCCTATCCCAACCCAAACTTCCCAAAGCCTGAGGAACCTCGAATTCTCCCTGAGGAACAGCAGCTCGAGCTCACCACCACCCCCTGAGAAGGACACAGTGCTCTCCATGATCACCCCTCCACAGGAGAGCTCTTAGGTGTCTGTCCCCTGAGCTGCAGACAGCAAACCCTAAACATTTTCCCTGCTCCCTTTTAAGGCTGAAGGAATGCCTTAAAACATTTCTAATTGTGTGCTCTCAGGTGTCCTATGAGCTCAGCAACAGAAAATGGCCCAACTCAGAGGAAACTCTTTGCTCAAACCTGTCATTAGCTCTTTCCTCCCACCCCCCAAACCATTCTGAATAAACAAACAAACAAATGAAAAACCCCACAGCCCCTTTGGGGTGGTGGTGTTGTTTTCCTTTCCCTAGAAGGCCTGAGGAGTTGCATGGTCAAGGAGCTTCAGCTATTTGAGGGGAAGAGAAGCACCCAGCACGAGGGACAGTCTGTGCCTCAGCTTACGGGAGCATCACCAAGGAGGAAAGCCATAAATCACCTGTGGAACAGGAACTCGGAGACCAAAGCCATGTAACTCAAACAGGCTCAAAGCAAGAGAGTCCCTTCAGTGTGAGGGTGGTCTGTGTAAAGTTAGGAGACACCTGCTAGCAAGTCCTGAGACACAAGCATCTGTGTAAACTTGCCCCCTCCCTGCGCCCGCAGCCCTTAGAAGGTGTTGAATGAAGCAGTTTCATGAAAAAGGCTCTGTTTGGGGCAGTTCGAAGGCTTGCATGTACCTAAGTGAAACAGAGCCAGTGCTGTGCAGCCCTGGGATGGATTACCAGGGACCACAGGGAGGTCTGTTCATGCTGGTGACACGCTGAGCTGCTCGCTGAGGGGCGGCTGGGGTTGGGTGTCGGGGCCACAACAGCCCTCTCTGTGCGAGGGTTTGGGGCGAGCACAGTAAAATCCAGAGGGTCTGAGCAAACCAGACCATGGAGGGGGGAACCCAAAGCTGAATGAGCATGTCCAGAGGGTTGAGAGCTGGGGGGGGGGCAGCCCCACACCCTCCTGGGCACCCCCAGGTCAGGGTGGTACCCCCAATCCTGCTGCGGCCCCGTGGGGAGGGAGGGGGGTGGCAGCAGGGATTTTGGCCACCCCACTGTGGTCCTTCATCCCCTCGGATCAGCAGCCAGCAGGATGGGAGCACTGATTTCTTTTTAATTGGAAAGCAAAAGCCAAACAGTGAAATCTCTCCACGCGAGGCCATCACACCTTCCTGTGAATTAAGCAGTGGAAGTGCTTTAGCTCTGGCAAGGCTGGAATCTGGAAATACCAATATTGCACCAAAGCGTTTTTTAATATGCACGAGTGTCATGTGTATTACTCTGAAGTTTCTAGCTGTAGGTGAAATCTTCTCATCATCAACGCTCAATATGATACGTGCTTATCTTAAAGGACATTTACTTTCCTGTGCTTACAGCCTGTATTTGAATTGTCAAATGACACTTTGCTGAAATTATTAAAACCTAGAGGTCACAGAGAACCCGACTTGAAAGTGGGAACACACATCCTTTCGTCTGAGCAAAAGTGCATATTTGGAATTTTAAATGCAATTTTTTTTTTTTTTTTTAGGGGAAGAATCGCTTTTCTGGCAGCCAAGTACAGATGGAACATTTGAAAGAAAGTTCTGCTTTAATTTTGTGACAAGTGCTGTGAATAGACACTGCTCTGCTGTGGGAGGGAAGGGATGGGGCAGAGCCCCGACCCCAGCGGGGAGCTGGGGGGGCTGAGCTGGGCTCTCTCCCTCACCCAGCCCCCTCTGCTGCTGTTTCTGGTGGGTGTTTCACAGCAGGTAAGACCCAAGCAGACCTCAGGTGACCTGGTAGGCTGGTCCCTCGGGGAAGGGGGCAGGAGAGGGGAGCTGTGCGGGGTGCTGAGTGCCATCCCCTACCACCCTCCAGCCTCTGGCTCTTCTCCCAAGCCCCAGTGGACAGCCAGGCTCTGGTTGCTGGAATATCCAGGCTCTGCCTGCTGGAATATCCAGGTTCCAGCTGCTGGGATACCCAGGCTCTGGCTGCTGGGATATCCAGGATCTGGCTGCTCGGATACTCAGGCTCTGGCTGCTGGGATATCCAGGTTCCAGCTGCTGGGATATCCAGGCTCTGGCTGCTCGGATACTCAGGCTCTGGCTGCTGGGATATCCAGGTTCCAGCTGCTGGGATATCCAGGCTCTGGCTGCTGGAATATCCAGGCTCTGGTTGCTGGGGTATCCAGGCTCTGCCTGCTGAGATATCCAGGTTCCAGCTGCTGGGATACCCAGGCTCTGGCTGCTGGGATACTCAGGCTCTGGCTGCTGGGATACCCAGGCTCTGGCTGCTGGGATATCCAGGCTCTGGCTGCTGGGATACCCAGGCTCTGGCTGCTGGGATACTCAGGCTCTGGCTGCTGGGATACTCAGGCTCTGGCTGCTGGGATACCCAGGCTCCGGCTGCTGGGATACCCAGGCTCTGGCTGCTGAGATATCCACACTGCCCAGGCTGAGGAGAGGCAGGCAGTATCTGGCTTATATACCCTGACTGCAGGAATGTTTTCTTTCTGAGGGATAAGGCTTATCTGCTCCCCTTGCTCCTACTTCTTTTCAGGGTGTTCACCAAGCAGATAGGAAGGGGAGAGTAAAGATGTTCAACATGTGCCTGAGAGCATCAACCAAAGAGCAGGACCTCCCTGCCTGCCTGTTCTCTCCCGTGTTACCTCACCTGGATGAAGGTGTTCAGTGTTTCACCTCTGTGTACCTAAACACAAAATACTTGAGGCAAAGGATGAAGATTCAGCTTGCTCCTGCCCTGAGGTAAGTGACCTTCTGCTCCCTCACCTACAGCTCCATGACTCGGGGTCAGAAAGGTGCTGCCAACCCCTGAAGGTGAGCACCAACAATGTGGAGGTCACTCTGAAGAGGAGGTGATGGAGGAAGGCTGCACGTGGTGGCAGAGCAGAGCTGGGGAGAAATTTCCCACCATGGAGGGCCCTTCCCTTTTTTCCCCTTCTGCCACAGATAGAGATGAGGTTTGAGGTGTGCAGACTCAGCCCCAGTTGGTGACAGGGGGCAGTGACACCACCATCACTGTACTTACCAGTGCCCCTGCCAACATGCCAACGTGCTCCAGCCCCTGGCCCAGGGTTTTCCCCTTTGCCTGGGTATTTCACCTGCACAACCTGAACTCTTTCACACAGTTGTGCTCCCCTCTCCATTTGCCTGTGAATCCAGACTCTTTTTCACTAACATAACAACTCGATTTCACTACAATACACTCCATCCTCGTGCCTGCCCAGAGAGAGGGATGCTGCCCACCAGCTCCTCACCCTCCTCTCCATCAGCAGAGCCTGCTCCTCAGCCCCATTTCCATCCCTCCTGGAGAGCTCCTCGGTGCTGATCTGAAGTTTGGATGCAGTGTTGTTTTTATATATAAATGACATTATGACAAATGATGAAGGATTAAATTACACTTCAATCAAATCATGCCAAACCAGTAGGGATCGAGGTCCCAGTGGAAAGTATACATGGAGTTCCTCAGCCTCCTGATTTGAATGACTTTGTTCTTCTTCCAGAGAAAAGGGGAGGGGGGGGACGAAGGAGAAGAGAGGGAAAAGAGAGAGAAGGGGAGGGGGGGTGGATTTGGCCTAAAATGAAACATTTTACTTTTAAGTTGAACATTTGAAAATGGCTGGGAGGAAAGAGCTGAAACACTGTAATGGCTGATACTGAAGAACAGCCTGGGACTTTTGCTTTTGGAGAACAGAAGCCAGGGAGAGAGCTGTGGTGTGGCAAAGGCAACGCTGTGTGCCTTGAAGGGGAAGGTGTTTGCAGCAGCCCATCTCCTGCAGACACTGAAACCCCCTGCAAGGCTCTAACCCAATTAGCCTTGCAAAGAGCTGTGCTGAGCAAAGGCACTGCCAGTGGTTTTGGTAAAGGCTAAAGGCAGCTCAACTCTGCCTTGCACTCCATCAGAGCTGCTTTGTTATCTTTGTGTCACCAGATCTTGCAAAGGTTGGCTCCAGAGCCTTCAGCACTGCAGCTCTGTCCAGCCAGAAACCTCTCTCCACTGCTGGGAGCAAATTCTACAGAAGCAGCCAGTCCCTGGAGGAGTTTTCCTGCAGAGAGACAGACAGACAGACACATGGGCAGGCAGGCACTGTGCTCCAGGATTTGCACTTAGTACTTTGCCCCAGAGGTTGTATTAAACAGACCCCACCTCCTTCCAATTTCTGGGTGCAAACCTTGGGTGTTGTGTCCGGCAGATCCCATCAGGCTTTGGAACAAGTTGCCCAGGGAGGTGCTGGACTCACCTGTCTCTGGAAGTGTTGAGGAGTTGTCTGGATGTGGCACCTGGGGACGTGGTTCGGGAGTGGTTATGGTGGTGCTGGGCTGATGGTTGGACTCAGTCTGGAAGGTGTCTTCCAGTCTTGATGATTCTGTGATTCTGTGATTAATGAAAGTCCAAACAAGCCAAGCAGAAGACATCAGGGTCTCCTTTGGCTTGATGGTTGCCTCTGAGAGACAGCCAGGTTGATTCAGCTGTGACACACTCCAGGCTGGCATCAGTCTGATGAGCTCAGACCAACTCCAAGCCTTCCTGGCAGATGAGAGCATTTCAGTGAGCAGTTCTGAAAGCTTTGGCTCTTTTGTCTGCGTGTGAACCATGTGATGTCTGAGCCACAGCAGGTAGAAGAACTTTTTCCACCTCCTCATTTGATTTTTACTGTCCACAGACAAAGGTCACCAGTTAACCTGCAGAAGGAGCAAGGGACAATCATTGCATATTGATATAGTTTGCATTATTCTGGTCATAAAATGTGTGTCAACCTTGGGTGTACCTGCTAGATGAACCTCTTCCATTTCAGAAATGGAAACTCTAATCTTGCCAAAATGAAAGGCAAAAAGAGCACTTCAGTGGGTCTAAAACACCACTCTCGTGGCATGGCAAAGCCACTTCCACTGAGGGAAGGAGGAAGCCCTCAAAAGCACACACGTGAACACATGCTCAGGCCTCAACAGGATAAAATCAGAAGACCATCCCTTTCCCAAAGTCTTTTAGCTATGAATTTTCTCCCTGTGGTAACAGGCTTTTCAAAGTATTTTAAAGAATCACTTCAGCAATAATACCCAGGGAACCATTTCTTACCTATGGTTAATGTCCAATCTGCTCACATTGCAGCTCAACTTTCTGACACAGAAATCAAGAACATTTGCAGAAATCAAGAGCCAAATTGGTTCATCCTCTGAGGATAATAACGACTTCGAGATATGTATAAATTTAAGTGGTTTTGAATAAGGACAGTGTTTCAAAAAGCACTCGAATTGTTACTTTGAAATAAGCCATTATTTTCTCCTTTTTTAAATTCCAGTCTTTAATAGGGGATGAGACCCAGACTGTCAAGAACCAAGGAGAGTTTTTGATGCAAATGAAAAGCAGCATTTAAGAAGTGCAAGTATCCCATAATAGAGCTCAGAGCAAATTGCCAGCTCCTAGATCTGCCTGGAGCATCCAGGGCTCCATCCAGCCCAGGAGATCAGAGCAAGGGGGTTTAGAGGCTTCTCCAGTGCTGACCTCCTGGCAGACCTGGTTTCTGCTGGTGAGACCTCAAGGTTCACACTGCAGCCCCACAGTCAAGTGTCTCCAGTCAAAGAGGGCAGAGAGTCCAGCCTGGAGTCAGACCCAGACACTCAATGTGGACAGATGTGGTCATGGTGGGAAAGGGATGGATGGGAGGGGACCTCCTGAAGGCTCCTTGGGCTGGGTTTGCTACCCCTGCCAAAAGTCCAGAACAAACTCTGTGTTTCAGTGGGATTTATAAGGAAAGCCTTTATGTCCTCCTGGAGAGAAAACATCTGGCAAGGAAGCATTGCTGGGATGAGCATGAGTAATTTGCACACCTATCAAGGAGTTTAGGATCTTCAGGCTCCATGAACACACATTCCTGGCAGTGCCAGGGCTTCCCAAACTGTTGTTTGGGGAAGAAACTGTTCTCAGAAAAGGCAGGAGCAGGACACAAGTCCTCCCTTTGCCCTCCACACAGACAGCAGTGGAGCAGAACCAAACCTTCCTCACTCCCAGCCATGCCAGAAGGTCTTGCCAGGTTTCCAGGACACAGCTCTCCTGACCTGGGAGAGCAGAGCCCGCTCTGCCAAGGAGGAGCTGGAGTAGTGGGAATGAGAGGGCAGGCAGGGGATGAATCATGGAGCCATGAAGTTTGGAAAAGTGCTTTAGGGTCATCAAATCCAACTGTCAACCCAGCAGCACCACCATGTTCACCTGTAAACCACATCCCCACGTGCCACATCCACACCTTGTATTGAGCACTTCCAGGGGTGGTGAGTGTATCACCTCCTCGTGCAGATTGTTCCAATGCTTTCCAACTGCTCCCTTGAAAAATGTTTCCTGCTCTCTGATCCAACCCCCCTGCTGGTGAATCCACAGAGGATGAGGCTGCCCCACATGCAGGGGGCTGCCCCATGGCACGTGTGTGGCAGGAAGGTGGGAGCAGGCAGAATTCCTGATGCAATGGAGCACAGCACAATGGGAGAGCATCAGCTGAGCAAAAGCAGGAGGTGGCCCCAGACAAAAGGCCCAATTATCCATCCTCCTGCAAACAAACAGCCCCTCAGCCCAACTCTTTCAAAGATGGCTCAGAAAAGAAAAGGGCCACGGGATCGGAGGGATCAGCCTAAGTCATGTACATCTATTTAACAAGAAAACTCATTGATAAGCAAACCACCTGATGCTTGCACAGCAGAAAAGAAAACACCTGGTTCTGCCTGTGGGTTGATAAGCCAATATCTTTAATCTTTCTTTTTTTTCTCTTGATGACTGAAGTACACACTCTGTGCAGCCCTCTGCTCCAGCCACATTGGTAACAGCAACAAAGCTTTGATGTCCCCCTCATTCAACAGAATGTTGTTTAGTTCAAAGCCAAGAACAGAGGCAATTCTTTGCTTTTAAATTATTAGCTCCCTAAGTCTTCTGTAATGATACAGTTTGACTGAAGTGTGCAGTTTATTAACTACATAAAGACGATATTATTAGAGCGGAGAAAGGCAGCCGAAAGTTTTGCCTTTCAGCTCAGCAGCAGGGGTTTCTGATACTTTGATCTCAATCAATGCTAAATGTCTTTGTGAGATAGAGGGAGCAGCAGAAATTACCTTTGGCACCATGACTACATCAATTATTTAGTTCTTTTTCTTATAAATTAAAGTGTTCTTCAACTTTTACCCCAATTTTTTCTTCTTCCTTTTCTCTTTTTTTTTTTCCCTTTCTTTCTTTTTTTCCCCTTCTGTTATTGGTGGGGGGGAAAGGCTGACTGGAAGAAGTCTTGCTGTGAGCATTAATAAAAATCCCACTGACCTCTCCCAGTCCTGGTCTGGGAGGGTCTTCTCTGGCTGAGGAGATGGATTCATGTGAACAGCAACAGCAAAAGAGGAATTTGGAGTAATGTGCTGTTTAACCAAATGACTGTGTAGGCTACCATTCCAAATTTGTTTATACTTAGACTAACTTCCTTCTTTTCATTTTCCTCTTCTCATTCTTTTCCAGTATTGCTCATGTGAATACACCTGGGAAAATGGGACACCTGACCAGGAAGATGGAGGAAGACTATTTACAAGAGCCTGTAGTGACATGACAGAGGGGATTGGCTCCAAACTGCCAGAGAGTAGGCTTGGATTGGATATTAGGAAAAAATTCTCTCTTGTGAGGGTGGGGAGGCTCTGGAACAGGTTGACCCATCTCTGGAAGTGTCCAAGGTCAGGTTGGACGGGGCTTGGAGCAACCTGGGCTGGTGGAAGGTGTCCCTGCCCATGGCAGGGGGTGGAACAAGAGGATCTTCAAGGTCCCTTCCAATCTGAACTATTCTATGATTCTAGAAAACCAAAAGGTTGCTGCAAGCAGGATGGGACAGGCTGGTGTTTATTAAAGCCCTTTTTATTGCTCCCAGCACATTCAACAGAGGGAAAGTTTAGGAGCAAGAAGGGGATGGCCCCATCTTGGGTCACAATGGGAATAAATTCAGAACAAGAGGACACAGCCTCAAGTTGCACCTGGTGAGGTTCAGATTGGATATTGGGAAAAATTTCTTCCCTGAAAGGGTGGTCAGGCATTGGAATGGGCTGCCCAGGGAGGTGCTCAAGTCACCATTCCTAGAAGTGTGCACAAAAAATCTGGCACTTGGAGACATGGTTTGGTGGTGAATATGGTGGTGTTTGGTAAGTGTTTGGGCTTGATGAGCTCAGAGGGCTTTTCCAACCTAAATGATTCCATGATCTACAATTCCAGGTGTCCTAAGGCTGGAAGCAGAGCTTGCAGAGAGCCAGAGAACCTTGAGCTGCAGTGGGTGCCTGTACCCTTCACATTGGAGGCACTACTTTCCATTAAAGCCACAGAAGTCAGGTGAGGACGCTCAAGTATGAGCTGTCACCAAACTACCCACACAGGAGCTGTGTGCAGTCTTGAATTAGTCCTCCAGAGCCAAAGGAGGGACTAAACCATTCCCAAAGATGATTCATCCCATTCCAAGAGGTGTTACCAACTCCTTCCCTGGGGACAGCAGGAACCCAGTGTGATGGGACCAGAGGTGAGGGAGGATAATATAGCTCAGAGCTTCTGCTGGATAACAACACATGGGTGGATATTTCAGGGCAATTTGTGCTCTTTCAGTACTTCAGGGGAGAGCCTGGAGCAGAGCCAGGGGAGGAGGGTATTCCTGCAATTTTGGGGACAGAAGTTGGTAGCTGGGTTTAGTTCTGTGGTGTACCAGAGTGTGCCAGAAACCATTGGAACCAGAACCTCAGCTGGGAACAGCAGCAGTGGGACCACAGAGGTGCTGAGGAGACAGCTTTAAACCAGGGTTTAAAATACTCACCTCTGGCCAGAGAAATTCTTTTTGAGAGAGAAATAAAAGAGGTCTTTGCAGAGGTGTTGAGGCATGAACTATGGGAACTTCAATATATTTATATGTAGAAGGTGTTGAAGAACAACGTGATTCATGGTGATCAAAGTTTTGCAAGAAGGAAGACTTGAGACTGTGTGCTGAGCTGCTATGGCAACATGAATTTTAAAAAGTAAACTGACTTGCAAGAGCTTATCTTTGCCTCTTTAGTGTGGTGCAGAACAGATCTGGGAACCTCCACCTAAAGGAGAGGTGCTCACCTCTGCTTCTGGGCCAGGCGTGTTGCAAGATGCATAAAACATATCCCTTGTGGCAATGGGAAAATCATTCCAATGAGTGGGTTTGTCCTGCATCCCTGAGGCTCCTGCACCCCAAGAGGCCAAGTCATGATGGTCCTTTCATAATGTATTTCTCCTGACTCGGATGTTCGGGTGTTGGGGTGAGTGTAGGATGAACCTCTTTGGTTGGGCTGCCATCCCATCCCGGGGGCTGGGGGGGCTGTCCAGCACAGGGGTGAATTCCACCCACAGGAGTGAATTCCACCCATGGAGATGAATTCCACCCACGAGGTGAATTCCACCCCCAGAGTGGCGTTTCCAAGACGTGGCGCAGTTCACAGCTGGGCTCTCAAGACACCCTCACAAAAACGAAGAGGCAGCGGTGCCGGGGACTCTCCTGACAGCTCCTGTCAGGAGGGGATGCTGTGAAGAGCCATCACGCCCTGAGTCAGCTGTTCTGCCAGGGCTGGCATTCCAGGTGGGAAGAGCCTGCTCGAGGAGCTATCCCAACCACACCGCCTGCCAAAACCATGCTGGGAGTCCCATGGGAACAAACCCTCTCCGGAGCCAGCTGGAACTTCCTTCTCCAGAGGCCTGATCCTGCTGGATGCTGAGCGTTCTTTGGTCCATTTTTAAATTCATGTCTTGAGCAATGCACAATCTGGGACCTCAGAGGAGGAGCAGCCCCTCGGCGTGTTTGGTGCTCCAGCCCTATGGCCCAGCAGGGGAGGAGGGAGTGAAGTGTCAGGGTTGAGGGGAGATATGAGAGATGCCAGTCACCTGGAAAGCTGATCCTTAATCTGGATGTTTTAACCATGATCTCTGAGCTGGCCATGCTTCCCACCCTTCAGCAGGGCCAGAAAGGGGATCCCCCAAATCTGGTAGCCCATTCCAGCATCCACCTCCCACTCAGCTCCAGTGAGAGGTTGAGGATCACCAGCATGGAACTCGCTCCCATCCTATCCCAACAGTGTCCCCTTGAGGTTGGTGGCTGAGGCAGCCTGGGAAGAGCCCTCACAGAGCTGTGGGGGAACCCCAGAAGCTGCTCTTGTTTTCCAGGCTGGCCCATAAAACAGATCCCAGCAGCCGTGGGTCAGCCCGAGTGGAGGATGCTGGAGGAGCCCACCTCATCGTGGGGTGTGGGACCTCCACCTCTGTGAGTGGAGCACTTGGAGAACCGCTCAGATAAGCATCTTCCTTCCAAGTCCATTCTGTGAACATCCATGTTCGGCCACCACAGCCCATCCTGCAGCTCATCACCTTGGACCTGGAGCACAGGAGCTGATCCAGCCTATCCTGCAGCTCATCACCTTGGACCTGGAGTGTGGGAGCTGGTCCTGCCAGTCCTGAAACTCATCAGCTCACACCTGGAGTGTGGGAGCTGATCCAGCCTGTTCTGCAGCTCATCACCTTGGACCTGGAGCACAGGAGCTGATCCAGCCCATCCTGCTGCACATCAGCTTGAACCACAGGAGCACAGGAGCTGGTCCAGCCCTGGGGAGCTGGAGCTGGAGCAGCTGCTCCGTGGGGCTGGGCAGCTGCTGTGGAGAGGGAATGTGCCTTCCTCACTGCTGCTGCCACCGTCGGTGTCTCCTTTCTTCTGCCAGCCAACAGCAGGGAGTTTGCTGAGAAACTGCCCACAGGGAGCAATCACTTTTTCCAGTCATTAACCTCACACATCCCTCGCAGTGTCGGAATACCTTGGATGTCTCAGTTGCTGCAGTGAGCTAATTCCTCCAGTGGGCTCCTCCTGCACAGCGAGGGGATGTGAACTGTGGAGCTGAAAGCACACCAGGCTTCCAGCAGGGGCCACAGCCTCGGGTGTCACCGTGGAGGACAGGCGGTGGCAGGAGGGAGATGGGACCTCTGGAGATGCTGCGTTCGACCTGCACCCAACTGGGTGCTCTGTGGGAGGAGGGAGGAGAGCAAGGAACGGGCTTGAGATGCACAACGCAGGGGCTTCTCCCCCGCAGGGGAAAAACTATAGGAGTTCTGAAGTGGAAAGATATTGGGGGAAAGAAAGCAGTGCCTTGAGGGGATTGATGTTGGGAATCATCAGTGCTGGCCTCTGGGATAGGGATGTACCTCTCTGTCTGGGTGTCACTGCATCAGCGTGTCCCAGCCCTGGCAAAGCAGCAGTTTTGGATCCTGAAGTCCTTCTGGTAGAGAAGAGGAACAGGAGGAGCAAAAGGCAAAGAGGTGCCCAACAGGAGCCCCAAAATAATGAGTAAAATACTAAAAGAAGGATGGATCTTATGTACATAATATTGAATATCATATTAGTAACTCTTACACACCACAACATCTTCCTGTCATGTGTCCTGGATTATACGTAGCCAGCGTCCCATCAGGAGTGGTTGAGTAACAACAGTAACAAAGAAAAGAATCACAAAAGACACAGCGTTTGTCTCATCATTAACAGCTGCCTCCACCAGGGACTGTGCAGCACGACCTGGTCCCTCTGACACAGCAAAGCCAGCGAGAGCCAATGTGCATTGCAACAAGAGAAACATCATGGGCAGTGTGGGGCATCAGCCTCCTGCCCAACCCTCAGCTCCCCTGGGAAAGAGTCTTTGGAAACAGAAACAGCCTCCTGATTTTCCCAAAGTGCCCTGTGGTGAGAAGTGTCACCCCAGGCCTGGGGGAAGTGGGGAGCACCGAGTGTGTGTGAGGAGAGGTTTAAACCCCACGGCAGGGGTGAGGAACCACGGCAGCCACACAGGCAAAGCTCCAGTTAGAGTCAGAAAGCACAAAACAGCAACATCAGAAGTCACAGGTCATGGCCAAATTACAGCACAGGGACCCACAGCACACCCAGCAAGGAAACTTCTCCACGTGAATGAAACACCACCTTCAAACACCAACACGACATAAGGAAGGCAAGGGTTTAACACTTGGTACCAGCACAGGTAAAGGCTGTGGCAGTGCATCAATCTGAGTTTGGAGAGTCCCAAAATTTGGTTTGGATCTTCCCAAGTGTTTCTGGGGTGCAGTTGAAGCTATGGTTTCAAACCCATGCCCTTTGGAAGCTGGAACTAATGCAGGAGGGCTCTGGAGCCTTTGCTCTCCTCCTGCACTCCCTGCCCTCTGGGGTCAGCTTTGGTTTGGATGAAGATTGATGTTGTGCCACACAGCTTCTCATGAGGGGACCCTTTATTTCCCCCAGCAATCATCTGTGTCTTAATCATCTTGCTTTAAAATGAAACGATTGTTATTAATAAGAGGTGGACCCGGACTGGGGACAGAAACATGCCCCAGTGGTGGCACCGAAGCTGTGATAAACCCCTGGGAACCTTGCTCCAGCTGTGCGGCGTTCGGTGTGCTGACACCTCATGGCCAAGCAAGAAACTCCATCAAGACACCGTTCCCAGGACATGCACACACACACAATCCTCCATCTGCTCTGAGGCAAGAAACCAGGCTCATTTCTCGAGAAGTCTGCCACGAACAGGTCTGAATACACCAAAGGTAGGAACGAAAACCAGCCCAGAAATGCTTCCAGTTCTTGGATTTCAATCAGATGGGCACTGCAAGGTGCGTGACCCGGAGCTGTGGCTCTCAAGTCATTCTCCAACGTGGTCCATGTGCTGAGCCACCCACGGCAAACACTGTGGGCTCCGGCCTGGAAGGAGCATCTGTGTGGAGGGTGTTTGTCACCCCGCTCTCCCCTCCTCCGTGGGGGTGTCCCAGGGGCAGATGAGCTCCTTGGCAGAGTCCTTCCGAGCTCGCTGGGGTCTGTCCCGTCCCCGCTCCGAGCCCGCGGGGCACGCTCGGCGTTCCGGAGGTTTCTCCATTCTCACCTGGAAGAAGCTGCGTGGTGAAACAGAAACCCATCACACACTCACGGCACTTTTGGATGCGCTCGGAGGCAGCGCCGAGCTCGGCTTGGAGACTTGCACTGCTCAAACCCCAAATCCCAAAGCCAAACGCCCGGGCACGAGCCCGCAGAGGGGGAGAAGGAGGGGAATGTGAGCTCCCACTCCTTTGAAGCTGGAAAGCCGTGTGACACAGCGCCGGAGCGCAGAGCCAGGTGGAGCAGGAGCCCCCAGGTCTGTGCTTTGGAATTTATAATGTGGGCTCATCCACTCGGTCAGCGGCAGAGGTGGGTTAAATGAGAACGGGGACACGCTGCTCCCCGTGAGGGACGTGGCCAGGGTTTGGTTCCGATACGACAAAAATCCCCCCTCCTGCACATCCTGCCCCCCGAGCAACAAACGCTTCACACTGTCCCTCAAGAGCTCCTCCCTTGCCGCTTCTGGGTCTCCTCTGACTTGAAATCACTAAAACCAAATCTGAACCAGTTCTTGAGAACAAACAAAAATACACAAGTGGTTTTCCAAATTCAGGGATTAAAAGTAAAACCTGGGGGTTTGCACCCCTGAGTAGGAGGTGTGTGTATGGCAGAGGCACCACTGGAGCGGCTCCTGCCCCGTTCCCACCAGGAGACACATCCAATGCCAAGAGCAGGTGTGGAGACAGGGGGAAGGGACACTTCCAGAGCCTGGCTGGGCTTTGGGGCAGGTGGCTCAGGGGATAGAAACCAAGGTCGGACAGGCGGCTGTCGGGCAGGTTCTTGGGGCTGATGACAACGCAGTGGAGCTGGAGACGAGGACATCCGTGCAGTGCTTACCTGCTGACCAGTCTGGTGTCGGGGCTCCGGCGCCGCTCCCCCTCGCCCAGCGGCTGCACCTTCCCGTGGGGCACGGCCGAGCCGGGCGAGGTCCAGCAGCCCCTCCTTAGCCACCATCCCCAGCCAGAGCCGGGGGTCGTCCGGCGCCCCCTGCCCCGGCTGGGGATGGGGCCGGCGCTGTCCAGGACCACGCTGATGGGCGAGGGGCAGGCGGTGCTGTGGGGCAGGGCTGGGGGGCCGGCGGGGCTGGGAGGCAGGGTGAGGGATGGAGGGGTGCTGGTGCCAGCGGGGGCAGCCGGGCGAGGGGTCTGGCAGGCGAGGTGGGAGTGCTGTGGGGAGGAAAAGGAGACAGGCTGGGTCAGGGCTGGGGGTGGCACTCTGGTGGTTGGTCTACACAGGTTTTCTCAGGAGAAGCACCCCACCCAGCACCACCTCTTCCTTTGCCACGGTGCTGCCAAAGGACACAGGGCTCAGCTGCCTCCCCCCATCCGGGTGTGTGCAGTGTCCCCATCCTGCAGCTCCATCCCCTTCCTTGCCCTCCTGCAGGAGCACGGGGGTGTCACACTTTGCCTCTGGAAAGCAGTGGGGTCATTGCTACCCACCTCAGTGGGTGCTGACAG
Source organism: Formicarius rufipectus (assembly GCA_013399695.1). NCBI lineage: Eukaryota > Metazoa > Chordata > Aves > Passeriformes > Formicariidae > Formicarius > Formicarius rufipectus. Next base: position 128,652 of record VXAU01002079.1, read on the forward strand.
ATCCCACCCCCTGGGATGCTGGAGGGGACATCAGCTTGTCTCGTTCCTCACAAGGACTAGTTCCAGGCACGGAGGAGTCTGTCACCCCTAGAATGTGATCTTGGTAATGAGCAGCACAACCTCACACCAAGGCATTGCTGCTGTGGCCAAGAAACAGCCCTGAGGACTGGGAATACAAATCCACACCTCATGCTGAAGCCCCCACTGTCCCTGGTGGGGCTGTGAAGGCTCCAGCTCAGCTCATTCTGCCCTCAGGACAAGCCCAAGTATGGACTGGACAGGACAAACACAGGACAAGCAGCAGAGGACAAAGCTGCATGCTGGGTCCCCTCCCACTTCCCAAGGACTCATTCCCAGCAGAAATGAAATGCAGCTTGAGTGTCCAAGAAGAGCTGAGGGCAGAGGCACACACAGGACACGTACACACACACCCAGAGTGATGGCTCAGTGAGGGATGGACACACTGAGGCACGACAGAGAAGGATGAACTTGGTTCTTCTTCCATTTTCTACATGTATTTTTATTAGACAGATGAATGCACAGAAACAATGGCCAAGCAATGAAACAACATATTGCTCTGATTTCCAATGGAGACAAACAACTTCCAGCACAAAGTGGAGTTCAGCTTGTGCCAGGCGACCTTCCTCTTCAGGGACTGAGCAGCAAGGGAGGGGGGAGCAGAAGGCTGGGCTGTGCCAGCTCCATCAACCTGTGGCAGAGCAGAGCCAGCTCTTGCCTGTGTGTGATGAGACTGGTGTTCCACAGGCACAGTGACTGCTCAGCATGCCACACTCACCCATGACAGGGGAACAGCGATGCAAAGCAGAGATGATGAGAAACCAGAGAAAGGAATGGGTACAGAGAACATAACAAGCCAAGCAGCAAACAAAATAGAAGTAGAATCAGAGGGACTGACTGGAACACACAGATTTGTTATTTATTATTTATACCCTGACTTGATCTTCCACATGTTACTACATACTGGCAATCCCAACATGCTCATTGCTCCATGTTAAACAAACTCTGGAGAGACTGTAGAGCTCATCACAGCCAAGTAGCTTTGGACCAACCCTGCCAGGTTTTGGACTGACTTTCAGTGCTCTTGTGTCAAGGTAGGTTAATGGTGCTCAGCACCTGATGGAACAAAGCCTTGAGGTTTTAAGTAGAATTAAAGAAAAGGCTGATGCTCTACCCTGTAGAGCACTGCAAAATGTGCCTTTGCTTCCACCAGGAGCAAGAGCAGAGACTCAGGACAGACCTTGACCTCAGAATGAAAGTCTCAGGCAACTCAATTTCAATTCCTCTAAGAAGGTCTATCACTAATAGGTTAAGGAGGGTCAGGAAAATCTCCCTGGCTCAGCTGCAAGTGAAGGAGATGCATTCTGCAGTGACACCAGAGCAGACTGTGCAGCCCTGATTGTGCCTCGGGTAACACACATGGGGAGGGCAGGAGTCACTGTTCAGGCTACTGGGGTCACAGTGACATCCTGACTGTCACCCTGCTCACGAGGAGTTGGCCCTGGGACCCCAGAGCTCCAAGGGGCTGGTCTGCATGCAACCACATTGTGAGGGCCCCCCTTCCCATCCAGCTTTCTCCAGAAGTTGTGGATGCCCCATCCCTGGAAGTGTCCAAGTGCAGGTTGGATAGGGCTTGGAGCAATCTGGGCTAGTGGAGGAAGGTGGCCCTGCCCATGGAAGGAGAGCTGGAACAAGATGATGTTTTAGGTCCCTCCCAACCCAAACCATTCTGGGATCCTATGACCTCCCACTTCCTGTAAAATGCTACCAGTATTTAAAAGGGATGAAAAATACAAATGAGAGAGAAGCAGCTTCTCAGACCTCAGTGCTTCCGCCTGGTCCCTCTACTTCCCTAAAATTTTAACAAACTTTTTCTGTCCTTCCAATTCCCTTTACTGGGCTTTGCAGGAATCTTTGCACTTCTGATAATCACTGGCCTGGTCCAGACATGCTGGGCTTTCCCAGCAAGGCCTGGAATCTCCCTGACCTCTTTAGCACTAACATGGTATTTTAGTTTGCCTCATTTTACAGAGCACAAGAAAAAAAATACTACTTAAAGTTGAATTAGCTCTTAACCCCTCTACCCTGTTCTCCCTTGCCTCTGGGCTACAAACCAGTGACAACTGGAACTACCTCCTGTTGGTTTTTTTAACAGCAGAAAATAGAAGAGCAGGAAAAAGACAAGACAAGAGGTGGGAAGGATTTGATAAAACTTCTCAAGGCCTGTGCAGGCTCTGGCAGGGGGTGGCTCTGCCCCTGCTCAGGGAGAGCAGTGCTCCCCACTCATCATCTCCATCGTGCTGGGGGGAGGTGGGAGTGTCAGCCAAATTCAAAGGGTCAACCAGACGTTCAGAAACGCCCATCTGATGATGTCACGAGAAGCCCACCTGGCTCTCCTGTGCCCTCTGGCACCGGCTGGGAGTTGCAGGGTACTTGGAGCAAGGGGTGTGCTCCTCGCAGGGGGTGCCAGATGCACCCCTTGGGAGATTGTCCATCCCCCAGGGGTGGTCACTCTCAGGTGGGTTCACCTCTCCCTGCTCCCCACGGGGTCATCCCCTTCTGCTCCAAGGAAAGCTGCTTGCAACCCAACAGACTGGGATGCAGCACTTCATTTTGGTGCCATCCCACCTCCTGCAAGAGCAGGGGTCAGCTGGGCTGCCCAGCCTCCAGCGGGGATCTGGAGGGGTGGGAGCGGGGGTCCTGCCTCCCGAGCCTGGCAGGGGCAGCAGTCTCAACTCCACCAGCGCTGCCTGCCTGGGAAACCTAAAGCAGCACTGACACCTTCAGGAAGGGGAGGCGAAGCTCAACACCAGCCTCGCCTTGTCTTTTCCCTGCGCTGTGCCCTGCGCGGCTCAGAGCCTACTTGGGAGGAGGTTCCTTCTGGAGCTGGTTCCTGCGGTCCAGCTTGCTCATGACCTGCGTGATGTCCACGGTCGTGGCGGCTTCCCTGGCCTTGGCCTCCTCCTCCTGCTGCCTCAGGATGATGGGGCTGGGGCTGGAGCGGAGGTGGCGGCGTCCGAACAAGCCGGTGCTGGGCAGAGAGGGAGGGGAAGGAGCAGGGTGTTAGCGAGGAGAAGGGCACCAAAAACTCACCCCAGTTACCAGGAGGGCAAGCTGGGACACAGAGATGGACAAAATGCAGAGGAGGTGGTTTAAAGCAGGGCTGGGTGACTCATTGTCACATGTCAGCTGCAGGACTGCTCAAAGCGTGAAGGCAGTCCTGGTTCTCCTCCTGAGGGACTCCAGTGCCCGTGCACACCCCTCCTGCTGTTGTGTTTGTACACAACTAACACTCGTGAAGTCAAACAGTGCCCACCAGTGGAATTTTCTCTAGTGCCTTCAGTAAAATCAAGACAGGTACCTGTATGTGTTTCTTTGTCATGCCCCCTAAAAAACCACCCACTACCTGCTACAGCAAAGCCACTTCCAGCAGCAGAGCAAACAAGTGTTAGCCCAGCTCTGGATGAGGCAGCAGCTCCTCAGCTTAACGAGATGCTGAGTCCTGAGTGTCCAGAACAAGCACTGACAGACACAAAGGCTGTCACCACGATCAACCAGCATCTGCCAGTGACCTTGTGATGTGTGGCTCGGGGGAAAATGAACCAAACCCCAGGCAAGTCAGCAGCAGGGCTTTTTCTACTGACTTGAAACAGGCTTTAGAAGAAACAACAGTGTGAAAGCCCACGATTCCTCTTTCTTGCTTGCCAGGCTGACGAGTGGAAGAGGAACAGAGAAAGGAGCACAGCACCCAGACTGGCTCCAACACTGCACGCTCAGCTTTAGGAGCAACTGCAGTTCAAATGATCTCAATCTGCTGTTCAGCTTCACCTTGCACAGGAAAAAGGCCCTTTCTAAGGCCATCTCTGTTGTGACAGTTGTCCCTCACAAGCAAGATGCTGTTTGTTCCCATGTGTCACCTTCCCAACACCAGGGATAAGTGGCTTCATCCAGGCAGAGCTGAGCAGATCCCATGGAGGATCCTGAACCTTGGCTCTGCCTCTGCCCTGGCAAACAAAGTTCCCCAGGCAGGAGTTTTCCCAAGCCCAGGACATGGTGCTTTCTCCTTCCAGGAAAGGAGCCATGATTAATTCAACAATCACAGCCCTTCCAAACAGACCCAACAGAGAAGGCAGCTGAGAATTGTCACGTCTATTCCAACTGCACACAAGCCACTTCCAGAGGGCTCATGAATAAACAGCACCATCAGTCTCAAAGCAAAGCATCCTCTCAATCAAAAGTTTATTTAATTAAGAGAACATCTAAATCATAGTAATTTTGCTGCAACTTGGGCTTTTTCTACCCTTGCTACAACAAGCAAAACAAACCCCACAATTACAACCAGTTTCACTTGCCTTTTTTTGACAGTCTCTTGTGGCACAACAGCCTTGGCCAGCATTTCCTTGTATATTGGAGACTTTAAATAGCGGCCATAGGAGTCCTACTAGGAGAAAAAAGAGAAACTGGTAGTTATGGGCTGCAAACACCCTTATTAAAATCACCACCAAAAACAGCTGCTCAGGAGCCAGGGAGGCTGGGAACTGGATAATCTCCCCCAGCAGCCCAAGGGACTTTGCATCTTTCAGGCAAATCTAGCAATTTAAACCAATACCCTTTCATCTTGGTGTAAAATTCCCAGGATTTTCCATCTCACAATAAAGCTCTGAAGGTAAAACTCGGCTCAAGAGATCTGAACAGAGCTTAACCCAGGCCAGCAGGGTCTCACAGTCACTGCAAGGTGAGGAGTTTGTATTTCAGGAGCCAAATTTTCCATCAAGGGTGAAAATCATTCTAGTTCTGCTGCCCTCGGTGCAATGTGCATGAGCTGGTGGCCACACTGGAATTGGAAGGCAGGACCTCCAGCAGCCACCTGAGCCACCACCCTGGGGACATGCTGCCTTGGAGGGAAGAAGCAGCAGCAAAATACAAAGGCCTGAAGCAGCACTTGCTTAACTCAGCAAATTCGGGGGGGATTTTCAAACAAAGGCCCCTTGGAAGAGACAGCTGATAACACACAAAGGCACTGGAAAGGCCCAGAGGGCTGGAATCCCCCTCAGGCTTTGGAAACCAGTAACAAACCTTTTTCATCAGCATGTAAATGTGGGTCTGGGCAGCATCTAGAACGTAACGGTGAGGGTGCTTGAGGCCCTTGACTGTGATGCCCATGGTTGTGCCATCGATGTTAATCCAGCGCCGGGCTCCCGGAGCCAGGAAGAGCCTGCAGGGAGGAGGGACCCACAGTGCCATTAGCAACTGGAGAATTCATGGAGATTCCTGACTACGCATGGAAGGAAAAGTCCCTTCAGCTTCCCACTCAATTTGCTGTCCTGCCCTTGGGCAATCTCCTCTTCATCAGAGACATGCAATCACTTCCTCTGTGAGCACAGAATATAAACACAATTTTAGCCCACTGGAAGCAAAAAGGGTCTTTCCACTTTCCTCGTGACAGTCCCAAGATCTTTGCTATTCCACACTGCTATTTAAATTACAAGCTAATCCTGAAATGTAATAGTGGAGAATAGAGAGGAAAAGTACCCATGTAACAAAGCAACACTTCTGCTTTCACCTCCAAAAGCTCCTTCCCTAAGTGGGGACATAAGACAGGCACATATTACACAGAAAAGTTTCAGGAATAAATCATCTGGAGAATAACAGCTGGTGGAAGGTGATGGGACTCGGGTACAAAGAGTGGCAATATTTACACTCACTTGTAAATTTCTTCTGCTTTTTCTTTGACCTTGGATTGGTCTCCATACTTGAGATCCTCACAGGCTTCCCAGAAACTCAGATTCTCTCCTGTGTAAGGAGGACACGACCAGTAGAGAGTGAGACTGAAGAAAACACAATCCCATTTATTAACTCCTAAGATTTGTTTGGCTCAATATGTGTAGGCCCTAACTCAGTATCTCCAACTCTTCAGCCAGCTGGAAGATCCTCTTGGGACTGGAGGAGGAAAACAGCCTTCCCCTGCTCTCTGCCCACTGACATCTGTAATAGCTTATGAGTTCAGCCAGTTCCAGCTTCTCCAGGAGGAGTCATAGAATCCTAGAATGGGTTGGGTTTTAAGGGACATTAAAGCTCATGTCATTCCACCCCCCTGCCACGGGCAGGGACACCTTCCACCAGCCCAGGTGGCTCCAAGCCCCATCCAACCTGATCTTGGACGCTACCAGGGATGGGGCAGCCCCAGCTTCTCTGCCCAACCTGTGCCAGGGCCTGCCCACCCTCCCAGGGAAGAATTCTCTCCTAAAATCTCATCTAAACACACGGGGAATGTCCCGGGCTGTACCGTGTGTCCCGTGCCACTAGATGGTACCACCTGCCCTGGCTGCACAGCCACAGCCCTGCACTGGCTGACACCGGCCCTGCCTCAGCCCAGGGCCAAAGGCAGGGCACGGGCACACAGCAGACCCACCGCTGAACTCCTTCTTCAGGAAGAGCTGGAAGCTCTGCCGTCCTTTGGGGTCTCGGATCAGCTCGTTGAAGTTGAACGCCCATCGCTCCACTCGCATCTTGGTGGGGACTTCCACCCTGCACGGGGAGAAAACAAACAGCACTGCCAGTTTTGTGTGACCCACCTAATTAGCAGATTAATTAAACCCAAAATGCCCTTTGCTGGAATGCCAAGGGACTTCTCAGCACTCTCTGTTTTCCAGAATGGTGTAATGAGCTCCTGAAGTCAACCCACTAAGTAAGTTGTAATTAAACAACGTGGTCCGCAGCGGGATGAGGATTTAACTGGGGTTTAAGCTGCTCTCTGAGTGACAGCCCAGCTTTGTCCTGAGGTTTGACTCAGTCCCATTCTGGAGGAGGCACTGGTTCCTGCCCAAAGCTTTGCTCCTCATAAAGGCATTCAGTGAAGGCCTCCTCTGGGGCTGTCTGATGGGACAGAATCACTCAAACGGGATTGCTGGTCTCACATGAGAACCAGTAAGATGTTGTTTGCTTCAGGTCCTGAAATGCCACTGTGGAATTAGCAAACACTGTCCAAAGGAAACACCAAGGGCGAAGGGACACACCACCGGTGTGTGCCTCCAACCCAAAATCTCTCCTAAGAAAGCAGCCTGAGGTGTGAGTAAAGACCAAGGGGAGCAGTTGAACCTGGATTACTGCACCACTGCCAGCACCTCATCAAGTTAACACTAAACCCAGTGCTACACCTGAGTGTAACTGCCCATATCGCATTCCTGTGCTAGTACAGGTGTAGTTCACCCATCCAAGGGGAGGGCTGCGTCCACTCAGAGGGGCTGAGTGCATGGTCCCATCGTCCAGTCAGGAATTTCTGTCATGTTAAGGAAGGCTCCACTTGAAGGCAGTGCTGGAAGTTCAGCATGGAGCATTCCCAACAGTCTCTTTAGCCCAGCTATGTTATAAAGGGAACACTTCCCTGCTCATGGTCACAGAGCAGTTATCACAACGAAATCAGTGGTTCCCTTTCCTAATTTCTATCAGCATAAAGGGCAGTGTAAACCACAAGCTGGCAAAAGAACACAAATACACACAGCTTTGCATTGAGATCCCAGAACTCAGGGTCATCTGTTATCCAGGGGTTGCTGGGGAGACATCCAGACAGGATAGGATCATTGGAGAGGAACTGCTCAGAGTACTTCACAACCCTGCAACAAATCCAAAATCAAAATATGAATTTGAAGCCAGAATTGCAGCCAGCCCCATTACAACCACATAACTGGTTGCACAGATAAAGATCTCCTCAGAGGCACAGCCCTATCAGCACATGGATCTGGAACGTGACCCCTGCCTTCCTAGAAAAACTGACTCATTAGCTCAGTTAATCTTTTCCATTTCCCACACAGGAATCTCCTGGTTGTCTTTCAAAGCAGTGAAGTTGTCAGTTCAGGTGTAAGGGGACACAAGGCTCTCTTCCCTAATCTCCTCTTGCCTCTTCATTTCAAGGAAGTGAGACTAAACCCCCCAGTGGTTTCCACCTCCTTCTCCAGCCTGCTGGCAAGAGCCTGATCCTGCACCATCCTGGGAGGAGAGTGCCAGAGATGAGGAACACGAGCTCTGTGTTGCCCAGGTGGGTTCTCCCCAGCCTTCCCATGAGCTGTGGGAGAGCCCAGGGAGCTCCAGGAGAGTGAGGGAGTCCTGAGGGCTCGTCCCACCTCCTCCTTTCCTCCCTCACCTACCACAAGGCTCATTCCTCTGCAAATGGCTCTGAGGGCTTGGCACAAAGCAAAACTGTCTCTGCCCCAGCAGGAACCAGACAAACACTTCTCCTACCTTCTAACTTGGCCAGACTTCTAATTACAACCGATTTCACTAATGTCCCGGAATTTGAGCTCTCTCCTGCCATTTTCATTCTTGAAAAAAATCATCTGGTTTCTGCATTTAAAATTCCTCCCAGGCTGAAGTGCTTTCATGTGCCCAGAGCTGGGAGTGCACTGCCCAGAGCCCAGCTGCTAATGGGCACCTTGGCACAGCCCCTGCAGTCATACAATGCCCCTGCACAAAGCAAACCACAGGCTGGCACACAAGTGCTCCATCCTATCTTCCCACCGGAAATGCCACGGCCTCCAGCACCTGCAGAATTCACTCCAGTCCCTAGATGCTAATCAAGCAGATCTAAACCTGTCAGCTCAGGTAAGATAGCACTGTGCTTCTGATGATTAGTGCTTTGGAACTCCTCCTAGATCAGTGCGATGCTCCGAAGCATGCAGGCTGTCTGCTCGCCACTCATCAATAATACCTCGATTTGGACCCAGTCCTGCAGCTGACATGGAGCTCCAAATTTCCTGAGGATTTTTCATCCAGGTGATAGGCACTATCCCATCAGAACTAATTAGTGAAAAGCCTCATTTGCTACACAGTTAAACAACATAAAATTCCTGGAAAGCAGCCAGGTGTCCCCAGCTCACAGCTTGGTGTCACAGCTTGGAAAATTGAGGTAAGGGAGTTTTAAGTGACCTGGGAGTCAGTGCCAGATGAAAGGAGCAGAGCTGCTGGTGCCCTACAAGTCTGGCTCTCAGAGGACTGATTCTCCCTCCCATTTCATTCATCCATGACTGCCTTCTCCAGGGAACAGGCCTGAGCACCTGGCTTATCTGAGATCTGGTGGCAATGACTGGAAACCAGACAGGTGCTACGGGCTGCACCTCCAGGCACCTGGTCAGCACACAAGGCTCGAGGTGAGAAATGCCTCTGGCAAACACACTAATGGCTAATGCCAGGACTGGATGCTTTGCACTTAACTGGCTTCAGCAAAAATCTGATCAGGAAACACTCCCAGTGGGAAGAGGAATTGCTAATTAATTGCTTGGGTGTTTTTGGAGAGCTGTGTGTTCCTTTGTGATACAGAACAACCTGTGACTTCCCAGCTCTGCTCCCTTCTGGTGAACATCACCATCGAGCAGAACATTTATGGGGGTGAATCCAGCCCAGCAGGCTGGGGACCAGGAGCAGGAGGGTCAGCCTGGCCCCTCTGGTTCCTCACCCCAACAGCACAGACACACTGCTGGATCCCCACGAGGCAGCTCCACACAGCTGCTTGTCCCAGCAGGAGAACTCATCCCTGACTGAGCATCCCTTGATTTCAGAGGGAATCTCAACCCAGAGGCTGGTGCTGCTCCCAGGGAGCCTCTTCATCCTGCCTGAGACTCTGATCCCTCCTCTGCCTTGTGCCTCCTGACCCAGACAACACAGCCCAGACAGCCCAGTGTGAGGCCACCACATCGACTCCCCAGGCTGAGTCACCAGCTGCCACAGCAGACAGCTTCATCATCTCATTAGGAGATAAGCACTGAAGACTAATTAATGTGTGGACAGAAGGAAATCAGGACTTACCCTCCAAGAGAGACAGAAGATTTCACTCTGGTCTTCCCAATGGCCTGCTGATAGTACATGATCTGAGAGGGATCAGACATGGCCATGGTTAGGAGAATGGACATGTGAGGACAAGGTCTGTCTGAACCTCAAATATGTCCCCTCCCAGGTAGTGAGGCCAACTACAGCAGGGACTGCTTCTTCCCTAATTATTGGACGTCCAAGGAATCAGAGAATCCCTAAACTGCCTCAGTAAAATGTCTGTTTTCACCGAGCTTATTGCAAACATCAGAAGAGCATTTTGCAATGTGCAAGTAATTAAAAAGCACTCCCCGTGCTATACAAGAATTGAATAATAGCTCCCACCCTTGGCACCTACAAATGCTCTGGATGATTGAGCATGTAATTATCATTGATTCTTGGCTGTCTCTGTGCTGGCGCCACTGGATGTATCTCCTGTGATTTCCCCACCACTATTGGATTTAGCCCTGGTGTCTGTCCTTGCTTGAGCCTTCCCGTCCCTGGGAGAGCTGCTGGCTGCCTGCAGTGGGAGCTGCACAGGCAGGGAGTGTCCTGAAAGCACATCGACCAAGAGCTCCAAGGGGCAGGGACTCTTGTTTTTAAAACACCCCCTGCACAGGGGGGTTGAGCCCCCATCCTACACTGCTGTAAGCAACACACAGAGGAAAGACCACCTGGAAGGGAGGGAAGCACCCCTTACCTCTCTCCTATAAGCTTCCATAGTATTTTTCTGTAAAAGAAAGAAAACCATGACATTGGGGTGGGTGCTTACACTTGCCTTTTCTCTTTGAGACATGGCAACACCGTGGCAGGGCTGCCGTTGTGCAGCGCTCTCCAATTAATTCTCATTACAATTAAAATCAAACCCAGCAGCTGAGCTAATCAGGGTATCATCAAAGCTAAGAGCATCCACACACCGTAAATTGTCCCATTAGCTGTATTTACTGTTTAGCATTGCTTCTCCCATCACAGGCTGCCTGTATGCCTTCAATTAAGGGGTTATTCTAATGGAGCTAAAATAGATTCATTTACGAGACACAGATTAGATCATTCAATATTAGCTAAAGGAGACAGGAACCAACACATTGCAAAATATAAACACCACAATTAAAAGCCTCAGAAGCAGAATATGCTGTGCAAAGGGTGTTTACCTTGTGATTTGAATAACTCAGACTATGTTACATGTCATCCACAAATGAGCAAGCAATTGAAGGCAAGGAATTAACTGCAGGGTGTTTATTCACACAGCTTCCTTTGAAGCACAGTCACTTGCTGTGAAATAAAGTGCAGAAGGGAGAAGGAAAGACAGGCTAAGGCAGGGATGCTCCCAGCAAGACTTTAAAGGCTCAGGCAGGGTTTCAGTCCTTCGGTCCCTGTTTCAGCCAAGACCTTCATCCCAGAATTATTCTACCAAACTAACCCTGTGGCAGGCAGGGCTCTGCAGAGTGCCTTGGTGAAGTTTGGGAGAGATGAGGGATGAAGCATCGGGTACCAAATGCCAGAGGCTGCCCTGCACTTCCCTTCATCTCCCCAGAGAACCTGCCCCCCAAGCTGCCCCTGTTTTGGGAAAGGCAAGATGCTCTGCCAGGGCTGCTTTGTGAGGGGACCATTGTGGTGCAGATCTGCTTCTGCATTTTACCATCATCACTAGCCCTGCTCAGGAGGGAGAAACTATTGTCTACATGGAAGAAAAATATGCACATTCTGCTGAAATTTGCTTGGGTTTTGGAGAGGCACACTCACCTTTTCAGCAGCAGGAGCCAGATATGCAGAGATCAGGCAATCTGCACAGCACTAGCATGGAGCCAACCCATGTGACCCTACCACAGACCCAGCCCGACCAGAGTGGCACTAACAGAGATCCTCAGGGTGGCTTTGAGAGGAGAGGAAGCTTTGCCTGCTGGAAATACCATGACCAGCTCTGAATGTGGCAGCACACATCATCTCAGCAGACAGCAAAGCCCCCTCACTGATTCACAGGCTCCTGGGGTCTCTTACAAATGATGGAGGACACCTAAGTAAGGAAGAGCTTTTCACCCTTCTCTGCTCTTTGCTGCACCCCTGATGCCAGGCCACCTTCCCCACAGAAACCATTCCTTCCCTCATTTCTACAGTGTTGTACAGACTGTAGAAATGGAAGGCAAAAAAAAATAAAATCACCTGCTTGTGCAGAGAAATTTGCTGATTTACTGTCCTAGAACTGCCCTGTGTTTCTGTTCCAGCCTTTTGCACAACAGGAATTAGCTGTCTCCTTGGGGAACCTGAGATACAAACCTCACCAGATTTACAAGTGCCAGCTGAGCAGTTCCATTTGATGGAACTGAAGTTTGGCTAAGGCATTGACTTTAACACATTAAACCCCCCTATTTTCTTCCATGTTTTTTCCTCAAGTGGGGCCCTGACAGGCCTGGGGCAGTGGAGTGAGGAGAGGTGGGTGCTGCCATCGTGGCTTGCAGGCAGCTCACATGGCAGTAAAGTTGTGTTATCTTCTAGAGGGGTCTGAGAGGTTGGCAGCACACCACACACACACGAGACAAAACAGCTGTGGGAAAGAAAAGAAGAACACAGGAAGAGAAATGTTATACAGAGAAGGAAAGGCACGAATTAAAACGCCATCTCAATAGAAAAATTATATGTGGGTGAGCAAAAAACAAAGCTAATGCCATGTCTGCAAACAAGGAAAGATTTATTGTTTTTTAAGTGCACCCTACGTCAAGAATTCCCTTCTGCCACTGTCTGAGTGTGGAGGTCAGGGCCTGGGAGAACCAGGGGGGCTTTGCTAGGGGGCTGCAGGTGGGGAGGGGATTTGCCAAGGCTCCCACAGAAAAGGGGGCTGAGCATCACTGAGCAGTGGCACCCACTGAACTGCTGCAGAACCCAAGGGGAGCCCTGTGCTGAGCACCCTGTGGGGCTGCAGGTGCTGGCTGTGCTCAGCCCTTCCCAGCTCTCAAATCAACACTGACTGACAAGAATCTCAGCTATTTCAGCCTCGAGCTGCACATCATTTCATTTCCCTTTCTCTCACAGTGCTCCCACAACCCCTTTGCAGCTTCAGTGCTGCCACAAGTGACCCTGAATACTCTCTGCATCCCACTGAGCGCTGCCAGTTGTCCCCACCCTCCTGACTGCAGAGGTGCCAAAGTGCCCTGCACCACCCACCCACTGCCCCTCCTTTGGAAGGAAATCATATTTGGAACAAAAGGCTCATTTCTCATAATGAGATTAATTTTGCAATGCCCTTAACGAGTGACTTATCGTAATTAGCGCGGATCAGCTCCCCAGCCCCACGGGCTTCAAACCAAAATGGCAATTAGTGAAAGGCCTGGCTCTGCCTCAGGCGAGTGCCATGAGCTGTTACACATCCACATCCCCCACATCCTCCTCATCCTCCTGCCCGAGACACACCGGGGCCCTTGGGACACCCTGCCCAGCCTTGTCACACCCCACTGCCTCTGGCTGAGAACTCCCAGGGCACCAAGGCTGCAGAGCTCAGCTGGGAGCCAGCCAGGACCTGCTCCAGAGCCTGTGTCTGGACCTGACCCACAAGGCTGATGCCACGAGCTCCTACAAGAGTTGGGACATCTGCTAATTCCCAGCTACCTGTTCACATGGATCATCTCTGCCCTCTGCGTGGGTCTTCCTGACCACAGTGGGGAGATGATGGTCATTCTGGTTTTGCCTGCCTGGCCACCATTCCCTGGTTAAAGAGCTTATAAATGGCTGGAAACTGCTTTGAGGTGTATGCCCAGATGGATTTTGCAGTGAAGAACCAGCACAGATCATGGTTGTCCACAGGAGGAAGCAGGACACTGCAGATCCTGCCCGTGCTCGGAGCTCACTGAGCTGTGGGGCTGATCCCAGGAATCCTGCACAGGGCAGAGGGCAGAGCCAGCTCAGCTCAGCCTCTCCCTGGAGCTCAGAGCAAGGCAGTGTGGGCTCTGCCTTTCCAACCCTGCAAACTGCACCCCAGCACACCCCCAGCTGCCCCTGCACACACCAACACCCCTCCCTGGGTGCAGACCTGCCCTTTCCCTACACGCAGCCAGTTGAGAACCCACACGCCAGAGGCAAATCCCGAGGCTGGCACAAGGTCATCTCGACACTCATCTCCACTGTGCTGATGCCTCCAACCCAGCAGCTGGACATCAAATCTCCAACAGTCCATATGCCCAGTTTCATTCAAAGAGCTGGTTTTTCCCCCTCACATCTTGTTTATCTGTTGCTGACCCTGTTCTTTCCAAAGATGTGATGATGCAGCAGAACTTCATCGGACAGACTGGCAGCCACTTGGGAAATTAAAGACCAGCAATGACTCGTTGATCTGTGGCTGATTTGCTGTGGACAGCAAGCCAGGGCATTTCATTCAGCAGCCCCCCAATCCAGCACAACGATTTTGGGGGGAGATAAAGTACCTTTCAGAAAGACTCTGGTCACAGGAAACAAGAGCTGAGTGTGAACCTGCAGGCACTCAGCGGGGCTGGCAGTTGCCTGGTGACTCCCTAAGCAGAGAGGCTCAGTGTTGAGCCTGAGAACCCAGCAACAAAGGGCTAAAGCATCACTTAATTAGCTGTTCGATGGATGGCTACTTCTGCCTTCCTCCAGCCCAGCTACAACCCCTGACTCATTATAACAGCAAGGGATGCCCATGGGTCACTAATAAAGGCTCCCTTCAAAGGAGTTTGAGCACCTGTTGATCCCCAGAGGACTATCAGTCAGGGAGGGAGCAGCCCACCAAAGTCTGGGCAAGTGCAAGATGCTCATGCCAGTATCAGCTTCAAAGAAGTCACTCCAATGTCAGAAATTAATTGTTTTCTTTCTCAACTGCCACGATAAAAAGCCCAATTATTTGGCCTACAATGTGAAGGTGGATTGAGCAGGAACAGAGACACAATTCAGAGCTCAGCCCATCCTTTCTGCTCACCAAAGGCTGTTGAGCCAAAGGTGTCTGTGAGAGCAGACGGCAAGAAGTTAAAAACAAAGCTACCAGGCCAAAGGTGACTCCCAGTGGCCTTTTGGCTGCCTCATGTGTTGTCACTCTCTCAAAAGCAAAAGGAGGAGCAAGGACAACTTTTCCTCTTCAGCTCATCCTGCAAAGACCTGCTCAGAGACCAGCTCAAAGGGGAAGAGCTGGTGTCCTTTGCTTATGCCCTCCTTGGAGTCTCCACTGACAGGGGGCACTGCCCACCTCTCATTGCAGGGTAAAAGTGAGCAGAGATCCCCCAGCTCCCTTCCTCCTGGAGCTGGCAGCTGGCTTGGGGCTTTCAGACCGTTTGCAAACCTAAAATGCTTTCCATGTCAGCTGTAAAACTGTGGGTGAGGAGTTGGCTCACTCCTCTTTCCACCACTTCTCTACTCTTCAAAAAAGATTCCAAAAAAAAAGAAGGCTTTCAACAGCTGCTACTTACAGCAAGGGAAAATAAAATACACCCCAAGCCTACACTTTGCTCCTTTTCAGTCTCTATAGCAACAGAACACAGCTGGCCAAAGCAATTATCCTGCCTCTGGCTGCTGAGATGTTTAAAGGCTGTTACAGAAATGGGAAGTTGTGGGAATACCTTGAGTGTGATTGCAGCAACATTTGCATTTAATTGCTGAGAGATGCTTTGACTTTGCTTCCAAATGAACACTGTTAGGTGCACGAATACAGGATCACTTCAAAGGACTGATGGAGGAAGGGAAGGGCAGCTCCAGCTCCTCATCCACTGACTGCATCTGTCTTATTGTGGACTCCCAACCAGTTCACCCAGTTACAGCCTCCACAGCTCCAGTTCTTTAATTTGCTTTCTTTAAAGTCCATAATATGCATTTTTTTGGCAACACTTTGTCTCCCATCCACCACACCAACTTCTTCATCTTCTTACCACACATTAATTACCCATTTGGAGGTATTATTCTGTCATTTCAGTTTAAACCTGGATCTTTCCACTGACCCTGTACACCTCCCAACCCCACGCAATTCCTTCAGCGCTAATAAAAAGGCAGTAATGAGCACCCAGAGACAGAGGAGTCTTTTAATTCAGTTTCTCCAGCAAAGAAAACGTGTCCTGTAGCCAAGCACACACTAACTGGTGTGGCAAGAGAGCTGACAATGTAGTTTCAAGCCAGAAGAAGCTGCCAAAGCCAGTTTTGAAGGCTCCACCTCCCAGATGAGATGGCTTCAACCTCTGGCCTGCTCAGCTGTTAGAGCTGAGCTTACACACTCAGCCTGTGATACCCCCAAAAAAATCAATGCTAGGGACACTGTCTGTGTCCTCCCAAACAAATTCAGTGGGTAAATGTGCAAATTCAGTGCATAAAAAAGCAAACCACTGTCTCACCTGGTTTACCTTACTTTCATTGGGGTCAGTGACACGGTCTACTCCATACTCCAGGACGTCTTGCATGCCCGGCTGGGATGAACAAGAAACATCAACAGCTTTGTAACTCTTCTGGTTTAAAGCCTGTGGTTCACACAAATGCATGAGGAGACCCCTGACGGGCTCCACTGCCTGGGAAGCTCTGCCCCCTGAACGTGGCAATGCCCCACTCCGGGTGCTGCAGCTCAACCTCTCTCCTCAGCACCTCTGAGGGTAACTAGGGAAAGGTGGTGGGGACTCAGGGCAGGCCTGGGCTGACCCCTGCCCTGGCACACAGCCCAGAGGGAGGGCCATGCCCTTTGCACGTGGGAGTTTGTCCCAGGTGGCTGCAGGGAGGGCACCACCAAGTCACTAAAGCCACACGTCACCCTCTACTTACAGGGGTTCTGTTCACAAGCCAGTATGCTCTCTCCTGGCAGTCCAGGGCATACCTGTCCTCCTTCTTCCGCTCCTTCCCTGCCCTGCAAAGCCAACAACAGGGGGAAACATGAATTTATCCCTCCCAAAACCAGTGGGATGAGAAATAGGGCACACCTCCAGCCTCCCCTGCCCCACAGATCCCAGCCTGACGGTGCGATGCTCTGACGTTGCCTCCTGACCACATCTTGCCTCAGCTGATTCTGGGCTGCACATCATGTTCACGTGGACACACATGGCTTTGGAGAAACCATCACCTTCCTGAACTGAGAGCAGACAAATCCCCTTCTGACTGGGCAGACAGCCCTTCGGTAGCTTCATGCTGGCAATCCGCTACTTGCCACGAGTCCTGCGGCTTCATGTTTATCCATCTCCGATGTCCCCAGGCAAAATAGGAGGATTGCCACACAGAGATGCACCTCCTGGACATGTCTCATCCCTGTCTCACAGCAAAGTGGGCCCATTTCTCACAGAAATTAGTTGGAAATGGCACCAAGGAGTGTTCCCAGGCACCAAAACCCAAAGCACCTCTACAATTAAACAGAAGAGGCACTACCATGGTTTGGGCTCGGACCAACTAATTCTTTCCCAGAAAAGTCCCGGGCACAATCTGGGACTTAGCTTGGGGAAGGGAGCATTCCCAGGAGACTGTTTGCATGTGGCCTCCCTGCTGTGGTTACCAGGGGGGGTGAGGGCTGTTCTGCACCAGTCTGCCCCAGCAGCACCAGCGAAGAGCCGCAGACGAGTTTAATCTCCCCGCTCAGACACGGGCTCGGTATCTGACTTTAAAACTGCAGTTGGCACCCCTCAGCCCAAGTCTGCCCTCAATTTACAAGAACAACAGTCTCGTGTTTAATGAGACAGTTATCTGATGAGCTGTATTCCCAGCACTTGGCTGCCATCCCAGGGAAGACTGAGAAGCTGCTCAACAGCAGAGGCAGTGCCTGCCCTGCTGGGAGGTAAAAGAAGGTATCCACGGGGAGCAGGAAAGATCCCGTGTCCAAAGGAGTAATCCCACCTCATGCTCACCATCTTTCCTGGGAATCTGAAGGATTCAGCTCCTAAAATCAAGCTGTTTTAGCTGGGTGTCTCAGTGTGCACTTCAGAGTTTCCTCCAGAAGCCCCTGCTGGGAACATTTGCTGCTTCTTGACTCAGGCCACTCCACTCAGGTGTGAGATGTGCAAGCCACGCCTGACACAGACCAGCAAGAGACCCTGTGCCCTTTTTGTGGCCTCATCCACAAACGCTCCTGGACAAGGCTGAGCTGCATGAAGCTGTCTCCAATGAGGGTTTGCACACTGCAGCATCAGGGCCTGGCTTCTTCAGGGAGCCACATCAAGTGCAAAACCTAAACCTTCCCCAAAAGTCATTTTAAAGCTGCAGTTGATGTTTTTAAAGTGTATTTTAACTGTACACCAAGGCAGCCAAGCTCTGCTCCTTTACCCTCCCCAGTGATGCAAACGAGGGAATGCAAGTCAACTCACTTATACTGCTCCTTGGCCTGCATAATAACAAAATCCCACTTGTAGTTTATTTTTTGATTGAGCATGTTGTAATGTTCCTGGAATAAAAATAAAAAAGCAGTTAGTGTGAAAATTCTGGCCAGGGCACTCCCATGCCAGGGTTTTCTTGACTCTCCATAGCTCAAGGAGGCCAGGCTGGTAAATGAGCCAGGAAATCTGGATTGTTCTGAACAAAATTACTAGAATTGCAACAGTTCAAAAATCCCATTGCAAGAAGAGGAATTACCCCTGTTAACATTATAATTGACTTCACAGTGTCTATCTCTACTGGCTGTTTTTACACTTGCAAAATTTTGGCCTTTGACACTGCTGGAGTAACATCTCCTGCAATTCAAGAGGTGATTTTTTGCCATTCTCTATTAGTAATAGAGGGCTAAAGCCATAACAAATGAGGGGCTTGTAAGGGAACAAGTGTAGCACCTCCTCACCTTTTCATATTCTTCTAAAATCCCTTTCCTCTTGATGTTCTTCTTTGCTAAATAAATTGCTGTGCAGGGAGAAGCAAATTAGCAGTCAGTTATACTTAGACCAACAAGTCCTAGAATAATTAAAAATTTACACACAAGACAAACAGCGGTTTTTCTCTGCTACAACATCTTCCTGACCATGAGCTCCAAGCTCACAAAAGCCCACTGAAATAAAGAGAACCTGGTGCTTTCCCTTTGCCACAGATGCCCAGGCTGGGAGCAGCCAGGCAGAACAGGCAGTGTGTGCCTTCTGTCAGGAATCACCCTTTGGGAACTCAGCCAGGGTTTCACGGATCAGGAGACACCAGATCTTTCAGATGTTGAGGTTCTTCAGAGTTTGACCTCCAAGTTTTCTGAACACAGCCCAGTGTTTTGCTCAAGTTCTAATAAAAACATTCCAATCTAAAATGGGCTTTTTTATTTCCCCTGAAGATCCACAGCATACTGTAGATAAAAGCCACTCTGGTATAAACAAATCAGCCTGTGAATGGCACAGCCCACAGGAGCAAACCAAGCTGACCAGCCCAAGTTTCACGAGCAGCTTTACATTAAAAAGCATCATTAAAGCAAATAATCATTTATATGGAAAGAGCCATCAGGAGATATTAGCAGCCACTGTGCATTCTATAAAGAAGGAACCACCTCTGAATGCAGGGCTTGATCCAAATGTACAGGAAGATAAGTCTTGGGCTCAGATCCAGGAATACACTTAACTACTCAGAGAAATCTAATCCTGTGTTTAAAGTCTTTCCAATCCAGCAAGGTAATTCAGAGGTGCTCCTGTCTGATGGATCTTAGTGGAACATAAGAGCTTAAGCACTTTCCCTCATCAGTGCCACCACAAGATGGTCACACCCTCAATTCACCACTACTGAGAATTATTCGTAAAACAGCACGGAAAAAAAAAAAAAAGCAAGGGTTGATCATTGCATGTGGAGACACAGCACAAGGACACGCAGAGCAAAGGTGGTGCAGGACTGTGTGCACAAACCCACAGTCCTTCCCTACACCCCCCAAACATGGGCAGTGCAGAACTCACCATAGTCTGTGTCATCAGCAGCCCAGCTCTGCACGGGCCAGAAATAGGGGGTCTGCAGAGAAAGGAGTCTCTGGTTAGTGCACAAAGGTGTTAAATTCACACCAAGAGGCAGCTGGAACCACCCACAGCAGAGGGAGCCTCAGCTCCTTAGCTGCATGTCAGCTGGCACAGTGGTGCAGGACAGCTATAGATGGCAAATCGACTGCCAGTCTCAGATCCACTCCCCCTCTCCCATCAGTTAACATGGACAACCTCCCCCTGCTGCCCAAGCACCCAGACTGAGATGCTGGAACCTCTTTGGCACCATGTGGGAACCAGACTCCTCACTGCAAGTACCAGTGAGGGTCCCCTAATTTCCCATTGCAGTGGAAACAGTCCAACCACGAACACTGAGAACATCCCCTTAGTACTGGGCTTTTGGTATATTCATTATTCAGTGACCCCAGATCATTCTACTTCCAACCAACAATTCCATTTGCTGCTTTAAGACCTGCAAGGGAACACACATTTGAAAGAAAGCACAGCTACTATTGAGCTGACCAGGCACATTAATTTAACTGAAGAAACTATCACAGTTTCCCTGTAAACTGCAAGCTGAGGCTTCTCTGTGGATCCCTTCCACCTGCACAGCGAACAGCTGCACAGGGTGGACTCACCACTACAGCTCCCAGGGAACTGCCCCAGCTGCCAGCTTTTAATAAAAACTAGTGCTGATCCCTCTCACAGCAGCTTAGAAAAGCTGCAACTCACTTGAAACCTGTACAGGCTGCTGTCTGCCTTGAGGGTGAGGTTCTTCGGCTCCTGCAGGGGGTAGATGTACCCATATTTGACAAACAGGTCTCCCAGGTGGAGTGCCTCTGAAAATGGAGAAGGCAGATGTTTTGATTGCACAGAAACACGGCACTGGAATTAAAAGTGAGCTCCTACACAGGAGACAAGAATTCATCTGAAAAGTTTTGTCTATGGGGACGTTAAAGTTTCATAACTGGAAGCTGAGAAAGCCTCAAGTTTTCCATTTTCACCCACCTTCTGCAGTGACCTGCAAGCGCTGAAGAATCCACTGCAATACATCATTACCTGCAAGGCAAAGCACATGTCAGGTGCTGGAAAGGAGGACTGTGCCCAAACCCATGGGAGAAAATGAGACCCCTCCAGCCCTGAGCCCTCGCTGTGCTCTGGATCCCACGGAGGGCACAGATCCCTTTCTGCAAACGCACTCACAGATGCAGCACACGAGGAAGCAGCACAGAGAAAATGCACTGCTGGTCTCCCACCGGCCATACTGGCACTCCCCAGGCCAGCATCATTCCAGTGACCTTGGGATGGCACAGTGGCACACGTGGTCTGAGCAACACTTAGACCCTCCTGGGTGGCTTAGAGAGGGCTTAAGCAACACAACAGCTTTCACATGCAGGGAAGGTGAAGTGCCTCGAGCAATGCAACAGCTCGAGGTGAACGTGAAGTGCCCCTTGTCTTGAAAGATTCACTGCAAAGAACCTCCAGGTTCACAGAGCACAGTCCTGTCTCAGTTTACTACAAAACCAGTGACTGGTCATCTAAGAATCCTTGAAGGGATAGAGGGGATATCCCAGTGCCAGACCCAAGCTGCAGCAGTAACAAGATTTACCAAAGGGAGACAAGATTTCTGCACTCACACACATTTTTTCTCTCCCAGTTCTCTCCTTGGAGTGTGTGCAGTTGGCACCCATAGTCGGCATAGATCTCCAGGAGTTTTGGTTTTATCTTCTGGGGGCCAAATTTCATGAACCTCCTTCCATTTAAAAAGGGTAAAAAAGCACTTGTTCCCTGATCAATTACAGGTCTTTTCCTCCAAACCTCCCCTAGGATTGCACACTGAGGTGTCGACCTTTCCTGACATTGCAGTGATGACTCGACTTTCTAATAGGGGCTCGGAGCTCTTATCCTACTGCCTGCTTCCTGAAATAGATGAAATTAAAGGATTATCTCATCACTCATTTCCAGACAGCTCTCTCTGTAAGCGCTTTCCCCCAAAGGTGCACATTTAACATCGAGGTTTATTTGTGAGCCATTTTACTGACTTTTACTGAATTTAACTAGTTAGCTTCCTGCACGTGAAGAGCCAGGCTGTCTCCAGAGGATCTGTGTCCACTGCTCCACTGCCTTCATCACACCCTCACCAGACGTGAATCAGTCTCTTTTGCAACACCCAGAAGTCAATCAGTGTCCATGCAACTTGTGCAGCAGTAAAAATACCCCAGTTCAGTGATGGGGGAGCCACGCAAGGGGACTGGAACTCACTTGGCTCTCAGAAGTTGACTGGGATTTATGGCCTTTGCAAGAGGGGACTTGCAGCAACTTCAGTTAAGGAACCAGAACACAGCAGGCAGCACACAAAGAGGATGAGTGCCAAGGGGCACTGCCCCTCCACATCAGCTGGCCATGGATTTTTAGGAAGTGGTATTTTGTGTTGGGCAGACATCAAGAGAAGTTCTTGTTCCCCTGCACTTAATCTACGTGGGATGTCATCTTCAGCACAGGGGGATCCCTAACAGTGCTGCCTTAACTCTTGCCTTACTGCTCTGGGAGGCAAGGCCAGCTCCCCTGTGCATGCAAAGCTCCACATTCAGCTGCACAGTGACTGTGTAAGCCAGGATGTGGTTTGTACTGCATGGAGGGGGCAGCTGAGAACCAGCTTCAGATGTCTCCGAGTCCTCCTGACCCTTTCACTGACTGACTTTACCCACTGGCAAGCAACTTCAGGGCCTCTGCATCCAAAAAAAAAAAATTGGGATAAACAACACACAGGGCCTACCAGGCTTTGCAAACACAGTGGGGAAAGTCTCCTGAGTTGCCCAGGGCAAACTCACTGGTTTCAGTGGGAGTTTTTGTTCTGAATTTCAAAGTGCTGCAGAAAGCCCAAAGCAGGAGGAAGAAACTTTGGTAGAGCGTGTGTGAATATTTACAGCAGAGGATTCCTCACAAGGGCTTTTGAGGAGGTCTGTTAGTGCCCAGTGAAAGGAGCAGCAGGCACCAGGAGGCTGGGATAAGTAAGGCTGGACATGACACAGCCCAGCTCCTGTCTGCTGCTTCCTCAGCTTGCTTGGGGAGGCAAAGCTCTCGTTTACAGGCACAGAAGTGGGTTGAGTGTTTTGTGCCTTTGCTGCCTACTGAAGAAAAATTATGACTAACAATAAACATTAAAAGGGAGACTAATTGTTAATTGCTCATTTCTGAAGTACCATCTCTCAGTCTGCCACGGGGCTGCTTATTTTAATGGGATTTTAATATTTATCTTTATTTGTGATGCAGCCTCATTGAGAATATGACAAGTCTGGAGGTTGTAGCACCTACTGCCCTCTGAAAGAAAGCAAGGCCACTTGAATTAACCCCTCCATGAGACAGCTGAAAGTGTGTGCTTATCCATCTTCGTGTCTCTGATTCGAAGGGTAGGAATGAAATGAGACACGAGTGAGAGGGGGATAAAGGGAGCAGGTACATCTCAAAGGACGTACAGCAAATATTTCTTGGCAACACAGGCTCCAGCATTCAGCAAGGCACTGGCAACCCTGGCCATGGGGTCCACACACAGCTTTTCCCTGCTGAAATGCCCTGGCCTGGTCCCTTCCCCAGGGCAGCTGGTACCTGTCACGGCGTGGGGGATGCTGGTGACGGTCACCGTCTGCGGCTGCGTCTTGATGCCCGAGTCTGGGTTCTGCATCTCCATCACAAGGGCTTCCATCTGCAACAGGATGGGCAGGATGACAGGGTTGGCAAGGAGGGAGCCCCAGGACTGCTCTGCAGCATTCCAGAGGGGTGGGCAGCAGTGTGCCACGGGAATGGATGCAGCGAAAGCCCTCCCCACACCTCCCCTCGCCAGGAGAGATGCCACCCCCAAAGCACGTCAGCTCTCACACCGACCCCCGGGCTCACTCCCACTGTACTCACAGCCAGGGTCAGCAGATGAGGGACTGGATGCAGCCACTCCAGGAGAGCTGAGCTAAGACAAAATTAACAAATAAAATCTCTGCTACCCATGAATGTTCCTCTTTGGCTCAGTGAGCTATTTGCTGGGCCAATCAGAAAGGCAAAAAAGGGGAGGAAATAGAATCTGTGCTTCTGTTGCACAAATCTCCCAGCTGTGCACAGACTTGCAGATATTGTACCATGAATATAAGCAATATTTTGGCTGGAGACCAAATAGCAAAGGTTCTGTTTCTGGTCTGCAGATAATCCTGTCCTAACCCTGGCCTTCTACAGGTGGGACTGCAGAAGAGCACGAGAAGCACATTGCTCCACTCTGGGGCTGAGCAAGAAGCTCAGATCTGGGAGGGGAATGAGAAAGCACAGCCACCCCCTGAGCCAGGGCTTCAGAAAGCTGGCCAGGGAGTGATCCCAGCAGGGAGCAGGACCTCCATGGGGGAGAACAGCCTGCAAACAGCCCAGCTCACAGGAAGGAGGTGCACAGGGAGGTCACAAGCAGGTGCAGGAAGGGTTCTCCAGCCATTCCTGTGCATGGCTGCACCCCCCAAGTCAGGGTGCCAGCCCTCTCTGTGGGCAGCAAAGCTCAGGGATGGGGCAGAGACACACCACCCAGAGCAACATCCTCCTGTCTGGCAGCATCACCCACCTGTGACTCCTGAGGGATGCTGACACCTCGTTTTTAACAGAGGATGAGGATCACCCTCAGGGCCAGTCAGACTTCTTCTATTTCTGGTTTCCAGTTATGCTTAATTTTTTTTTAAAAGATAAAGATTTTCAGAGGTATTTTCCTCCTCTTTCATCTGACTTCCTACCAGCACCACCCCAACAGCACAGGAGCCTTTGCTTGCACTTGGGATCCTCTGCTCAGATGGGTGGATAGGACCACACTCCTCATCTCCCCATTTCAGAGTATCTGAGTGCCATGAGAGCACTGGCTTTGGGGATGATGCTCTTCTTTCTGCCCTCGCTCCCACAGATACTAAATCAAAACTGTTTCAACAGGACCAATTTGGTCTCTCCACGAATTCATTTTGGGTGAGGCTGTAGCTTTTTAACAAGGAGTAGAGGATTTAATGAGTGTGACTTGATGACACTCATGCATAATGAAGGGCATTGTCTTCACAGGCACCACAGTGACTTTGTTCCCAAGTCTTGCCAAGTCCAGTGAGGATTTAAGCAGTAGTGACAGGATGCACTCTGGGCTAGTCAGTAAAACAGGCTTTTCAACTGTTTTTAAAGGCAGTGACAAATTAATAATAAAACAGACAGGCCTGGTAAATTTTCACACAAATATTTGCATAATACTTACATAAAATATTTTGAAATAGCAAAACCAGACCCAAGGTGATGGAGTATGAAGGCTTTTTCAGACCTTTTAACAGAGGCCACAATTTCAGCCTCAGCAAGTTGAAGGCTGTGCGTGGAGAGGTGCCTGTGGAGATGTGTGGGATGAGGGGAGGCAGGATGGTCCAGAGACTTGGATTCACTTCCCTTTAGCAAACACAGGTGTCTTGGGAAGTCATTTCCCCTCTGTAACTGCACAGTCACCCAGCAGGGAACACTTCAGCACTGGACACTGGGGGCAAACACAGCCCTGTCATCCCCACCACACCCCAGTGCTGTGAGCGCCCAGGCTCAGGTGGCACTTGTTCCCTGCAAGTGGCAGAGCACATCCTGCTCCTGCTGTTCCTCCCTGGTGGCCTTGAGAGATGGCTCTTTAAGCAGCTGAGAGCAGGGAATTGCCTCAGAAACCCACACAGCCTCCCAGCACAGCATGTTCCCTTCCTTCAACCAGCAACTCATCATGTTCATACACTGCCACACTCCTGTCAAAGCAGAAATTATATACATTAAAAAGGAAGGAGCTGCTCTTGGGGTGTTCCTGCTGCTCCAGAGGGCTGCAAACCATCCACCTTGCTGAACAAAACTCAGCCTGGCTCTTCCTCTCCTCCTAAGGGAATGCTGCTGAAGATCAGGAGTTCCATCAGCACCAGCGTGCCAGCGAGAGGCCGGGAGGGCTGGTTAGAACCCAGCAGGAACATCTCCTGGCTTTGCTCAGGGCTCTAGTACATTCTGTCATGCTTTCAGCCAGGAAAGAGCTGTCTGCTTTGAGTTTTGCACAGCCAGAAGCCACTTCCTGATGCTGGCTGATGGGTGGAGATGCACACAGAGGTAAATAATGGGACTGCCAAAGGAGTCAGGCTCTGGGGCGAGATCACCTCAAGCACAGAGGAGCACAGGGCACAAGAGCCACAGAGATCTCCCTTCAGATCAGCCAGAATCTCTGCATGGAGGTGACCTCACCCTGAAAGCCACAAAGGAGCAACAGGAAAACTGTCTGTCACCCTTCTGATTGCAAGAAGTCACAGTGTTTACAGAGTGCAAAGCAAAACTCAAATAAGGATAAGAAAAAGCTGCGCCGCATTTCAGGAGCAAGTGGGAGCTCAAACAATCAGTGATTGATGGGGTATCCATGGTTGTGGAGGAGAAGGATGCATCCAGCATGGATCCACGGGCAAGTGGGGGCAAATGACCACTGATGGACTGCTTGGTTGAGTTCCCCTGGGGGCATTTTCCATCCCTGTTCCCCTGGGGCACCTGCCAGCCCCCCAGGGTCAGGGCATCTGCAATGCAGAAGCAACAAGCTCCAGGTGCTGGGAGTGACACACAACAGCAAAACACTTCCAGGATGAGGAGTTCAGCCTCTCTCAGCGTTAACTCAGAAGCATCTTTGCTTCAGATGTAAGAAAGATCAATTTTCCCAGCAGGCTCCAGCTCCCAGCCAAGAGCCCACTCCTGGTGCTGTAATTAAACATCTGCTGCTTTCTCCATCGTGTTTGTTTGGTTCTAGCCCCTCTCACTGCTCGCTGCTGTTTACAAAGATCAGCCCTCCCTGCTCCGATTTCCAAGGTAACAATAAAGTCTTTCATCCCAATTCTGGCCCCTGAAGGCTCATTCAATTGTTTTCTAGATGTACAACTACCAACCCTGCTTTGCACATTGATGGATGATCAGGGGGAAAAAAAAAAAAAAGAAGAAATAAAAAAATCCATTGTTAACCATCTAAAGCTTCCTGCTTTTCCTTAATTAAAACTAAGAGGAGGAGGCCTGTTCCCACCTGGTGATCTCTAAGCCAAAGGAAGCAAATCTTCCAAGGGGGAGGGCAGGGCTCTTCCCACAGCCAGGCCTGGCTGAGCACACTGGTTCCCATCAGGACTGCTCAGTGTGATGCTCCAAGGAAATCCACACCACTGGCATCTCCACCCCCAGGCAGGGAAAGGGAGGATGGGATGAGGCTGAGCTTGGCCTGAGGCTCAGCTTCAGCAATATCCAGGGTCTTGCTTAAACAGAGAGCAGGATTCTGCTGGATTGCTCCTTCCAGTAAAAACACAATCCAGGTGCTGACACACCTTGGAAAATGCCTAGGCAGATGAGGACCAGCAGCTGCTGGAAGGTCTAAGCCCAAGAAGCCAAGCCAGGTTGCAAAAGCCCCCAGTCATGCTGTGGACCCCAAGATGGTCCCTCCCAGGTTACTGCACAGCACTGGGAGAAGTCCTGAGGGCCCAGAGTAAGGAAAAGGCAGAGGAAAAAGGCAAACAGCATCCAATCCACCAGCCCTGCTCACAAGGTGCGAGTCTTGACACAGCTCGTGTAGCACAGCAAGGAAAAACAGCCAGCCCAGCAGGCACTGAAAGGCACATCCCTGCCTGGCACTGCCTCCAGCTTTGCCAGGTGATGCCCAGCAGAGCCAGACCCTGACCCTGGGGCAAGCACAAACAGCTTGGGCTCCTTGAAGTTCTCCCAGGACCCAGCTAAAATGTATTCCAGGGGCTTCTGTCCCAATAGCCCTTTGTAGCAGTATTCTTCCTACCGAGACAGTTTAGGAGAGGAACAAAATAGAACAAAGCAACCTAAGTGTTAGCACAAGTATCTGATGGATAAGCAGGTGCTGCAGAGCCTTGGAACAGGCTCTCCAATCCCCCTAGGTTCAGCCACAAAGACCAAGCTCCAGGTGCTGCAGAGCCTTGGAACAGGCTCTCCAATCCCCCTAGGTTCAGCCACAAAGACCAAGCTCCACATCCAGCCCGAGTAGTGCAGAGCAACCTCACAGCAAGAGCACAGCACTGCCCACCACTCCTAAAGCAAGCCCCTGTCCTCTCCCCATGCCAGTGGCAGCATTGCTGTGATCATGAGCTTCATGCTGGGGAAGCATCACAGAAAGGAAGGTGAATGGCAGCTGCAAAGGCACCCCGGACCAGCAGCCTGGCAGCACGGCACGAATCCCCTGCGTGTCAGCTGGCTGCAAAGCATGAGCACAGGCTTAAGCAATTAAGAAAACTTCTCCCTAGGATTTTAGCTCCTCGTGGATCTAAGCCTGTAAGGTGCTCACTGGATGCTGAGAATGCTCAGCTCCCACCACAGGCAGCCAGGAAAGGTGCTCAGTATATCCAGACATCTCTGAGGACGTGGCTGTCTGCACACAGACCTCGCTGCCATGGGAGAGCCAAGGCTCCAAACACAGCTTCCCCGAGGTCTGTTAAAAACAGGGGAGGAACAAAAGCAAAGATGAGAGCCAAGGCTGACCACCTGGCAGCTTCTTTTCCTCCTGCTAACAGGTCTCAGACTTGCAAAGCACAGGCACCAAAGGAAGCCCCACACTGCTCACAGTGTGAGTGGTGAACGCTCCACTGCAGCCAGTGGCTGGATTCTGACAGATCTTCCCACCTGAGGCACTCGGAGCACTGTGCAAAGGCTGCTGCCCTCCTACAGAGCAGCTGGAGCACAGCTGCTGCTGGTTGTTTTCTCACAGCACACAGCTCCTGCTCTGCACCCCCGCACACCGCTCCACAGGGGATTACTCAGTGCACAATCTGGCCCAGAGTATTTCCCTTGGCAGGGCTCCCCAGACAAATTTACCCTGCAAGACATAACACCAAAGAAAATACCCTCTTTACTTCCTCTGGCGTAAGAAGTACAGTGCTTGTACTGCCTGCCAGGCTTACACCTTAGCATTGAATAGCCCCAAATTCCACTCCCCTTAACCCTGGAATCTGCCTCGGGGCGTGGGTGTCGAGAAGAGCTAACGACAACTTGAGCAGCAACTCGCTAGCTCTACTTGTCACTGAGAATTCAGCTAATTCCACTCAACAGGATAAGCCACAGGCAGAAGTGGGTGGGAGAAAAGCTCACTTAACACTCTGCTTTTTAAAACCTGCAGATAGCAGTTACACTACAACCGGTGATGCTTTTGAATGAATGCTACAGTTAAAAAAAAAATCAAAACAAAACAAAACCACCAAATGCTTTACAAAATTAAGCATCACACCCAAAAGCGTGGGCATCCTTCTTCCCACTCCTTCTGGTCACAAATACGCTCATTTCTGAACAACTGGCAGGAGGCAGAGAGCAGACACTGGCTGGAACACCCGCTCTGAAAGCAGACACCAGCCGGAACACTGGGAACCGCAGGCTGGACCAACTGGCCCGGGGCTGCACGCACTGCCCTGGCGCCGCAGGTGATGGGTTTCCCTCTCGAAAACGACACCCTTGGGGGGTTTTCTTGGGGAAAAATACAGAACGGGGGAGGAAACGTGTCAGGGGGATCATTCAGCTGAGGCTAAGCTACAAAAGCAAACCAAACTGCAGTTCGGCACACGCTGCCCCCTAGCCCGACCCCCGGGGCCAGCTGCGATCCACAACAGGGCACGGTGCCGAGTTCCCGGCGCTGGGGCTGTCACCGCTCGGAGCCCACACGCCCCGTGGCCGAGCAGGATGGTGCGAACGCAACTCACCGCCAGCGCTGCCCCGGGCACCGTACCGCATCGCATCGCATCGCCCGGTGCTGACGCCCGTAACGGCGCGGCCGAGCGCTCACCTTTTTGAGGAAGGCCATCCGCGGGCGGTAGCGCTGGCCCTGGTCGAGCCGTGTGACGGTCATGGTGGCGGAGGGGAGCGGGACAGGAGGAAGGGAAACAGAAGGGAGAGAAGCAGGAGGAGGCAGCGCTGGCGAAGCGCGGCCCGGCCCGGCTCACCTGGCTGCGCACACCCACTCCCGCCGGGGGCGGCGCCACCGCCGCGCGTCGCAGCCAGTCAGCGCCCATCGCTCCCCGCTCATTTGCATAAAGGGGCGTGGCGGCCGCCTGGGGGCGCTCGTGGGAGAGGTGGAATCCGATGGGATGAAGTGGAATCCGATGGAATGGGATGGAATGGGATAGGGTGGAATCAGATGGGATGGAGTGGAATCCAGCAGGGTGGAGTGGAGTGGGATGAGAAGGGTGGGATGGGGTGGAATCTGATGGCGTGGGATGGGATGAAGTAGAATCCAGTGGAATGGAATGAATTGGGATGGGGTGGAATCCGATGGGATGGAGTAGAATCCAGTGGAATGGAGCAGAGTGGGGTGGAGTGGAGTGGGGTGGGATGGGAAGGGTGGGATGGGGTGGAATCCGATGGCATGGGATGGAGTGGAATGGAATGGGGTGGAGGGGGGTGGGATGGGTAGGATGGGATGGGGTGGAATCCGATGGAATGGGATGGAATGGAATGGGGAGGCCAGAGCTCCCTGGATGTAGGGGCTTGTGTCTGGATTTGGAGCAAGGATGGGCACAGATGGAGGCCAATGGTCCAGGCAGGGCGACGCAGTGCCCAGAGCAGTGCTGGCAGTGCTGCAGGCAGGGTGAGCTGTGTTCGCAGCCTCCTGCTTGGCCACAGCTCCCTGGGGCACCTCTGGGGCTGAGGGGTATGAGGGGTGACAGTCCCATCCCTAGAAGTCTGGGGTATGACCTGTTGCAGAGCCCCGTGGATCCCAGCTGGCTCCCGGGGTCAGGCTTGGGGGGAGCATGTGCTGAAGTGACAGATAAAGGTGTAAGATCATTTTGGAGGGTGCTGGGTGCTGGCAGCTGTCCAGGAGAGTCACCTTGGGAGTCACACTGGAAATGGCCCTTCCTAAAGGAGGGTGTTTGCCCAGAGCAAGTGGTGTTAGGGAGGAGGAGGAGGCAGCAACTGGCAAAGCCCTGTGTGCTGCTTGTTCCTCTGGAGAGGGAAGAATCTCTCCTTAAAGCACTCCTGGTGTGGAGTCAGGCCAAGGATTGTGAGTGTTGTGCATGTTCTGCTCCTTGAGTGCCACCAGCCTCGGGCAGCTCAGCTGTGGATGCAGGAGCCAGACAGAGGTCTGGGGAGTTGGTGGGTTTTCCACGCGGGGAAATTGTGACCAACAGTGATGAGAGGAAGACCATGGGGTCAAAGTGCTTCCTCAAAACAGAGCTGTCTCATGCCCATGGGTGGGGGAACAGTACCTGGCTGGTAGCACTAGAAACCAAAAGCTGCAGTTTCCTGGTTTCTCTGGAAAACAGTGGAGTTTCCTCCTGCTGACCAGGGCTCAGCTGGGCAAGAGAGGGAGCTGGGTCCTCACTCAAACAGATTCTAAAGTCCCTCAGATGAGGCATTCCCAAGAATTCCTTCCAGCTGTGCAAGCAGGTTGCGCTTTGCACATCACACACCTACACATGGTGTGCGTGCACCTGCCCTCACACCACAGAGAACCCCCACAGAGTAGCACTCCCACCACGCTCCCCATGAGCTGATCCCACCCAGTGCTGCTGCCATTCTCCCCTGTGTCCCCTGGACATGCTGGCACAGGCTCTACAGGCACATTTATACCCCCATCTGAGTTCACATCACATTACACAGCCATGTTTGCATGTCACACAGGGAGTGCCCATGTCCCTACACACGTGTAGCTGTTTCTCAGGGCACTGCCTTCTCCACCACGTGCTTGTGACTGCTTGGAATTTAGGACCTGCAGTTCACACACTTGAGGGAAGCACTCTGGCTCTGAGCTTGGAGCAGAGATTTTTCTAGTAACAGTAATGCCCTGAAGGCGTGGGCTGCTTCCCCCATAGTTTTGGGTTTTATCTTTATCTCTGTCTTTTCATAGCATCGTGAAAGCCAGTGCTTTGGAAGGCCCATCCCGTGTCTGCTCTGTCATTCCCATGTGGAATACCCCTTGTAAGTCACAGCAGCTGCTGGGTCAGACACTCTGCTCCATACTGCTGGGTGATAAAACAATGAGGAGTAACTTCATGCCTGTATCAAATTTATCCTGCCTCGTGCTTCAAGGCATCTGCTGATGGCCAAAACAAGCAGGAGGAGGGTTCCTCACATTCCCAATGTCTTGTAGTCCAAGTGTTGAGCTGCTGTGAAGCCAAGCTCAGATCCTGACAACCCTGTGTTAGGGAAAACAGGAAAACTCTTTGTTCAAGTGGTGGTGGAAGGACTCAGAAATACTGCAGGTGAGGTGCAACCACTGGCCTAAGTAAAGGATCAGTCACCACCGACTGCACGTGCCCCACATGCTTACAGAAATAAAAATGGTCATTTCATCCCCAAATACTGAGTTTAACAGCTCCACTGAGGAATATAGGTGTCTTGTTCATGAGAAACATTTGAAAACTGGGTTTACAAGTGAGTGCAGAAATAGCATTGTCTTGCAGGAGGTCCAAGAGAAACAGCTCTGAAGAGCTCATGCTGAGGTGTGAGCTCTTCAGCCTTGCTGAGCTCCAAAGATCCCGGTAATTTTAAATCCTGCTGATCCTTCAGACGCCCCCTCACAGATCAAGTATGTGTTTTTTCCATTTCTAGTCTTCTCTGACAAGCTATAATAAAGTGTATTATTTCTCTTTTAATATAAAGCCGCTTGGTGTCACTGCTATAGAAGATGCCCTGTGTAAAATCAGCTTTGTTAACATCTGTGAATGACCCACAGCACCAAACAGTCAAGGATGAACCACAATTCACCTGTGCCCAGGTGAACCACCCCAATACTTAATGCTCTTGGGCAGATCTGCCACGTGAAGCACGAGGCATGTAAATCAGATTATAGAGGCTTGTTGAGGGCAGACGCTCCTGGGCCTCTAATCACGAAACCCACACTTGTGGAAAGCAAAGAATTCCACAGTTCCTGACACAGTCTGGCTGTTTCTGTGGGAATTCATTGGTAAAGAAAGCAAGGGACTTGAACAATGGGAAGAGTGGTGGAGAACACCTGGTGATTTCTGACTCCTCAAGTTCATCCTGGTCTTCCTGACCCATAGATAATGCACAAATACATTCCCTGGTGAGTTCCATTTACCTCCCTCCCAGTACCCCATTCTATAGTAAATGCAGTGCTATTTATGTAGCTGAAGTTTCCGTGGGTGTTCATATCCCACACAGGAGGTAAATGATGCTACAGTGGAAATACACTCATAGTCATCACATCACAAGGCAATAGTGAGTTAGATTTTGTCTCTCTGCTCTCCCCTGGAAGCCCCATAAGCTGTGATTATTCTTAACAGACCTGCACACAACTCTCGATGGTTTCTCTCATGACAAGCACTGCACAGGGAATCCCCCCCCTTTTTTTAGAGATGACATTTCCTACGTGGTTGCCCCTTTTTCACACATCAGAAGTTGAATCATGCAACACGAAAGGCATGTGGTGAGTAAACTACCTTTCTATCTAAGGAAACTGGGGACGGCCCTGAGGGGAAGGAAGGGGTAATGTGAGTGAAGCAAGTGGAAGCTCAATTTCAGCACACAGCTCCTTGCAGGAAGATTTCAAAGCAGTTTACAAAATAAACAAACAAACAAAAGAGAAAAAAAAAAGGTTAAAATTGTGCAAAGCGTGGCACAAAGACATGACTAAACCCCAGCAAGGCAATGGTTAAAGGAACATCTCCAGGGTCCATTGTCCTGGCTGGTGGGGCACCAGCACTCAAAATGAGAAGCTTCCTTAACAGCCACATGGGAAGAGCCGTGAGCACAAAACGGGCAGCATTTGTTTCCTGTCACTCCTGGGCTTTCCAGGAAAGCTAAGGAAAGAAGTGGCAAAGAGGAAGGAAAAAAAGCCAAACAGAGAAAGACTTTACTCACTCTGCCTCAGCCTGGCAGTTGGGGTGCGAGGATGCAGCTGGGGTAACACCTGACCTGCATGATGCTGAGCCCCCTCCAGGGAACACTGTCATCCTCAGCACAGGAATAGCCCTTCCCACTGTGCAGCAGGCTGAGAGCCATGCTCCTGTGCCAGGAGATCTGGGAATGGTGCAGTGGGAGCTGTTGGAGAGCTCCCCAACCAAGGAGAATGTGATGGGGAGAGGAGACAGGGAGTCAGGAACTCACCATGACTTAGATGACTGACTGCAGAAACTCAGAGTAATACCAATGGTGAAAATGTCTTTTTCCTTTTCAACTCATGGACATCCTCAGTGTATTTCTGTACAGGCAGCTGAGTTGTATCACCTTGAACTATGCTGGTGTAATTGATGGTGATTAAGTTAAAGTTTTTGCAGAAATGACAAGAAGGACAATTCTACTCAGGGCTGGGTTGAACAAAGTCCTTGGGATTTTCAGTCCTTGCATGTCCCTCAGCCTAGGAGTTGTTCTACCCTTCACATGAAGGGTTGCCTTTGAAAAGACTGTCTTTGCTCATTTTAACTCAGTAACAGATGAAGATTTCCACTCTCTTTTACTCCCTATCTCCACACAGCCCCACCTGAGGGCAGACCCAGAGTGTTTGCCCAGCCTGGTGCCCCAGCCCCAGCAGCACCAGGAAGCTCTCCTCACACAGGCAACGAGGAAGTGCGTGCCAATGTTTCAAAGTGTTTTTGAAAAAACTACTCTCATTCTGTACCAAGAGCAAAAACTGCTTTGCTGGCAAGCCTCCTGACCGAGGGCTGACTTCCCTTCCCACCCTATCCCCTCCCATTCCCTCTCATCCCATCCCCATCCCACTCCATCTCCTCCATTCCACCCCAACCCCATTCCACCCTATTCCCTCCCATCCCCATCCTGATTCCCATCCCCTCTCATCTCATCCCATCCCCATTCCCTCCTCATCCCACCCCACTCCCTCCCATTTCCTCATCCCATCCCCATTCC
>VXAU01002079.1:164133-185118 GCA_013399695.1 Formicarius rufipectus
GGGGGCTGGAGGGGCTGGGGGAGATGGGAGTGCTCAGCCTGGAGCAAAGGAGGCTCAGGGGGGACCTTCTCTCTCTCTCTGCACCTCCCTGACAGGAAGGGGGAGCCGAGGAGAGGTCGGGCTCTGCTCGCAGGTACCAAGTGACAGGATAAGAAGGAACGGCCTCAAGCCTCGCCAGAGCAGGGTCAGGTTGGACATCAGGGGGAATTTATTTCCAGAAAGGGTGGTTAGACATTGGAACAGACTGCCCAGGGAGGCGGTGGAGTCACCGTCGCTGGAGGTGTTTCAGGAACGACTGGACGTGGCGCTCAGTGCGCTGGTCTGGTTGACAGGACTGGTGGTAGGTCATAGGTTGGAGTCGATGATCTCAGAGGTCTTTTCCAGCCTAATTGACTGCGTGATTCTGTGATTTCCTGGTAATGCGAGCGCAGTAATGAGCGGTAATGGATGGGGGGAGCAGATGCACCTGGAAGGGCGTGAGGAGGAGCTGTGCCCGGTGCTCTCAGCGCTTCCCTGCGCTGCAGGAATCGCTGCCGTCGTGTTGGAAACTCGGCTGACACATCAATTACCGGGAACTCGCAGCCAGAACCACTTTTCACAGATGCTCTGCCAAAAGCTCCACACACGATTCGGGAGCAGACGCTTGATTTCACTGCTGTCATTCCGACTTTGTTGGTCGTCCTCACTCATTTTACTCCCTTACCTAAATTGCTCGTGGGGTTTTTAGTTTGGACTGTGTAATAGCTGGGCAAAGTCTTAATGAACTTACTCAAAACAGCAAAGCCTTGCCAGATCTCAGCCCTTGAAATCCAATGGTTTTCGAAGAGAATTGTTTTACAGACCTGGAGAAACTTGATAGCAAGGCAGTAGAAGTCACGAGCATGAATGTTGACCAGGGTAAAGTTTATTAATAAAGGTACTTCGAACTCTGTGGAAGTATACCTGTAACAGCTGCAGGACTGCTTTAGAGGCTGTTTCCTGCAGTCACAGATGATTTGTCAGATACCTGCCTTTGATGGGTAGAAAATTCATGGAAGGAGACACTCTAGCATAGAACAAGTATGTTACTGTAAAATCATTTGTTACCCCATCCTAATTTCCTTATTATTTCTGGAATTTTCTTTCTGGTTTTTTAATCTGTTGATTTAGTACTACGAATAGTTTCCCTGCATTTCCCTTATCAGTATGAGCACAATGGGTTTAAGTCCTTTAGAAGAACTTTAAAAAGAAACTTAAACCTTTTTTTTCTAGAGAATATTTACCAAAACAAGCACAAAATGTGGGAATGTCTCTAGGGGATATAACTGCTTCTGCACTTAAGCTGTAAAAATATACTTTTTAGAAAGTGCAGTGATTTTAGTAAATATCTTCATATCTCTGAAAACATTAAAGGCAGTGATGGAAATGGTCTCAGTGACAGTTACTATAAACATAGGTTTTAGGAAGTGCAATGATTTTAGTAAATGTCTGTATAGATCAGTAATAGAAATACACTCTATAATTTGATATAACTAGATACCAAGTTGATAAGAACATAAAGATTAGGAAACCTTAAAATCAGCCAACAGGTGATTTTAACATATTTTGAAATAAACTCTTAAGCATACTTCATTTGTCTTGTATTTGTGCCACGTGAAAGAGTTTGGTAGCACAGATTGGGGAATTAGTGATTAAAAGTAGCACTTTTTCAAGAGTTAAATTTGCACTGTGGCTCTGGTCCTGTTGATCGTGGTCCTGTCCTTCAGTTAGCAAATGTCTTGAGTTTTGGTATGAGCTGTAGTGGTTTGAGTGAATCCAGCAGGAACTGGATGTTCCCATGGAGCGCTGGGCAGAATGAGTGCATTGTTTGTGCAGATTTGCAGGCTGCTGAAACAGTAGATGCTGAGAAACTCTAACCTCAGTGCCCTTCCTTGTCGTTCCAGGTGTGAGAGTCCTCGTGGACGCCAGAGAGAAGCTCCATATCCCCTGGGGAGATGCCTCCAACCAGAGCAACGGGGACAAGGTGATGGCGTTCGACACGCGCGCCGTCACCGTGGTGCAGGGCATGGTGGAGACCAACGTCTTCCTGGACTACCTGCCTGCCATCCGAGCTCTGTGGGCAGACAGCGGCATCCAGCACGCCTACGACAGGCGCAGGGAGTTCCAGCTGGTAAGAGTTGGGGCTGGTCCCTTTCATGGGGTGCGTGTGAGGCTTGTTCCTCTGCTGCTGTTGTGTGGAACACCGGGCGAGGCGCCTCCCGATGGATCTGAGGCGTTTCTCTGTGCTTGGCTGTTACTCTGTGGTGTTGCACACACATGCATCGAGCTACTTCCTCCCCACCTTGTTTTTAATAATAATAAAAAAGAGATTCTGACGTAATTGCCCT
The DNA here is from genome assembly GCA_013399695.1 of Formicarius rufipectus. Classification (NCBI taxonomy): domain Eukaryota; kingdom Metazoa; phylum Chordata; class Aves; order Passeriformes; family Formicariidae; genus Formicarius; species Formicarius rufipectus. Next base: position 166,500 of record VXAU01002079.1, read on the forward strand.
CATTTCATATGTGAGAAAGCTGAGGTATTGAGGGCCTTGATGTTCTCTAACAAAACTGGGACCTGCGCAGTGTTTTTACCATGTGTTTATTGCAACCCTTTGTTAACCGGTACGTCAACTTAAAAAACCAAACCAAAAAAGTGGCTTGCAATAAAGGCAGGCTTAATAGTAATGTGATTTTGTTAAAGAAAAGATATGCATGGGTTAATGAGAAGAATTTAAAAACCACTCCCTTCTCTATTCCAGTTTGAGCAATCTCGCAAACATTCCCTCTGTATACTTCCTGTTTAATGTTGAATGTCTGTGTTAATACTCGTGTAATGAGATTTTTGTTACATTGAAGTTCTCGGCTGAACATGGAATACACAATTTAATAGCAGGGTTGGAATGGAATATACAGTTCAGTAGTGGGGTTGGAAAGGAAAAAGAAACCTCTTCATTCTTGATCTGGAACTTTGACTGTCAGTGACAGCTGAAGTCCTTTTACTCTGTTTCCTTACAAGTGCTGCAAAAGGAAACAAAAAATTCAACTTAAATTTGTTGTTTGTTGGTTCATAGACTTGTGTATGCCAGTGGCATGGGGTTTCATGGGGATGGGAGTTGAGGACCTTAAAGTAGATTAAATCTGTTCTCTTATGTCTCTCAAACCTAAGTGGCTTTGTGCTTTTATGTCTTAAAAATAACCTTTGTGTTAGGGTGAATCTGAACAATAGCTCATGTCTCCTGTTGAGCTGTTATGAATGATTGTGTAATCATACTCTGACTTAAAGAGGTTGTGTAAATACTCTATAAATATGTATTGCCCCGATCATGGAATGTCTTCTGGAAATTGCAGAATGGGCAGGTGCTCCAGTGGCCTATCACCTGCCCGGCCAAGTGCTCAGCTCTGTAAATAAGTTTCTAATGAGACCTGTTGCTCCTTGTGTTTTACCTTCAAGTGATCATAAAAGGGTAATTACTCTGCTGTAGTCAAGATCCAGTTCTGGTGCAGATGTGAATTCTAGTGGTGTAATTGCTGTGCTGGAGTGATCTGTTCTAAAATCTGTTAAAACAGTTTTGTCTTTCATTAAACATGTTTAGTGACTGGAGGCTGTGTAGCAAAGGAAAGGAAGCTATTACTGTTCTGTCATCTTGAGTCTCTGAGAAGTAGGTTCTTTCCATAACTGAAACATGTGCAGAGTTTCACTTTGAGTAGGACATGAAGAATGTCTTCTTCTGCATCTTGTGGGGAAAAAAAAAAAAGCTACTGCTTTCTTCTGGGAATCCCTAAATCCGTGTAATTCTCTGCAAAAATACATATGGGTCCTGTTGTGCTTCAGGCAGAACTCAAGACTATTTTTAAGTGGTCCTAATAGTTGAGTGCTGTCCTAATGATTTTTGAAAGAAAGGTAACTGTTTTATTTATACGTGCATTGCTGTGTTTCCTAAATCCTTTCAGAATCTCAGCTGGACATATTTATGCCAAGTTATAAACATGAAAAAAAAAAAAAGCAGCAGCTGAATGATGTCATGGTGTTGAGTGCAGGCAGTGTGATCTGTGCTGGCCAAGCATGAAGTCTCAGTTTTACCCCAGTAAGCTTCAACTTAAGTTCTGCCAGAGCTCCATGTGGGTGGCAGAGTGGTGGGAAGCTCCTGGAAGCAGAGTGGATTTTTGCTGTACCTGCTGTCAGGCTTTGCAGGAGAGTGTTCAGAGTTTAAGTCTGTGCTGTAATAAGGAAGAAGAACACAAAATGGTTAAGGAGGGAGTGACAGGCATATCCGAGTCAGGAGATAGAGCCAGGGGGAAGTTGGGAGAGACTCAGACTGATCGCAGAAAGATCAGTCCTGTCCAGCAGTGACTTGTGAAGTAAAGGCTCAAGACTGAAAATTGTTAACACTGGAGAACAGGGAATAAGGGAGAAATACTGTTCTGCATCCTGTTCAGCTGCTTGTGGCAAAATAATGTAATGAGTGATACCAGCAGTCATTAGTTGAGTAGGAGAGAGGGAAAAGTGGCACAAAACCAGTGTAAAGTACTGGAACCAAGCAGAGTGGGGGAATACTACTGAACTGTATGTGCTCTGACTTCCTTGCAGACTGTTGAATGAATTTAACTTTTTTCACTGATCCAAGTTTGACACTGCACTGAAAAACATGTTTCATACTAAGAGAGCACAGACAGGATTGCTGGGGACGTGTTGTTTGTCATGGCAGTAAGACACTGGGGCAGAGCTAGAGGTGAGCAAATGAAAAATGGAGCAGTGATGGGTAAGGAGTGAAAAATGTCAAAATTTACATGGAAATTCTGGAGGAAAGGAAGGAAAATATGTAGTGTAGAAACCATCTGTAGCTTAGGCAGATAGGAAGTACAGAGGTTTAAGATGGGAGTTTCTGCATGTGTATGGTTAAAACTTTTAAGATAGATGTATGTTTGTGCGAGATCATCGAGCTGTTCTTGCTTTTTTGGGTTTTCCCCACCATCTTTCACTAACAATGCCAGAGATGATGCTGGGAGCCTGAAGAAACAATGTGGTCTTTTTATAGCAGCATGAGAGGGGAAAAAACAGAACTTGGTTGTATTTTAGTGGAATCAGAAATCAGCATTTCCATGCCTAGTTCACTGGAGTGTCCTTCCTCATTTTGTTAACTCAAGTGGTCATGGGATTGTCAGAATGATTTATTTTCCTTGGTATAAAAATAGGGGCCTTCTGGCCACTAGCAACAGCATTTATGAAAATTCATTAGGTCACGCTTGTGTAGTGCTTTAAAACTGGAAAGAGCTAATTAGAGCTTAGTGCAACTTGTGCCACTTCAGTGCTTCCCAGTGGTTAATATTATGATCCCACACATTTTGTTACAAACTGAAGCCATTCAGGTGATTGTTCCACGACCACTGCTAACTATAGACTGTCCTGGCTCTGTAGCTTAGGGAGTTCTGTAACGTTGACTGGAGAGTGTGCTTTCTTAAGCTTCCTCTCTTTCACTTACTGAGCTTGTTTCTCCTACTGCCTCTTGCCAGGTGGCTGACACGGGTGAGTTGCAGAATTAATCTGAGCCAGCCCAGTGCTTTCTGACACCTAATTAACATTTCACATTTCTCACTGCTGCTTGATTTCCGGTAAAAATCTCCTGCAATGACTTGGATAAACATACCCAGTATCTGAACTCTCCAGCATGCAAGCTGATTTACCTAGGCACTTCCCCGCTTTTCTGTTTATCCTGGTGAGCTGCTCGGGGTGTGGCTGTGAGGGTTTGTTCGGAGGCACTGGCAGCTCAGCAGGGTTTGGTGCTGGTGCTTCACAGCACTGAGGACAGCACTTGTGACTAAGAGCAGCCTTGTACAGCACCTCTCGTGTCAGTCATTTCTTTTGGCTGCAAGGGCTGTTGTAGAGAAGCCCTTTGAAGTTGTCTCCAGGAGTCTCCTCGTTCTTCAAGAATGGAGAAGTGGGATGAGAGCCGAGTTGCTCAGATGCATGATAAGCTTTGAATGTTTTCAGGGTTTGTTCTTGTTAAAAGATAACTTTTGGGTGGCTTTGGGTGTTTGCTGCCAGCAGTTGTTGATCTTCAGACAGATACTTCTTGCCCTACTTTGAATGTTGGAGTTTTTTAATGCAGTGGCACGAGTGACACTTTATTTTGTCCATATTTGCATAGAAATGCATAGATCATCCATAGGTGGTGCAGTGAGGATTATAAGACATGCTTTTACCTCTGGATCACAACTACTTCTGTCACGTGTCTGCAAGTGCTAGATCAGATTATAGAAGACAGGAAAAGGCGTGTTCCGCTTGCAGTTGTACTGGTAGCTCTGCTTCAGCTTCCCTGTAGCATCCTGCTCTTGCAGACTAGTATTTTTGGCAAATGTTGTTCAGTTTTCAGGGAGATTGTGTTGCATGTTATCATACTCTGCTTGGGCTTTTCTGGGCTCTGTCTCTGAATGTTGGTGGGGCACGAGAACAGTAAGTTGGCTCTGCTGAAATAATGAGTTCTCAAATGGGCGGGCCAAGTTTAATACTTCTTCAGGTGCACAAGTAACACATGCCTGAAATGTGCTTGATGATAGAGCAGGATCTGCAGAGGTCAGTTGTGTGTGAAGCCAGGCTAGGTTTCCAGATGCTGAGGTCTCTTTGGAGAGTGGCTGCCAATCTTACAGAAGTATGTGGTCAGTGTGCAGCATCTCTCTGAAGTCCTGAGTGTAGGACCTGAAAAAAGTTTCTTCTCTGTCATTTATTAATGTGTCTGCACCATGTTTGTGACACTGACTTGTAGCAGTATCTCAGCAGCTTGTACCCCCTGTAATGTGTTGATGTTTCTCCCAGTGTTCATTCTCTGCAATCTCCCCACACCCCCAAGCTGAGGAGTAGAGGTGGCTTTCCCCTTGGATCGCTTCCCATTCTGGGATTGGGTGTTCAGTTGTCCCACGTTGTTTCTGCTTGAAATGTGAGGATGATGCTGCTGTCAGGACATGAGTGAGTGCATGAGCTGTTGGGAGAAGGCTTCTGAGACTGATAGAAGAATCTTCATTACAGACAAGACATCCAGTCACTCAGTGTTTCTGAAACACATGCGTTGGCTACTTGAGCACTTAGTCACATAATTCAGAGTTATTTTATTGAACTACAGTGTTGTAATTACACTGAATATTGCTTAAATTTGTGTGTGGAAACGCAAAAAGCTACTGTTTTTATGTATTGAAGTATTTTCTTCTTTCCCTAATCAATAGCTCTGCCATGGATCAGATCACAGGATGGCATGACTTCTTAAAGTCCTTGGACAGGGCTACTTGCCATCTTTCAGTCTTTATGTGAGAAGAATTCATCAAAATCATTGCTGTAACTGTGGAAAGAAAAGTGCCTTACAAATGTATACATCCTCTGTCTCCAAAAAGCTGTGTCGTGTTGATAGTCATGTGCCTTAGTTTTCTAAACATTTTGTTGCAGAAGACTAAAGGGTGACCTTCTTCTTGCAAAAAATTTGATTTCTATAACCAAACCTTGATGAAATCAATATAAAATATAAATGCCCTTCGCAGTATGAATATTCACATCTTGAGTGTGTGGACCTCTTCTCTGCAGATTGTTTTAAATGGGTGCAAATGTGTTAGAGGAGCATTTGCAGTTTCTGCTGTGTACAGTGTAACATGAGCCCTTGGTACAAACATTCATTCCCAGCTCATTTCCGTGCTGGCTGCTCACCTGCAAGGTGCTGCATGTTGGTGCCTGTGGAACTGCCTCCTTACAGACTTTGGAATTTAGACATGGCAGTGGCTGCCCCGTTCTGTGTCCATTTAGGAATGACTTCAGAGTGCCAGCACTGCCCAGCCCCAGGATTCGGAGCTGTCAGCACATCTCTGTGCTGTGCTGGCCAGTCACGTGGTGGGAGTGCTACTGTGAGCCTCCACCTCTAGATTCTGCACCTGAGGCACAGCATATGGGGGCTCTTTTTCATATGTAAATATGGGATCCTGCAGGATTTCAGGTGCCATGCCAGGGCCAGTATTGATTTGGGCTGCTGTTCCTAGTTTGAGCTTCCTGTGAGAAGCTTAGAGGCTTGTTAAGTGTGGTCTCACAGAGCGTGTATTGCACTCGGGTTGTATTGAGTGACTATTTTAGCTCTTTATTGCCCCAAGCTTCAGTTAATGGTAAGTGTTACTTACATCTTCTGTGTTCATGCTGCACCTCTTGCACAGAAATAGCAAAGGAGTAGGAAACTTCAGCTTGTGACAGCCGAGGGAGTTGCTTAAGAAAATGTGCACTAACCTGACTGAGTAAGGAAAGCAATGGAACAACTCTGCTAGTGCTTCATGTAGGAAGAAAAATAATGTCCAGTGTTGTGTCTGCTGGCACTTTTTCCTTTGGTAATATCTAAATATATCACAAATAATTTCCGAGGTGCAGAGCCTGCCCTTTTATGGAACAGCAATGGAGTCCACTTGATACCAAGTGGTATCTTGTATTGCTCTGGAATATGAAGCCTTTGTTTATGTCTTAAGATGAATTAATGGGTCATAAAACACATCATTAGTGAACTTACCAGCTTCCAACTTTAAAGGTGTTTAATCCAAATAAAAATCTCTGAATAATCCTGGAGACTAACCCTTAATCATGTTTTAAAACTCCAACATTCAGCTAATAGTACAGGTAGATCTTTCACAAGACTCCGAAAATGATCACTGAGTTTTGTCACATGTCTTGTAACAAGAGCTGGTTTATTAGCACATCACCATTTGCCAACAGAAATACCAGAACTTAATTGAAATGGATTCTGCTAATTGAGGCAGAGGAAGGAACTAAAAAGCCTTTGGTCATCTGGATTTCTCATGAGGCTGAAATAGGAACCAAATGTACTTTAAAACTGAATCCTAGAGAAATGGACTGGGATCCAGTTCAGGGTTCTGCTTTTGAAATATTGTGATTTAGTGTGGGGATTATGCAATAATGGTCTCTTCAAGCATCTGAAAGTTCAGTATGGCCAGTTTTAGTGCTGATGCACTTCCACATTCCAAATATTTGTCGTGTTTTTGGGAGCCTTTGCTGGCCTTGCACAGCTTGGAAGTTCTCCGTGATGGATGGCAGGTTTGCAGACTCACCACTGCTCCAGCGTTAGATTAAATGCAGTTTGAGTTGCAAACACATGAAGTCATGGAGCCAGTGGGTCAGTGCTCTGGAAGAAAAGCAAATGTTTACAGTCTGGTTCCAATGTGTTTTGTGTGCAAAACATCTGAGGTTTATATAGATGCATCCCAGAGTGTAAATAGGAACTGGGAGGTGGCTGTTTCGTCTTGGTCAGTGCATGTTTTTGTAGGATTTCTGGATCTGTGTGTGCTTTGACTTGGAAGATGCATTTCATCAATGAAACTTGAAAATCTTATGCAGTATCAGTGCCTTTCCTAAAGTAAACTTTCTAGAAGAGGAGTTTGGATTGTAAATACTTAGGGAGTAAAATGATATTTGAAGAAACAAAGTGCACCCAATGCCTGCAGACAACGCATCCTAATTTGCTTTCATGGATTAATTTCTGTTGAAGTTCTGGTAAACACCACTGTCTTGGTTAGATGCTCTGGTGCTGTGGTGTGTCTCTTGTGCCAGTTACTGTGTCCTTATCCTGGCTCTGGTCTCCAGAAGGGGCTGCAGCAGCCTTGAGTTTGCTTCCCATTTGGAAGCACTGGTGATCCTAAGGAATGCCTTAGAATCCCAGAACGATTTGGATTTGAAGGACCTTAAAGATCATCTCGTTCCAGCCCCCTGCCTTGGGCAGGGACACCTTCCACTAGTTCAGGTTGCTCTAACTCCCATCCAGCCTGGCCTTCAAGACTTCCACTGTTCCAGTGCTTCAACATCCTCCCAGTAAAGAGTTTCTTGAATTTTTCATCTGTTTCTAGAATATGACACATTCTGGTTTCCAAGCAGTCTTACAAAATCAGAAGTATGGTAACAGAGTGCCTGGCATGGAAGAAATTGTAGTTTTGTAGGCTTTAGTGGAATGCTGTTTCTAACCTGAAAGCTATAAGGAACTTGCGTATTTTTAAGCAAGTCTTGTTAAGGATCTGTCAATTAAATTCCTTCAGGAGAAGGGCATTGATACCTTGCTAAGAAAAATAAAAACTGGATTTCTTCCCTCTTAGGAAAGTAATTAAAAACTGGAACAGTTTACTCTGTGTGTGCAGATTAAGTTCTTTCCAGTGCTTGATTGAGTTTTAATTAGTTTAATTAGGATGGCATGTTACATATGAAACTGTGGAAATGCTGTTCTGATGAGAGAAAACCCAAGTGTGAGCTGAGCGGGGGCGTCAGGCCCTTTGAAGGGAGAGCAGTGCTGAACTGGGTGCAAGAAGGAGCAACAGCCGATGCTGGAGCCTTGTCTAGAGTATTTAGTCCCAGGCTCTGTGATGTCCCCTCTGTCACTCCCAGCTCCAGGTCCTGGCAGGTGCTGTGGGGTAGTGGGAGTGCAGGAGCCCAGGTTGGCGTGCTCTGTCTTCATGCATTTGTTATCCACATTTTGAGAATTATGGATTAATTGGATTACACGGTAAATAGGGGATAATAGATTAAAGGGATATTATTGGGTTAAACCCCTTCTTAAACCCCTTCAACCTTTCTTTGTAATACCCTTATGCAAGATAAAAATGTCAGTCATGAAATAAACTCGGTGTGACTCCTCCCTTGGTGCTTCGGAGTTGAGCACTGTGGTCCAGCTGTCCTGATCACAAACTGTGCTCTGCTGCCACAAGGCTTTGCAAAAGATTCCTTCTGTGAGTCAGGACTTGAGCCTTGCCTTTTGTCAGGCCAGAAACTGAGTTTGTGTGACAGAACAGAAGGCAGGTTTCACTTCTACCCGGCGTGACGCAGTTCTGGTGGCTTCGAACGCGACTGGAGCCGCAGGCAGAGCGCAGAGCAGAGGAAACAGGGCTGTGCTCTCGGGGCTGGGACCAGCTGTGACGCATCTCTGAGGTGCCTTGGTGCCCACCAGCACTGCTTTGTGCTCCTGCATCAGCAAGTGGCTGGACTCTCCAGTCTTGCAAAGAAACAGGAATTAATTCCAGTGTGCTGAGTTTTATCTTTGAAATGGGCAGATCGGGTTTAAGTGACTATTCCGGTGGTTGAGGTGGAGAGAAAGAAGCTGGGAGGTCTGAGCTCTGTGGCCCTGACACACAGTGTCTGTGCTTCACCTCTTTTAGGGCTGGTCCATTCAGCCTTCCAGCAGTTTGCCCTTGCTTTTTGGGGAGTTTGGGATTAGTTTCCCATGGAGCAATTGGCTGCTCTGCACAAAACCACTCTAATGCCCATGTGGGAATAAATGGGGGCTTCTCTGCTTTGGTGAGAGTGTCAGTTTGTCCTGGTTTTAACGTAACTTTGGCCATAATTAACACTTAGAGAAAGGAAACATCTCGCCAGGCAATGTGTTTTGTGTTAGCACACTCAAATGTTTTGGCCCAGATTTGCAGTTTGGTAAGTAAAGATACTGTTGCTTACCTCAGCACTTTTCCCTAAATATCTTCAGCACCCTTATTAAAAATTAGCTAATGTATAGGCTTAAATTCTCAAAACACTGCTAATAAGCTGCTTGAAGAGAGAGTGTTGTATCAAGTGTTAGAGCACAGAGTGGCAATTTAGAAACAAGTTATTTCCCCTAATCCTAAGAGATTCTAAGCAAGTTGCTGAATTGCTGCTATAAAATAGGGAAAGTATATTTTTAAAATATAGTTCCTTGAGTAAATAAGGTATGATTGTGGAGCTTTTTCCTAGTCTGTTGAGTGGGGCATGTTTGAAAGAGGAATCCTTATTAGAAAGCACTGGGAGGAATGACTGGTAAGAAATTAATTTGTAGAAACCTGAAAGCTATGAAAGAACCAAGGTTATTTTATTTACCTTCAAGTCTGAGACCACTAAAAGAAACTAGACCAGTTCAATGTCTTGACATGGGACTTGGTTAAACTTTTGCTGGTCTAGCAGTCAAACCAATTGTGGATTTGAGCTCATGAATATGATTAGGATATGCATTCATGGCATAAATATATCATCTGGATCATCCCCCTCTTCTGTGTGATGTTACAAACACCCCCTGTTTGGGTGGAGGAGGTTGTGCTCTCTAATCTCTCTCCCACTGGAAATCTGCATTGATTTGACTAAAACGTTTCTCCATTCATTATCTCTGCTCATTACTGACATTTCAGGAGACATCTGGTGAAACTTCAGTGGCAGCAGGATTGATTTGTAGTCAATCTTCTTTTGAATCAGCTTGGGGTGGGCTGGCAAGAAGATGAAGGTTGTTAGAGTTTCTTTGCCAAAATCCTCAGATAGGGGTTTTTCTGGATTAAGCCTCTAACAGACAAAACCTGTATATAATGGAGTATATGCTATCAGCATTACGAGGGTACTGGGAGATGCAGAAGTTTCAGGCTCTGGTTATCCCTCCCATCATTTTCCTTCAAGCTGCTTTTCCCATGTTATGGAAGGTTTGGTTTGTGTGTCAATTTAGGCACATACACACCAGTCTGAAAACATTGTAGGTGCCTGTTCTTACTCTTAACTAGGCTTATAAAAAAGCTTTTTTGGTTTTGATGTGTTGTTTGTTTGTTTGTTTATATGTGTTGGGTTTTTTTCAGTTAAATAAAATAGGAAATACTTGTTTCTCTTTTCTAAGAAATATCAGTAAGGTCAGGAAGAGGAAATGTTTGGTGCCTCTTACAACTCTAATCTAGAGTTACTAAGTTATCTCTCCTATTTTCTTAAAATACCTGATTTATTAACTCAGATACTTAATAAGCCTTGTCAGTTCAGTATGTTCCACAGAACTTGCAGCCAGATGTTGATGGCTTGACAAATTGTGTTTCTTTCTTTAAACCTTGTGATGACTACATCTTTTTTTTGATGCTTTTTGTCTCTCTTTTTTTTTTTTTTAACCAGTTGCTGTTGGAAAAAATGTTGTGTCCCTGTTCCCCTTGAGCAGCTAAAGAGCCATTTGGCTATGCTAAGGTTGCAACAAATCATATTTAGGTTGCTGACATTGTTTTCATGGAAACCAAATAAATTGGTGCCACTTCCTGGGTTTAAGAGATGTGTTCATCGGGTGTGGATTTCATGTAGTCTTGGTCCCTTCCCCCAAAATATTTTTGTGATTACTTTTCTTGATGCACTGACTAGACCAGTGATCTTTGTGCTGTCGTTTGTTTCTCAAACATACCTGCTCTGGTTCACTGCAGGTGACCACAGCAGCAGGTGAATGACCAACTGTGCTGTAACCATGTCTGTGGGGAGAGGGTGAGTTATAAAACTGGAGATATTTCCTTTGTACAGGCCTGGCAAGTGGTTAAAATAAAAGCAGTGTTGTAAGGGAAGCTGTAGAGGTAACATCCAGCACCCTGATAGGAGCATGATTTTGGTGTGTTTTCTTGTAAATCACATTCATGATGAGCTGACTTGGCTCTCTGGGAGGATCACAAGGCACTGGGAGACTCACAGGCTGGTTTGACTCAAACCTTTCTGAAAATGGAATACTTGACAGTTATGAATAAAGCTATTTAACAGTCAACTTCCTGTGGTTTACATGCATTTCTGAATCAGGAGGAGGCTAAAGGGCTGCAGCTGAGATGTGTGTATTCCATCTGAACAAAAAAGGGCATCTCCTACAAGCAGTCAAAGGGACTGCTTAAAATCTGATATCCCAGTATGATACAATAATGTTTAAAACAGCCAAAGCACAGTTGGGTGACACTGGAAGGGCTCTGAAGCTGGTGTGTGGGTTGTTCATTCTGTGGTACTGAGGTGTGTTGATGAAGTTTGCTTTATTGCAGGACATCAGTATTCATATGATGCATGTGCTGAGGCCTGTGTGTGATTTTGTCACTTGTACTGGTATGTCTGGGCTGTGCTTTAAGTGCAGTAGAGGGCAGGGGATGAGTTGGGTGCCATGGCATGGCTGGTTCCTGCAGTGTCACAGGTCATTGCTGTCCTCCAGCCAAGCTCCAGAGGTTTGCAGTTCAGAACTGCTCAGAGTTCACCTGCATTTAAGAAAACAAAGGTTCACCTGTGACTAGTTTATGACTGTCACATGGAGTCACAGAATGGTTTGGAGGGACACCTTCCACTAGCCCAAGTTGCTCCAAACCATGGCAAACACAGCCTTAAACACTTCCAGGGCTGGGGCAGCCACAGCTGCTCTGGGCAACCTGTACCAGGGTCTGCCCACCCTCACAGGGAAGGATTTTTTCCTAATATCCAATCTAAGCCTACTCTTGTCATTTTGAAGCCACTCCCCCTTGTCCTGTCACTCCAGGCCCATGTAAACAGTCCCTTTCCGTCTTTCATGTCGGCTCCTTCAGGTACTGGATGGCCACAATTAGGTTATCCCAAAGCATTCTCTTTTCCAGGCTGAACAATCCCAATTCTCTCAGCCTTTCCTCAAAGGAGAGGTGCTCCATCCCTCTTATGATCTTGGTGGCCTCCTCTGGCCTCGCTCCAGCAGGTCAAGGTCCTTCCTGTGCTGGGGACATCACTCTATATTTTTAGCTAATCTTTAAATTTCCGTCCTATGTGCTCACAGAACACGGGTGTGAGGACAACAGGAATGTGATGGAGAACTGCAGCTTTTTAATGGGGGCAGATCCTGTACTTCTGGATAGGTTCTGTCCTTGGTGTGGCTCCTTTGTTGGTGGGATGGCCGCAGATTGACTGAGGGGCAGCCACGTGGCAGGGCTGGACGTGGTGAGCCACACTGGAGTTAGTGGGGCAGAGTGGGGAAACCCAGGCTTTTTTTCTAGTCATCTTGGGTAAACCAGAGAGTTTACAGTTTGTTTGAAAGGGAAATTTCTGGTGTGACAACTCTGTTGAATACAGACATGTAAATATACTCACTACCATGAATTTACTGAGGGAGATCTAGTTCTGTATCCACCAGGAAAGAGTGCTCTGTGGAGCTGTTCTACAGAGATGTCAGTAGATAATTTTCATAGTAATTTTTTAAAATTGATGGCATTGAGACTTTCCTTGGTTGTTGTGTTCTGGGTTTTTCAGTGTTTTCAGTTTTGCATAAAATATATGGGTTCATCCTGTGGACAGAGATTGGAAGTCTTGCTTGGCTGCTTTGTGATGCTGCTTCTTTATGGAAGTAGACATTGCTGTAAGTGGTATAAAAAGAGCTGTCTAAGATTAAAATACATGGTTGCCTACACGCAGAAATACAGCCTCTGAGGCCCAGGTATTCTAGAATAAATACCTCCACTTAATGAGTCTGAAACCTGGCTGATTTGTATGTAGCCCTGTGGGGAAAGGCAGGTTGCCAGCTCCTACTGGCACCTAAAAAAGAAATTAGATCTGGCCTTAAATTTTATTTTGCCTTAATAGTCATCTACAGACAGTAGTTTTAGCACTTGGAAGGCCTGAATCCTGGTCCTGTTTTTCCTTCTTGGGAAGCTTGATGTATTTGTTCATGAAGGTTGTTTATTTCTGTGGAATAGGAATGCTCTTCCCTGTACACTTTCCTTACAGATTGAGGAGAGAATGGATGCTGAAAAAGATGTAGTTGTACAATACTGCTGCCATGGCAAGCAGTAGTTGCTGAGTTGCCACTAAACTGATTAGTGGTATTGCAGCAGTTTGTCACCCCAGAGAAAACTGGGACAGCTGAGCCAAACAAGGTAAAATAAGGCAGTAGAGCTGTGTTGGACTCTTGCCCTGCAGGTGTGTCGAGCATGGGGCGTGTTTCAACCGGAGTCCTACTCTTGCCTCATTAAAAGTTGATGTTCAAATTGCACACTTAAAGGTGTGGTATCCACTTATATTATGTAACTTATTTTAGTACCTGGAAAACTTGCAAAAGTACCTTGTTTTGTGTGTCTACCAGAACCCTTTTTGGCCTGTTACCCTCCTCTACTTAAGCAGGGTAGATACTTAGATGACACAGTTTAATAGGGAGGTTTGGTATTCATCCTAGATAAGTTTGCAGAGTTCAGACTGAAGTGAGGGGAAGTCGTTATCAGGGTGTAACTCCTGTCCTAATTCCCTTGTCTGGATTAGATCTATCACCCCAGTTTCAGATGCTGCTTAAATTTCTGCTCCAGAAAACTCACAATTCTTTCTCTGCCATCTGCAGAGTGAAAACACAGGTGGTTCCTTTTCTGCACTTACTGTAGAGTAAATAAGTTACAGCTGGTAATCACGAACTTTCAAAAGGAAGCAGTTTGTGCTTCTGTGAGGATGCTGAAAATCCTGAGACAGTGCTGATTTCCTCTGCAAGGAATTCCATCAGCACATTACATGTTGCAAGTGAACTGAGGTGCAGCAGTATCCATGTAAGAATTCCACCTTAATCCCAGCACCCCAGCAGTCCTGCAGGGTTGAGCACAGGTCAGGCTTACCATGGAAAAATCTTTAGTTCTTCATTACTGGAGGGATTACAAACTGCAGTTGGCATTTTCCAGGACAGTGCTGGCTTGAATCCAGGAGGTAACCTGGAATACCTGTATATGAGATGTGATCCCATGACATACAGCACCCTGGAGCTCCACTCATTACTCCCAGAGGGAGGAGTTCTGGTCCTGCGTGGTGTCTTGACGGGGAACGTGGCTAAAATGCTTTGTGTGTTGTGGTTTCTCATCCTCTGTTCTGCTCCTCCTTCCCTGTGCTCCGGGGAAGCCCCTGTGGGAAGGGATGGGGTGGCACTGCAGTTACAAATTAACTTTCTCCAGTGATTAATCCCCATACCTGAGTGTCTGTGTGTGCACACTCTGCAAAGCCTTAGAGGGATTGAATGTTTCTTTTCATAACTGAGGTGTGGCTGCTTCGTTGATGCTCCCTGTGAATAACACTTGGATTTATTTATCAAGTCTAAACTTTGAAAGAATGTAACTATTTTAAATGTGCCGCCTTATGCTTTTTAAGCTTAAATAATTAACCGGCTTAAGAATAAATCATCAGTTGTGTTCTCAGGGTAGCAGCTTTTAAAGATGGCACTGATTAAAGCTTACAACACTTAAATGTAGATTTTGGTAAATTATCTGGACTTTAGAATGTAAACTGTTGGGATCAAGCATGTCACTTATTTAAATAATTGTTTGATTTGTTTTTAGGGGGAATCTGTAAAGTATTTCTTGGACAACTTGGATAAACTTGGAGAACAAGTAAGTTCTTTTTCTATTTTTCTTTCCAGTCTTGAGTTTTAAGTTGTCTCTGTGATCTCAGGATTTTAAATAGATGAAATGTAATCAGTGTCTACTCCAGTAACTTCAGTCAACTTTGACTGTTGCATTATCTCAGCAGTTCATCACTGACATGTCAAAAACATGAGGCAATGCAAGGGCCAGGAGACTTTCTGGAAATAAAAGTTCTGTCAGAATTGGAAAAAAAAGAAGTTACAAATGGTTGTCCAGTCAGAAGACTGTTAAAGTAATACTCCAGCACTAAATTATATCCAAAAATGCCAGGGTTTGGGTTTGCATATCCATTTAAGAACACTTGAGTTCCAAAGTCACAGGTCAGTAATATCTGTTTAGGAAAGAATAAAATCTGTTCTCTGAGGACAGACCTATCATTTCTGTAGAATAATTTTTTACAGGACTTTAGCTACTTCTTGAATAATGAAGTATACTAATACTATCCTGATTGCAGGAATGGCATGTCAAAAACTGCCTTTGTAATGGGATGGTGCTGGAACTCCGTGTGGAGCCAGTTTCTGCATGGTCATTTACAGCTGATGGCTATGAAATTAAGGACTCCAAACCACTTCAATTGAACCCTGTTACATCATGCTTAATTTAATTTCTCTTTCTCTTTTAAACAGATAAAAATTGAATTTTAATCGTGGCTGTTTCTCTGCTTTGAAGTGTCACTGTTGTTGCCAGAGTGCTGGTGATGGTCGTGCAGACACTTCCCAGGTCTCTGGCTTGAGAGCTCCAGCACTTGCTCCCTGAGAGAGGATTTGGTCTCGAGTTACAAGACCTGCACTTAGCAGAGCTGCACTTGATGAGCTGCTGCACTCTCTGCCAGTGGTGGATTTCTAATGGTCTTTGAATCCACTGCTACTTAAGTTTCAAATGGTTTGGTTTTCTTCCCCAGCACAGTTGACTAAAGAGTTTTGCAGCTTCATTTCAGAGTTCTTTACTCAGAAACTTTGGTCCAATCTTTGATTAAAATGTAAAACTTAGGCCCTAGTTGAGTTTCTTTAATATTGTTACACACACTCTGCAGGTCTGATGTTGCTGTAGGAATGGTGAACTCTGAATTACAGCTTTTCTGGCTTCAAATTGGACCCAAACAGTATTGAGAGTCCGACGGATTCCTCAGGACCTGCTGTGGTGGAAAATGTTAAATCTTTGAGGAAAGAAAGCACTAAGTTTTGTTACTGGGTGAAAGATTTGATAGGTTGTTTTGGTGTATTCTTATCTATAAGCAAGATCTGTCTAATGAATCTTTCCCTGAGCTGTATTAATGTAAGTATTTTACTGTTCTTATCTGATGCATCTGGGCTGACCTGCAACTAAGTTGCTTATAAACACATAGATCTGCAGTTCACTTGCCTGTTGCCAAAAGAGAGCTGATAACAGCGCTGAGGGAAAAGAACTTAATGTTCAGATTTAATCAATCAGCAAAATCAGAGTATCTGACGGGCATAGACATGTGTGGGATCACCTGGATTCCTTGCAACTGTTTGTTGTTATTTCAGCTGCCAGTGCAGACTGTATGTACACAGAATATCCCACAGAGACACCTTGCTTTCCATGTTGTGATTGGATCTTAGTCATGCCTTAAATTGTAATTCTAACTGGGCAGACTGTGGTGTGATACCAACAGGAGTCCTTTAGAAGAAACAGACTGAAGGAGATAATTCAGGAAGGAGGCACATGTTGCAGATCAGTGTCTGTATGGGGATGCTTGCAGGAAAAACACTGATTGACAATGGCAAAACATTGACAACACTTGTAAAATAATGCTCATTGCCATCCAAGGAAAATAGGAAAATACCTAATGGTGCAGTTGGATTGGGTTTAAAGGGACCTTTAAGATCCCTCCATCCTGTGGTGGGTCTTCTGTGCATGTAGAACTTGAAAGGATTCTCTTTGTGGTTCCAAGTGTGGTAGAAATTTTCAATGAGGAATAATACTTGAGAGGGAATTTGTCAGGAATTCCAGGGATAAGCTCCTTGTTCTTGAAAGCTTTTCTGAATAAACATTACAGGCCAACTCCCAGGCGAGTTTATTTGTTGCTCTTGTTTCAGTATTGAAGGTTACATATGACTTTGTGTATTATATTAATTGCTTTTATTTATTCACATCATTTAATACTTTCAGTCTCTCCTGAGCTTTCCTAAGACTTTCTGATCTTTTACTGAGAACTTGAGACTAACTTCCTGAACAACAAAGGAGTACACATCCCTGCTTGAAGGTTGGAGTAAGAATTGAACCTGTGACACTCTTGCCTACGTCTTGACAGTCAGCTTTGCTCCAGATCCCTTCACGTGTGCCCAGTGACATTTGATACACTCACTGCTCCATTCCTCTGATTGTTTTCCTCTCTATAGTTTTGTAGGAAAGACCCATGATAAATTGGATAAAAAGAAAAGTCTTATCACCATTCAAAGTTGCTTCATTTAATCAGACCCAGGAGTGGCAGTACATCTGTAGCTCAGTTTGAAGAGAACTTGATCCTGCTTTAGCAGTGGAGCTCTCCTGCAGGTTTGGGTGGTGTGGGGTTTGATTTGTAGCAGCAGAGGCTCAGGGTGGGGAGCCTGTGCTTCAGAGCAGCTTTGTAATTTGTGCCACGATAAAAATCAGTGCCTTAGTCATGGGCAGCTCGGATAAAGGAGCTCAGACAAAGCCAGCTCTCTCTAGTTTCACTTTGGACCTTCCATGGTAAAGCACAGTGATCTGTGAGTTTTTGGAACATTGGTCTCACTTTGTGATTTTTAAATTTTATTTTTGTGGCTTGAGCTTACCCAGCTGCCTTAAGCTTGGGACACAAGTATTGAAACAGCCTTGTGTTTATTCCCCTGCCCAGCTGACTGCTTGAATCAGACTTTGTGGACTATGGTCTTACACATCCTTATAAAAGCTCCAAGTCTGGGAACTGGCACTGTTGAAGGAATATCATAGATCATTCACTAAGAGGAGACTGACATTCCAAAACCTAAATCACGCTCTCTGAAGTTGTGAGAAATGCTGGGAAAATGTGAGGAAGAGTTTCCATAACAAGTGACCAAGAAGGCTCTAAAGTCCAGCCCAGCCAGCTGTCTGGGAGACATGCACTTTGCAGATAGCAGAAGGACTTGGAGCAGATGCAAAAGGGTAATTCTAGGAATTAAGAAATCCCCAGTCCAAGTCTGGAATTTCATGCTGTTGAAAGATGACTAATAAGAATTTCTCTTCCTGTAGCATCTGCATCCATTGATGATGTTCATACAACAATCAAATAGTAAAAAAGCACTTCCTCCCTCTTTAATCCTGGGGAAAGGCGGGCTGGAGAAGTTCAGGGTGCAGCTGTCTGTGTTCCTTCCCAGGCTGTGCTCTGGGAAGAGGCTGCTGTCCCCAGTTGTTTCTTCTCCCATTCTGCTCATGGTGCAGTAAATTTTGGACAGAGCCAGGCAGTGTGAGCTCACTGGTGTGGCACACAGCTAACAGAGTGACTGAATGCAAAAGGTCTATGGCACAAACACAGTAAGTTGCTTAGGTTTTGCTTTTGAGGCATAATTGATTACCTTAAAATCACTTAGTGAGCAGCTTTTTCTTTCTGGAGGCAGTCATGCAGTATGCAGGAGAGGTTGGGAGGAATGGAGAGCCCACAGCTGGAGCAGGATATACCATGGGTATTGATTTGGGAAAGGTGTTTTAGAACCCGTTTGCTGCATTGCAGTGTTGGCAGCCAGGGTGTTCCCCAGCTTTGTGGGGAGAGGATGAATGAAGCACAGAATAATCCATAACAAGAGAAACTGGCATGAGGAATTGCTGGCACATCTCCCAGGTTGTTCATGGATCCTTGTCACATGGCAAATGGATAATATTATATAATAATTTAATATTGGGTGTGTTTCCTGCTTTGGATTCCGGATCTTTCCCAAAAGCTCCAGTGTCTCTTGAAAACCTCGTGCTCCCTCCACTGCGATCCCCGTGCCCATGATGGTATCCTAATCTTCCAACTCTTTTTTTTTTTTT
>VXAU01002079.1:185150-196319 GCA_013399695.1 Formicarius rufipectus
TTTTTCCCCAGGATTACCTTCCCTCCCAGCAGGACATTCTGCTGGCACGCAGACCCACCAAAGGCATCCACGAGTACGACTTCGAGATCAAAAATGTCCCGTTCAAGATGGTGGATGTGGGCGGGCAGCGGTCGGAACGCAAGCGCTGGTTCGAGTGCTTCGACAGCGTCACGTCCATCCTCTTCCTCGTGTCCTCCAGCGAGTTCGACCAGGTGCTCATGGAGGACCGGCAGACGAACCGCCTCACTGAGTCCCTGAACATTTTCGAGACCATAGTCAATAACCGCGTTTTCAGCAATGTCTCCATCATCCTCTTCTTGAACAAGACGGACTTGCTCGAGGAAAAAGTACAGAAAGTCAGCATCAAAGACTATTTCCCAGAGTTCGAGGGCGATCCCCACTGCTTAACAGATGTCCAGAAATTCCTGGTGGATTGTTTTCGCACGAAACGCCGGGACCAGCAGCAGAAGCCCCTCTACCACCACTTCACCACTGCTATTAACACAGAGAACATCCGGCTAGTTTTCCGTGACGTTAAGGATACCATCCTGCACGACAACCTCAAGCAGCTCATGTTACAGTGATGTGCAGAAAGACAGTCTTGTTTCAGTAACTCTTGTGTGTTGGGTTTTTTTTTTAACTAGAAGTTTACAGCAGGAGTAGAGAAATCCAGATCCTGTCAGACTTCTTGGTATGTGGCTAAAAGCTGCTGCTGAATACGTTATTGCCAATTTCTGCAGAAATTCAGGCTTAATCTCTTCCAGTGTAGCTTCAAGTTGACTCAAGTTGTAATTTTATAGCAGACCTATGTCTAAGTTACCTGTAAAGTGGTAAGTTTGACCTTTTACCAACATGTATATTATCCTAGAAAATTCAGAATTCCAAGTCCAGACTTCCATGCAATTGTTGCAATTATTAGACTGTGGCAGTCATTTAAGGGTGGGCGGGGAAACTTTTCACATCTGACTTCATTATGAAGACCGTGATACCATAGCTGACTTATGATTTCTCAGGTCTATTTTTGGTTAAAATCCCACCAATCCCTTGCTGGAATCACCTGTTTGAAGCGCCAGTTCCTGGGTGTAACATCCTTCCTGTTCAGGTATAAATCTTAGCCTTGGGTTTCAATTGGAGGTGCTTTAAAAGTGCTCACAGTTGGGAGCTTCAGACCTGTGTGGCAGGAAGTGCTGAGTCCAGTGACGAGGGATTAGTGGTTGGCCCAGTACACGGATTCACTCTGGCGTGGTCTGTACGTCTTGGAGCCATGGCAAAGCACCGAGCACTCTGATGGTCCTCTGGACACTCTGATGTGGGGAGGGGGAGCAAGCTCAGCTGGTATTTCATATCCTCACTAACCAGATGTTACACGTAGGTAACAGATGTTACACGTAGGTAACAGATGTTACACGTAGGTAACCTGTTCTCGAAGCGCTTTAACTTAGCACTGGTTTGGTTTAAGTCCCAGCTCTTTCCAGGGTGCCCCCTCGGACTCAGTAGCATTTGGTGATGGAGAGAAGTCCTTGCAAACCTAAGTGCCTCCTGCGTTCTGTCCTCCTCTGGTATTTTCAGTGGCCTTATGAGTTCCCAGCAGAGGCCTTCTGTAGCTGACACCGTGGAGATGAATGTTTTCTTCTAAAAAAAAAAAATTATGTCCCAGCAGGACGTGCTGCTGCTGGTGAGGTTCTGTTTGAGACTTTCCAGTTGGGTCTAAGCAATCCTAAGTGTACTTGAGCCAAATATGTTGCACAGCATCTTCCAGAGTGCTGCTTGTGGCTATTTTACCCAAAGTTCCATTGCAGTTTTGTTTCATTTTTTATTTTGGGAGGGGGGAAGGTGTTGTTAGTGTTGCCATGTGATTAAAAGAAATAATAATAATAAAAATAATGAAAATAAAGCAATGCTCACATGCCCCACGACACGCTGCAAAACGAGAGTGAGCTTTTGAGCTTGTGTTTTAAGGATTAGTGTGGCTACCACGTTTCCCCCAGACTGTAGTGTCACCTGGGCAGTTCATCTGCCACTTTGCGCAGTGGAACCAATTCCTGTGGATCATGATGGTGGCCAACCCTTTAGTGAATTTGGATTCACATCCCCTGCACGTGGTGAGCGGTGGGACATGGTGTCCCTGCTAGGACATAGGAAAGCTGCCTGTCTCCTGAACTTAGCCTTTACTTACTGTGATTGTAAGTTGTATTAACATCTCTGTACCTCGTTCTCCTGGCAGCAGGAGGGGAGTAGTGTATTTTTATTAAGTTAGGTGCTTTGAAAGACCTCTATTTTTTTATATCATCCAATGAATTGTCATAGGTTAGTCTGCGATTCTGGTGATCAGGCACTCTTTTGGGAGGAAAGAACTTTGAAAAGAGCTTGGGAGAAGTCACAGTGCAGAATCTAAATATAATCCTAAGGTCTGGATGCAGCACTGCTGTCAGGAGGATTAATAGAATCTTAGATGGGGATATTTAATGTAGATTTTGCCTCTTTACTGGGTATGGATTCTTTCTGATTTGGTGTGTTCATATGTGAGCAATTCAAAGAAGGAGGATGAACTAGAGACCTCAGGAAAGACTAGTGATCTCTTTCAAGGACATGCCTGTGATGGGAGCAGAAGTTCTTCATTTCCCTCTTGGGAGAAGGATAATGGTTGATTTGGTTGGGCTGTAAGTGCTCCATGACACAAAGCTGGCAGCCTCCAGATCTGGTGTTGGAAAGCAGAAACTGAACAAATCCATGCTTTTGGGGGTCAACAGGATGAGGAGTTGGGTTGTTTTTTTCCTTTGCTGACAGTTGTCTGAACAAGTTTCTTTTCAAAAAACTTTCTGTTCAAAACCAATTAATTTGGAGAGGTCTGCAGTATGTGCTTTGGCGAATGTCAGACCAGGTGATTGCAGGAAAGACTAAAGACTGGTAATGAAGGACAGGAAGATTACCAGGGATTACAAATTTATGTAAAATACTGATTAATATTAATACTAATTAATAATTTTGTGTCAAGGGACCTGTTAATTCCTGAAGATCCCCCAAACTGATGTCAGTCTGAGGATGCAGCCAGGATCACCAAGGCACTGGGCATTTCTGACCTTAACTAAAGTGGGAATAATAGCAGCTTCTCCACCACAAAAATCCCTGGGTTTAATCCTTTTGGATCGCTCTCCCTGTGAACCCCAGGGCCCTGTAAGAGAGCAAGGGGAACCCCAGTGCTGGGTCACTTGTAGACCCTGATAGATAAGCACTATATGAATCTCAGGCAGAAATTAATTGATTTAATGAAATAACTTAGTCAAATCACTCGGGTTTCCCACTCCCCCTTCTTGAGAGGGGTGAGGCAACACACCTGGATGTACCTGTTTACACGGTTCCTATGTTAGCACCCAGCCAAAACCCCCAAATCAGCACCCTGGCCACCTTCAGACTCACTCTGCATTAGCTCCCTGAGCAGAGCACAATGAGGATGATTGTGTTTCCTTTTAGATTTGCTCCTAAAAATCATTTCTTTATAGCAGGGTATAATTTGGGTACAAGGAACCAAACAAGTGGCAGTTCTCTAGTGAGAGTGAAGCTTCCTCGTGGAAACCAGTCTGTGGTACAAAGTTGGGATGTATTCCTAGTGCAGATGGAAAGCAGGTAGAAAATCAGGTTTCCCTAAATTTCTTAGTTCTCTGCTGGAGTGAGCTCTGTTCAAAAGATCACTGACCCTATGGAGATAAACCACTGTGTTGTACAACCTCCCTGTACTTGAAGGTGAAATTGGTGTTCTAGTGACTGTTCCCTGCTGCAGGGTGTTTCAACTGAGATGATTGATACCTAAAAACTGTGGCTGTTCATCAGGGCTTGAAACATTTTACGTGTTTTTTAATATATTGTATGTGGCAGTGTAAGCCATCAGTTTGTGTGACACTTCGGCTTTCTTCTGGAATCACTGCTGTTGAAAAGAAGTCAAGTTGATCTCAAAGGCTGTTTATTGGACTCATTTGTAAGTATCTTTAAATCATGCCCATCAGCAGATTGATCAAGTTGGGTGGGTGTTTCCTGACCCTTCGTTGGGGACAGAATTCCTGGGGGGTCCCAGCCAGCTGGGTGTGTGTCCATGGACAGCATCCAACCCCCCTGGTTATTCCTCTTCCAGCACAGCTGCAGAAGGTTCATTTTCCACTACTACTCCTGTCCCAAACCCATCCAGAGTCTCCTGCCGTGCCCAGTTGTTCACCACTTCACTTTACAGGTTTTGTCTCTTTGATGGTACCATTAACATAGTTTTTTAATTTCACAGCATTGCAATACAGTGCCATTTTGCAATTTCTTTGCGTTGTACTTGAAAATAAGTTGAATTGCAGACTATTTAAAACTGCTTTCCTGCGCTTCCAGTAGCAGTGAGAGCTTACCTTACGTGAAGCCTTTATGTAAAAATATATTTTGTAACAACCTCATTAGATCTTTAACAAAACCAAGATTTGTATTAGCTTTGTATAAATGTTTGTGGCTTACAATTTTATATGTTGTTTAACTTTTTATAAACTTTCCAGGGACTACTTTTTATTGTAAATTTTTTTTCCTCCTTGCTTTAGTTTAAGATTGGCAATAAATTATTTCTAAAGGGGGTCTTAGAAGAAAAAGCATCGCTTCCTTTTTATAAAACGGTTAAATTGATTCATAGTTTAAAACCTTACACTTGCTTGTACATTGCTCTGTACATACTCTCCAAAAGTGTTGCCTTTCAGCTATTAATATTTGCCTTGTGTACAAAAATTACTGACGATGAATAAACGTATACAGCCTCATGTTGGCGTGAGGAAATCATCTTTTCAGATTCATAGGAGTGGAGGCAGCCAGCTGACTTTTCCTGCTGCTTGGGAAAGGCCAGCTGGTTTGCTCCTGCCACATCTTGTGTTTCAAATGAAATATGTAACAGACTCAGGCAAATTCTCTGCTCAGAGGGCTCCTCCAGGTTCTGCTCGGCCTGACTTTCTCCCCAACAGGGAGGCACCAGGAAAATGCTGACTTGCATCTGACAGTTTGGTGCTCAGTATTTAAAATATTGATGGCACTTGGGTGTGCTCTGCGACAAGCCTCTAGGAATTATGGATTTGGGGATTGCAGAGTTGATTTCCTTAGTTTTTTTAAGCTCTTCTCCAACTAAGCCAACCTCTGCCTCCTGGAGAAATGGGTCACTGGCTGCAATAGGAGGCAGTATTTTGCAGCAAAACATTGATTTCTCCTTGTCAGCTTTTATAGGCCCGAGATGCTTTGTTTTCCACAGCAGCCCTCGGATTTGGCTGGTGTGCTGTGGCCATAAATCCCTGGAAATGCTCAGCCCGTGTCATCCTTATTTGTAGTTAGTGCTCAGCATTAGCACTTGCTCTGCTCACGGGGCGACAGGAGCTGGGGGAGTTCTCAGGGGTGGGAATAGAACTGGGGAAGTTCTCAAGGGTGGGAATGGAGCTGGGGGAGTTCTCCAGGGTGGGAAAGGTGCTGGGGGTGGGTCAGAACCCGCCCGCTCTCCTGGCCCTCCCCGGCATCGTGGGGAGCAGAGAGCCGTGGGAAGGAGCCACCTCTGCTCGCTCAGGTGAGGCAAAAACCTGCCACGTCCCTGGAACTTAAACCAGCTCCACGGTGCACTTTGGTTTCCAGGTGTCCTGCCTGTCCTTGGGGAGCTGTCTCTGAGGAATCACTGCATGGTCTCTTGATGGCTTTTTTGTGCTGGAACAGTCACACCAGCTGAGCACTGTTGGTGACGTCGCTTTGGCTTTGAAATCAAATCTTTTCAGCTTTGGTTTTGTTTTTTGTTTTTTCTTTTACTGTATCCTGTTTCCTGAGATGCCATTAGCCACCTGAGAAGTGAAACTAAAGCCATCCAGAACTGAACAGGTCACGTTTGTTGGGTTTTTCATCCAAATGAAACAAGCGTAATTGCACCACTTCAACTTGGGCTTCTAGTTAAGCTCCTGTTGAGTAAAGCTCTGAGCAGCCTGGGCTAGTGGGAGATGTCCCTTGTGTGTGGCAGGGGGTTGACACTGGATGAACTTTAGGGTCCCTTCCAATCCAAACCATTCCATGATTCTCTGGTGATGATTCAGAAACAGGTTCATGGTGTTGGACCATCCAGCAGTACCTCATAGGCTCTGATAACTTCAAGACACTGATGTGCTGAGGGCTGAAGTGATGGGAAGAGCTGAAGTGGGAAAGAACATGTTCCAGGATTGGTGTGAGCAAGTGGAGTTTCTTCAGGTTTGCAACTCCTTTGATTTAAAAAAACACCTCGTTGCATGTTCTGGATGTAGGTGGGGTGTTGAAGCCTCTTCCTTCCTGTTAAAGTAACTTGGTGATTACACAATAACTGACAGGAATGAGCAAAAATGGAGTTGGGGCTGTGCCCCAAGTGTCCCTGGCTGCCCTGGTGGCAGCAGGAACTGGTTCTGGAGCCAACCTTAGTCCTGTTCTGAGAGGAGCTGACCACTGAGCTGTGCAGCAGCTGAGGGAGAAGATCTGAGGAGCCAGGCAAGCAGAACCTGGGGATCCCAGCTGGAGAGGGGACAGGAATCTGCACTGGCCCAGACCCTGCTGGGTTTTCCCTCTAAGGCAAGAAAGGTGATGGCATTGTTCTGGTAGCTAATCCACTGATCAGTTGTGTCTTCCACACAAGCTGAGAGGTTTTTCACTGCGTGTGAATGGGAATTATGGATTAAATTAATAAGAAGGATCCAGATATTCCAAGTCCTACAAGGTTCTGCAATATTACATTTGTGCCTGACTTCAGATTCTCCTGGCTTTCCTTTCTCTGCTCCCTTCCCTTGTGTGTTTATGCCCCCGAGGGACAAGACACCGGTTCCTGCTGGGTTGCAGCTGCCCCAGCAGGAGCTTTCTGGGCTCGAAGGTTCCTGCTCGCTGTCACTCCTACGAGAAGCTCCTGGAAGTTGGGAGCCATCCCTGGTGCGGGCTGTGAGATGCCCCGAGGCAGAGCCCATCCCCAGCCCCACTCCGGAGGGGCAGAGGGGAGCTGAGGACCGCGAACATCCCGGCTGAGACGCGCAGGGAGAGGGACGCGCTGCCTGTGCCTCGGCTCATTGCTGAGCTCCGGAGCTGACACAGCTGCGTTTGGGGCAGGCTGCTGCCAGCAGGGCTCTGCCAGCTCCACGGGGAGGGGGATGTGGGCAGCCCGAGTCCTCCCGAGCTCTGTTTGCAGGGGCAGGGAGAGCTCCGAGCAGCCGCGGGGTAAGGCAGGGACACGTTTGTCGGCACATCCAGTGAGTGAATAAATCCCGTTTCTCTGCCTGGATGGTTGGAAGTGTGGTGAACGCGGTGAGATGCTGCTGATCGGTGCAGACTGGTTTTTACTAATTTAGGGCTTGCAGGGCAGGAGGAAGCACAGGACCCCAGGGGTATCCAAAGGGAGTCTTTCCCACTCCCAGTATTCAGTGTAGCAGATCTTGCCTGTATGAAAGATGCTGACTCCCTTCCCAAGGTTCTGCCCATGGCCAGGCAGCACAGCTTGGAGCCCAAATCCCTGCCTGATGGCCGAGGGAACGGCCTGGAGCTGTGTCAGGGCAGGGTTAGGCTGGATCTCAGGAGAAGGTTCTTCCCCCAGAGGGAGGTGGGCACTGACCAGGCTCCCCAGGGCGGTGGGCACAGCCCCAAGGCTGCCAGAGCTCCAGGAAGGTTTGGATGATCCTCTGCGGCACAGGGAGTGACTCTTTGGGTTGGTCCTTGTGGGTCCCTTCCAACTCAGCATATCCTGTGATTCTCTTTCCAGTCCAGCAGCAGCCTGGGGTGGCTCTCAGCCAGGCTGCAGGTGCTGTCCTGTCCTCCCTGACACTGTGTGCAGCCTGGAAGACAGTCAGCATCTCTGATGTAAAGACAGACACTCCATCAGATCCAAAGGGGAAGCAATAGTGGAAAAAGAGAAGAAGGACATCTATTTAAACATTCCTACTCCCCCAGATGGCCTTTACGCTGGCTAAGGAATGAGTGACTGTTTCCAAGCTGACCGTATACCATGTAAATAATGTCTGTGGGATGGCACCAGCTGTGAACAGCTCAGCCCCAGTGAGGAACTCACCTGCAGCACTCCCTGCACTGGGCTGTCCCGGCAGTGCCACAGGGAGGGGGTGGGATCAGCAGCCCCCACATGAGGTTCAGCTTGGAGCCTTCTGTGCACCCTCAGCACTTGTTTGTGGTTTTCAGCTTTTACTGAAAGAAAAAGCTGTATCTATAAATGATACAGATCTTCCTGGGGCTGCCTAGGCACAGGGTTTTGCATTTTTTCTATATGAGCTGGATTCTCTTATATTGATCCAAAATCTAATGGTGGGAGTAACTGTGAATTGATGGCTGTTTCCTACTGGAGCCTTCATTTTCACTGAAAAAAAAAAGGGAAGCAAACAAAAGAACTTATTAAATCAGCATTTTAAGAGGGTTATTAACATCAGGATTTGCAGGGGGGCAAGTTGAGCAAGGTTTCAACAGCACCAGCCTTCTTACATCATGTCTGGCATTTGCTAAAAATTGTCTAGAATTAAGGAGAAAACTTCCTCTTTTATTCCTGCAGATGAGCCCATGCAGACTTCCCTTTCCCCCTCTCCCATCCCCACTCAGGAAACTCGACGGGGAAAGGTGATGTTTCTCCTGTTATCCTCTGCTGTGCCCCACAAGCTGCCTGGGGAGGGGACAGCAGCCTCACAAGCCACTGCAGCTCTCCTTCCCTCTCTGCTCCCAAAGTCCCTCCCTGCAGATGGCATTGCATCTCTGCCCACAGCAGGAGACCTTTCTGCAGCTGCTCACCTCTAAAACTCAAGGTGAAATGATACTAAACACCTTTTTTTTTTTTATTTTTTGCCAGCATGTGGGAAAATCCTAAATGCTCCTCTGGTTTCCAGGGAAATGCTGGCTTTTGTTGCACTGCAGAAAAGCACTGCAGAGTCATCTCTGCTGTTCTCTGGGGATGCCACTGGGGAAAGGAGCATTTTTACTCCTGCAAACGTCATCAGCAAGTTCCCTTGTTCAGCTGAGTGACACCACTGAAAGGACAAAACTGGGGCCTTCCAGTGTGCAGAGAGCTGGCAAGAGAGAGAGAGGGAATGGCTTCAAAGTGACAGAGAGCAGGGTTAGAGGGGATGTTAGCAAGAAACTCTTCCCGGTAAGGGTGGGCAGGCCCTGGAACAGATTTCCCAGAGAAGCTGTGGCTGCCCCATCCCTGGAAGTGTCCAAGGCCAGGTTGGATGGGGCTTGGAGCAACCTGGGCTGGTGGAAGGTGTTCCTTCCCATGGCAGGGAGTTGGAATGAGGTGATCTTTCAGGTCCCTTCCAGCCCTGGCCATTCTGTGATTTCTCCCTTTAGAAAGGCAAGCCCGGTTGCCAGAACCAGTAGGTTTGACACAAGGAGAGCATTCAGACATTTAACATTCAAATTAATTGCCAGAAGTAGCTCCTCTCTAAAAGGCTAGCAAGGTAAAGTGGTTTTTTTTCCCCCCTCTTCCCAGAAGCAGGAGAAGAATCTGAAAGGGTCTGGCCCCCAGCCGGCTGTTCTGCCTGAGCCAGGATTTCCACTCTGAGCTTTCACCCGCCCTGTCGTTCTCCTGCAGCAAGACCAATGCCTGTGCTGATGCCAAGGAAAGGAGAACAGAGGAGGAAAACACAGGCTGACACCTTCTCTCCCTGCTGTGGCTCTCCTGGGAGGTGGAGGTTGGTGATTCCCTGAGCAGCTGGAGCCTCTTGTCCCTCGGATGGGAGTTGCTGGCCACAGGTAGGGAATGTTAGCAACTTCAAGGGTCACCAGGAGGGAGAAGAAAGCCTCCAGAGCACAATCCTCAGCCTGGAGTGGTGTCCCAGGGAGGAGGGGTGAGTCACTGGAGGACTGACCAGCCCAGCACTCGCAGATACTCCAGTGAAGCGAAACCCCCTCCGCCCCACACCTTTGTGCTCCACTTCCCTGATAAGGAAAGGCAGGGTGGTGTGAACGAGATAGTGCAGAGCACTTGAGAGCCCTGGCGGAAAGGTCTAGACTATCTTCTTGCTGAGGGTGGTTTACAAGGCCCCCCAGGACCCCTTTGTGAGAGGATTTCATCCCTCTCATCTCCATGTTTACTCTTTTAAGTCACAAGCCATTGCACATAAATAGCACCAGATCTTGGCAGTCGTGTGGGAGGTAACCCCACATACTTTACAGCTCCTTAAAAGCAAAAGAACAACAAAAAACCATCTAAAACTAAGCTAAAAACTAAATGTAATTTCCAGTTTCCATAGCTGGAGTTCTTTGGCTCACACAATTCTTTAGTACAGGCTGGATTTTTTCCTCCATCTTCTGGATTTCTGTTCGTGGAACACAAATGTCACCCCATCCTTATCTCCCAAACTGCTTGGGAAGAGCTCCTAATGCAATGCTTATGAAAAATACTTCAGAGCTGAATGTATTAGGAAGAGAATCAGCCAATCTTTGCTTGACTTACCCAGCAAAATTATCCTCTGCACCCAGCTCTGTTTCAGCCCTGTTTCCAGTTTGATCAGGCCAAACTATCGTGGAGGAGCTGCAAGGTGGAGGGAGAACCAGGATCCATGTTCCCAGTCCTGTGCCTTGAGCTGAGCCCAGGATGGATTCCAGGAACATCTGAGCACTAAATATAACAGCCATGCTCGCTCAGCAGACACCAGGCTACAGGACAGATCACACTGCCCCGAGGGGGGTGTGAAACTCAGTCTCTCAGCCTCCCAGGAATTCCACGATCGCTCTTTTCCCTGGTTTACGTCTCTTTGAAATGCTTGAGAGAGTAATGAAATTATCAGGGGGAAAAATAGACCATTGATGTGTGGATATTTGAACCGTGGGCTTTACCCTTTCTCTGTCTCCCAGCAAGCCTCAGTCGTGCTTGTAAAAGTTTGTCCCCACCCCGTGTGTCCCTGTCCTGTGTGTCCCTGTCCCGTGTGTCCCCCTCCCATATGCTGTATGTCCCCGTCCAGGGTCTCTCCATTCCATGTGTCCCCATCCCGCGTGTCCCTACCCTGGATGTCCCTGTTCCACCTGTCCTTATCCCGTATGTCCCTATCCCATATATCCGCGTATCCCGATCCCGCGTGTCGCTGTCCCGCGTGTCCCGCTGCAGTTCCCCGTGGGACCGGCAGGCGGCGCGCGCGGGCCGCGCAGCTGGAGCGGTGCTGGGGGAGTTGGGGGGGGACAGAGAGG
>VXAU01002079.1:196876-212985 GCA_013399695.1 Formicarius rufipectus
GGACTGAGAGGAGGGATAGAGAGGGGACAGAGAGGGAACAGAGGGGGGACACGGGGCCAACATGGGGGGAGACAGAGGTGGGGACATGGAAGGGACAGAGAGGGGACAGAGAATATCCTGAGTTGGAAGGGACTCACAAGGACTATCCAGTCCAACCCCTGGCCCTGCACAGGACCATCCCCAGGAGTCACACCCTGTGCCCCACAGCATCATCCAAACCCTCCTGGAGCTGTGGCAGCCTTAGGGCTGTGCCCACTGCCCTGGGGAGCCTGGGCAGTGCCCACCACCCTCTGGGGGAAGAATCTTTCCTAATACCCAACCTGACCCTAAGCTGCCCTGACCCAGCAAGCTGCAGATGCCACGTGCTCTGACATGACAGAAAACACAGGACACGGAGACTAGGCGGTCACACAACCTGCTCCCAACCTTTCCCTTCCTCCCCTTCTGCAGTGCTGCTGCTGGGACCCACCACACACAGAGCTCCCTCTCTGCAGGGCATTGCTGCCCACCTGCCTGGCAGGGCAGACCCTGCAGGGTTGGCTCTGGTGGCACAGGAGAGCCGGAAGAGTTCCATGTCAGGTGCACTGGCACTGCCAGGTCACCCCCTGCCCTGCAGAAACCAGTGTCACAGCTGTGAGAAGCACATCTCAAAGCCAACAGCATCACCATTCCCAGGGCCTCGTGGAGCCGAGGGTTTTCAGCAGCAGAGTGGTATCACCAGGGTGTTCTGGGCAGGTTTCTGGCCACCCTGCTCCCCTGGAGCCTCCTGCCTGGCTGGATGTGTGGCTGTAGGTGCCTGGAACCATCACCTCCCAGCCAAGCACACGGTGGAGTGCACCAGTCTGGTGCATCAGCCCAGTTTCTGACTTCCTCGTAGGACGCATTTCACAAGCCCTGTGTTGATCTGTGCCTCAGCTGTTGCTGTAGATACCACAGCTTCTGCCTGTGAGGGTTTGCTTGGTTTTCTCGTCTTTCTACGGTCTTACAGAGGTAAAAACTGTAGGAGCACACAAGTTCAGGGCTGCTGAAGGAAACTGTGGTCTGAGACATGCAAAGAAATGTCAGTGGTACAGAGTTACACTTGTGGTTAGTGACTGTTTGTTTGTTTTGCTAAGCAGAAGCAGGTGTTACAGAGTCAGTGTTCGGGCTTGTGTTGCTCAGAGGGTTGAAAACCTTCCCCAGTGTTAATCATATTGTTTTTAGACACAAGAAGCAGCACACAGGGGACAGTGAAGAAAGATTTTGCTTTGGTCTTTCAACATTAAGGTCAAAATTTTTCAACTTCCTTTTTTCATTTTCATTTTGTGTGTTACCTCTTGAAAACCTTATCAAGGAGTGCACGAAGATGATAGTGAAGCAGTGGCAGGAACCCAAATGTGTTCCCCAAAACCCCTGCATGTGTTTGAGGAGAACCACGAGTAGTTATCAAAATGCCTTGAGGAGCTGCTGGACTCAAGTATGTAAGCAGAGTGTGTAAAACATGCAGAAAAACTCATGTATTCAAAGAGTTACTTTCTCCCCTTTACTATGGACTATTTTAAGATTTACTGTTTGACAGGGAACTACCAGCACACTAAAAATTCTTCACTGGAAAGCTAATGTTTGTATGCCTTGGCTGACAGCGGTTGCTAACAGGATGCTCACTATTTGGTCTGTGCTGATGCCTCCTGTATCCAGGAATGTTTGTCTTCATCACTCTCGAATGCTCCTAGGTGGAGGCCGAGCTCTGCTGTGTCCCACACAGCTGCACTTTCAATCTTTGTGTTCTGGAAGACCAAGTTGCAGCAATGAGAGTCCCTGTGTGAAAAGAAAAGGGTGGAAGGGGCAACTGAATGGACAGCTGGGTCTGGGGGGCACTGGCACTACATGGCGAGTAGTGTGTGATGTTCTGCCTGTGCCAGGATCTGCCCACAGCGTGGGCTCTGTGGAGAGGAGACAAGCCTGGTTGCATCCAAGATGTTTCATGACTTTTAGGAGAAGATATCTTGAGTTTAATTCAGGTTGTCTACATATTGTCTCTCTCTTTTTTTTTTTTTTTTAAAGTTGAGTCCATGGATTTAATTGGTGCTTTGTGTGAGAGATTTAATTTCCTGTGCCAGGATGTTATTTGCAATTACTGTAACCATGGCTTGGGTAGATTTCCGTTCTTTACCTCACCCAGGTAGGACACTTCCTGCTCTGTGCTGGCAAATTGGCTCCCCTGTACCTGGGCCCCAAATCAGGCTGGCAGGGGAAAGTTCCCACTGTGCACAATTTTCAGGACTAATTTTTGCTCTCTGCTTCACAGATCTACTTTTGTTCTCCCTTCCTGGCCCTACACACTGTGAGCAATTAAATTCTCCACAGCGTGTGAATTATCTGCTGTTGAAAGCCCACCCCAGAGTGCATCTACATACACCTAAAATATTCCCCTTTTGAAACAGAATCTCTTATACATTTTAATATTTATTGCTGTTGTTTCCTTGCTTGATCAAATTGCATTTGACATGAAGTTTCTCTCCAGTCTCCACTTTACACAGTGACCAGTTTGGCCTCTCAGCTGTGCTGAAGATGCTTTTAACCAGGAACTCCACAGGTAGGTCACACTCCAGGGTCAGTGTTCTTGAAGACAAACACTGAGGTTGAAACTCTTGACTCACTCAAAGCTGTGCTGAATAAAAACCCCTTGAGATGTGACTCTGCCAGTGCAGGTCTGGGGAGGACTGGGGTTGTCTCCATTAAACCACTCCATGAACTGAAGCCCGAAGGTGGTTTAGTGTTTAACAATTTGGGGGATTGTTTGCACCAGGCTTTGCTGTGAGTGCTGAGGGGCAGTGCATCCACCTGCTGCTTTCTCGGTCATTTTGATACTGGCCAAAGCTGTGAAGGGCTCTGACCCCTCCCCAGGGAGGCAGGAGGAGAACAGCAGCAAAGGGGAGAAGAAACAGAAATCCCTGTGCCTGCAGACTGCTTCCAAGGGACAGAGTGTTTAAGGTGTGTTTCTTCTGGATGGGGAATTCCTGAGTGACTGGTGAGGGGGGGCTGTGCAGGGCCAGCAGTTCTCTGCAGGGCTGTTTGGGGCACCTTTGGGGGTTCCCCACGTGGGCAGAGCGAAGCCCCTGGCTGGGTTAGGAGTGGCTGATGCTGAGCAGAGGAGGGGGGCTGTGTCTGTGAGCAGCAGGGACTGGCTGTGTGCTGTGCCAGGGCTCCCTGCAGGCTGGGAGGGCACCCCTCCAGTGGCACTGGGTGGGTGGGGTGGGGTGGGACATGCCCCCCAGTCTCACCCAGGGGGGAGGACGGTGGCACCCGCTGGCAGGAGCTCAGGCAGGGCCCCTGCCATCCCCTGGGTGCCCCGTGGTGGGGCAGGAGGTCTGTGGCCCCTGATAACCCTGGGCTGCTCTGGCACAGGGGCAGGGCTGTGCCTGGCTGAGCTTGATAAGCACTGTGGCTGCAGTTCGGGGTGGGGAGGGGTGAGATGTTGCCACACCGTGTGTTTAGGGGACAGTGACAGGGAACTCAGGGCTCCCACCACGGCCCTGGGGCTGCAGCAAGGGGAGGGGAAGGGAGTGATTTCAGGGCAGGCAGGGAGCCCTGCGGTGCTTGGGGAGGAGCTGGCTTTTCTGGGGTGTAGCTCCAAGCTGCTGCTCCACGTTTCCAATTTCCAGTTCCCCAGTGTGCACACTGCAGGGTTTGGCAAAGGCTGGCCTGTCCCCGGCACTGCTTTCCGAGGAGAGCAGAGGAACATCCTGTCCTACAGCCCCAGGGATGCCTCCCACCCCGCAGCGAGCCTGGCTTCTGGTGCCAGGAGGTGGAGGGCACCTTGCTCTGCTCTTCCCTCCTCTCTGTGCAGACCAGAACCTGCTTTCACTCCTGGTTCTCCAGGGGAAAGCAATGTGGGAATGCTGAAGGAGAGCAGTTGCTGTGCCAGCTCCTGCCTGCAGATGCAGCATCTGGAGCAGAAGTGGCCTCGTGTGCCACGGTGTCCTCAAGTCACCGCTGGGCTCTGGTGCCAGGGCCAGCTCTGGTTGGGACACAGAGCCATGGGGTGGGCACTGCTGGCAAAGGAAGGGGGGCTGACCACCTCTGAGGGGCAGGATTTGGGTAGCTTTGGGTCAAGGGCTGTGCCTGGAGCAGATAGAAGGCTCCAGCAGGTTTGTCCAAGCACTGGTTCCACAATTGGTCCTTTTCACGTGTCTTCATCCATCACTGGGTTGTTTAGTTGTTAATTTCTCATTTACACCCACTGAGAGAAACCTTCCCTCCCATCGTGGTGTGGAAGAGAAATGAGAGGTTAGGACATGGTGAGGGGAGCTGACCCTGTGCCCTCAGACCCAGGGCAGTGGTTGGGAGGGTGCTCAGCAGGACTTTGGGAGAGTGCTCAGCAGGATTTTGGGAGGATGCTCAGCAGGATTTTGGGAGGATGCTCAGCAGGATTTTGGGAGGATGCTCAGCAGGATTTTGGGAGGATGCTCAGCAGGATTTTGGGAGGATGCTCAGCAGGATTTTGGGAGGGTGCTCAGCTGAGGCAGGATCATCTCCCTGTTAATGTGCATGGGCAGCAGTGGGAATGGAAAGCCCCCCTGGCACTGCTGGTGCTGCCCTGTGCCCTCCCCATGCCTGTCTCCTGCCATCCCCCAGACTCAGGTATAACCACAAAAATGGCCTTTGCTCTTCACTGCTGATTTTGGGGCTCTTCCTGATTTTGCAACCTCAAAAGAAAGAATTAACCACAACACAGCAAAAGCCTTGAAGTGCTAAAAATGCCTCGTTTTGATAACTTCTCATGCAACATGGACAAACTGTTGGACATTAAAGGGAGTCACCAGAGCAGAGGGGCAGGACAGGGGGTACCAGCCCCTTGGGGAGAGCATGGCACTGAAGC
Source organism: Formicarius rufipectus (assembly GCA_013399695.1). Taxonomy (NCBI): domain Eukaryota; kingdom Metazoa; phylum Chordata; class Aves; order Passeriformes; family Formicariidae; genus Formicarius; species Formicarius rufipectus. Next base: position 201,738 of record VXAU01002079.1, read on the forward strand.
AGGAGCACGGGGTGATGCTCAGCACCCTGGTTTGCCATCAGCCCGCTCAGCCTCGCTGCTCTCAGGCTCTTTTGGGGCTGGTTTGGGCTGTTCCTGTGCCAGGCTGAGTGTGGTGAGCGCCCAGTGGCGGGGAAAGCAGAAAGAGATGTTCAGGGTGTTAATGAAAGCTCTGACAGAAGGAAGCGAAGGGAACTATTGTCTCCTTGGCCTTCTCCTCCTCCCACTGTCTGAGTGTCATAAGTCTTTTTGGTTCTGCTTATGGCTCCTGTGACAAAGCTGTGATTTAGGGGCTGTCTGTGCCCGGGCAGAGCTGCCTCGCACGGGCCAAAGTGCTGGTGAGTAATATTTGACCACAAACTGCTGTAACTGGAGCTGCCCTGGGAAGGAGGGGAGGGGGGATCACTTTTGATTTATTAGATGACTTACTGCAATTTGCAGAGTGAGCTTTATGCTGCTGCAGCCACAGATTTGCAAATCCTGCAAGTAGAAGTCCAATGGGGGTGAAAGTGGGGAGGGAAGAACTCTGAGGTTTGCTGACAGAGGAGACCTGGATCAGAGGGAAGCACGAAGCCATCACGGCTGTAGCCCTGTTTTGGGAACCCCCAGCAGTTTGGAATGCCCAGGAGTCTTTCTTGTTCATGTCTGGTGCAGGATATCCCTGTGGGAAGCAGGAGTCATGGAATCATAAAGGTTTGAAAAGACCCCCCAAGATCATCAAGTCTTGGACCAAACAGCACCATGTCAACTAAACCAGAGCACTGAGTGTTCCATGTTCCTTGGGGACTCCACCACCTCCATGGACAGCCCCTTCCAATGCCTGAACACCCTTTCCATGAAGAAATTCTTCCCGAGTTTCTTCCTGAAGGGTCCTGTCTTTTGGCACAGACATCCCATATAAAACAATCCCCATGGGCAGCAGAACTTGCTCCCTCAGCCCTCAAACCCAGCCTGAAGTTGGAGGGATGTTTTCCTCAACCCAACCTCTGAGGCACCTCTGAGCTGAGTTTTGAGGAGGAAGGAAGGAGGGATGGCTGCTGCCGGGCTTGCATCACTGTGAGAATTCAGGTCATGTTTACTACAGGCAGCTGGAACACGATGATCTCAGATGGTAACAAGTAACATCTGAAGGGACACGTTCAAACATTCAGCTGTTTTGTAAGCACCTACTTGGCTTTCTTTCCAAAACCAGTTATTTTTTTAGGATTGATTTGTCTCCTTAGGAAGCTGGTGTCAAGTTGGCTAAAATAAGTAAAAAAGAACAAGAGGTTCCCATTCTTTTCAATTTCAAATGAAAAATTGTGTTGTCTTTTGGTTGTTTGTTTTGTTTTTCTTGAAGACCCCTGAACAACAAACAAACCCCCACTTTCCAGCTTCCTTTCTGCTTTAGGAAGGACAGACACCTACGGTCTGAGGGCTTCTGGCCTCCCCCAGGGTGACCTTGTGTAATTTCCCCTATTTACATTTGGCTGGCACTGCCCTCATTGACTGCAAGAGTTTATCCAACCCCTTTGGAGAGGAACAGCAAGGACTGCTGAAGCACGTCCTGCCCCACATTCTCCTCGTATTTACCATGCTACTAAGTAGATATACAGTGCTACTGAATAAATATGTCCTTATCCTATTTTGTTCTGGCCTTAGTGCCTTTGTACCAGAGTAACAGAGAAGGTCACGGGCAATTAATCTAAACCAGGTGGGAAAAATGACTCTAAAATGTGCAGGGAGGCATCTGATAGTGCTGCAGTTAAATGTGCTTTTATTGATGTGAGCTGTGTGCAGCCTTTGTAGTGTCTTTTTTGGGGGGGCTGTTTTTGAGGAAGCTGTTGCAAAGAATGTTTGTTCACTGCTGCAATTGAGCCAGAGTCAAATTTGGACAGATTAGCTTCCCAGAACTTTGGTATTTGTGTCCGAGGCTGTTCTGCTTGCATGCACGGATCACCCCTGTTCTAGGACTTTTGCAACCAGAATGAAAACAGATTGTACTTAATCCACATCAGTGGCTGTGATGATTCCTCCAGTGAGGAGTTCATTTGCAAATCTAATGTGAGCAGTGGTATTTGGGATGTGGCAGTTACTCCTTGTAGGGTTTGGAGATGCTGGGAACTACAGGGTAAGTGGGAAGGACATCTCTCAGCTCATGTGAAAAGAAATTAAGTTTAGGGGAAAGAAAATTGCTCTTTAGTGTGACTATTCTGCTATTTAGTGGCTTTTTTTCCTTTTTTAAAGTAGATTTTCTGGTACACGAATTGCTTAGTCTGGCATGGGGAAAATATTCAGCAATTCAAAGATGATAAAATAATTACATGATTGCATTCTTGAAGGCACGAGGGTAATGTTCTTAAGTGCCACCAATTCAGGCACCACTCAGGAGAAGAAAAGGCTCCCTCTAATCAGGTCTCCCCGGGTAAGAGTTTACAAGAGCACCCTCGAGGTCAGCGCTAATCCCGAGCTTCCAGGCAGCTCATTTAAAGCACTTGGATTGCCCAACGTGCAGGGAAAGCACAGCCACTCCAGGCTGGAGAAGTGGCATGTGACAGCCACGCTGTGAGAGCCCTCTGGGAGGGGAAACAGGGGCTGGATCCTGTCACCAAACCCGCAGGGCACAGGCTTGGGACATCCCGGGGATGGAGATGAGGGAGAGGAGCAAAGTTTCTTCACTGTGTTTATTATTAAAAAAAAGAAAGGGAAAAANCAAAAAAAAAAAAGGGAAAAAAAAAAAAAAAAAAAAAGAAAAAGTTTATTGCAAATCTCAGTGTTTAGAGCATTTCCAGAGTCCACTTGGGTAGGTTACAAACACCTCAGTAAATCCTGCCTGCGGGTCTGCTGCGCCCGCACACACACATACTCATCACTCGCTCCCCTGCTCGTGCTGCTACACAGACAGGAACAGAAACGGGCTGTGAGGTCAGTGGCAAACATATTATTGGATCTGGATTGGAAATTGTAAAAAAATAAAAAAAAAAAAGTTACAGTAGAACCTCTTGAATCTGCAGAACAGGGAGCTTCCACACACACGCACAACCTGGAGGCCTTACTCCACTTCCAAGCAGTTGGAATAGCAAAGTGCCGTAGTGAGGTCTCGTATCACAAAGACTTCAACAACCTTACAACGAGAGGCTACAGGACGTTTCCCCAAACGCTTGAAGGACCATAAATTAACAATAAATAAAAAGCACACCTTAATGCGACGTGGGTTTTTGTTCATCAGCCTCGGGTCCGCACGACTCGAGGGCTCTGCCGGGGATCTTCCAGTCCGGGGTGCAGCGCGGAGGTTCTGCTGGCCGTGCTAAAGTGCTGAGGCAGAGGAAGGACACGAGACCACGGTCTCGGGCAGTGAGGATGAATTGCTCCAGCCACTTGCAAGAGTGCCTGTTCCTTTTTTTTTTTTTTTTTTTTTTAACCCGATTGTCTGGATTAACATACATGGATTAAANTGGACATCCAAGACAGGAAAAAAACCCAAAAAGCCCACAAATCAAGCACCTTCCCCAAAAAGAGGTTGTTCTTTTTGTTTGTTTGTTTCTTTTACAGGCTGTCCCACGTTTCTATGGCTGGTAAAACACAGACAGGTCAGCGCAGTTAATGGATGATGCCACTTGCACGGAAATACACAGAAATGGTGGTTTGGGGTTTCCTCCAAACCAGAACAGACTTGTTTGATTTGTCCCCCTGAGTTGCCTAGAGGCGAGAAGATGCATATAGGTGGGGTAAGCAAGCTCGTGTCACCGTGAGCAGGAATCTCTCCTGTTAAGACTAAATGAACAGCTCGTCCACTGTCTCTTATTGTTCCCTTCACACCATCGATGTGCACAGGCTCCACTCATTTCTGTCAGCAGCAAAAAAAAAAAAAAAAAAAAAAGCCTCTTGCTGACTTTTGGGGAGCAGGGAGAGCTGGGGAAGGGGGTGCAGCTCAGCCCAGCCCCCCCCATATGTGGGGTGGGAGGGGTTGGGTGATGTGGGGGTTCCCCATTTCATCAGGGATGCAGCAGAGACTTCCTTGTGCACTTGGGAGCGAAGGTTTCAGGTGCATTAAGACACACTGGGCCAAATCCTCCCTGTGGGGTGGGGCTGGTTCTGCAGTGGTGCCACGTCCACTGACACCTGCTGAGCCTTTTTCCGTGGAAAGCGATGCTGGATCTGTATTTTCCTTTTTAAATAACTGGGTTACTTAAGACTTACCTATTAAAAACAGCTACACTTTATGCTGTAAGAGTAATTTTCCCAACAATTTCACAAGCAATACAAGATAGGCATTGAAGAGACTGACGGAAAGACAGCTTTCCCTTATGCAAAAGATCATTTTTCCTCTCCAGTTATTTAAGCTAACCTCCTTGAATAATCTCAGAATAAATTAATAAATACTAGTTAAATTAGAAACAGTACATCAGATCTGACTATCAATAGAAAACAGTTCTAGGCATCCCAAGCAGGAGAAGAAAAATGATCTTATGAAACATGTGCAGTAATAACTGGCCATAAAGACACACGGAGCCTTTGATTTCCCAGCATTTGTGACATTCAAGTTAAGATCATTAGCAATGGTTTCTGAGTGTCAGCTATCTAGCCTAGCCTCCTCCTCAAAGCCAGAAGGTGAGTCTGTATCCCTCCAGAAGATTCAGTTGGCTACTGGTGGTGTATGAAGTGCTTGTCTCCAGTTCATATCATCAGTTTCTTGTCTGTGTGGAATCTGTGGTAGGGGATGGGTGACAGTCAGAGGCTGAGCTGCTTCTGCTGTTGTCAGTATTCATGGGATCAGTTGAACCTTTACCTATGCTTGTTATCAGGCAAGCAGGAGTGTGCATCACATCTTCATGCTAGACAGAAGTTATTTTTACGTGGCTATTTTTACGTATTTTCTATGGAGCTTTCCATTGTTGGTTAAAAACGTTCTAAGATTTAAAAAAAAAAAAAGTTGTTGGTAGCAACTGTTCACATTTAAAATTCACATTCCCTTTAGAATGTAGTTTTAAAACGTGGAGCAGAGCTGACATTTCCCCCAGCCTTACGCCGAGTACATTAGATGGAGAAAGGAACAGGGTTTGTTTTTTTTTATACCACGCTGTCAGAGCCTTTTCCTGAATTTTCTGCTTTTCCAATATCCATGTCTATAAAATCATCTGGTAATTCTCCTGCAGCCCCTGCCGGGCTCTCCTCTGCCTCCTGCTGCTGCTGCTGCCGCTGCTGGTGGTGGTGGTGGTGGCACAGCCCAGTCTTGCACGGCCTCACCAGGGCCAGAAACACGGCTCCCAGGACCATGCCAGCAGCACAGGAGTAGAAGGCTGAGCTGTAGTTCTTTGTTGTATCCACTAAGACACCTACAAAAAACCAATTACAGCAGTTAGCCCCAGTCAACTCCCTCTCTCCCCTGCCCAGCCATCCCTCCTGCAGGGTTTTAATCCTGCTGCCTCTGCATCATTTTATCTGCAGTCAAAACTCAATGATAAGCGGATGTCGCTTGAAAAGAGTAAACGTGTTGTGTTCAGGGGTACATGGGGTCATCTTGAGGCCAGTCAGAAGCCTCTGGGCACCCCAGGGATGCTGAGCCCGAGATGCACCAAGCATCTGTTTGTTCTGATAGAGACTTCCCCTCTCTGCAGTGCGTGGCACAGACACAGCGAGAGGGATTCGCCTCTGCCGGTCGCCAGTGCCTGAAGTGATGCCAGCTTTGGGTTTCTAACAGGAGCAGGGTAGCACTGCAGTATTTCCCTTCCCTCTGAGGTTCCTCAGAGGAGGCTGCCTCATCCATGGGACTCTGCAGAGCTGCATTGCAGTAGTCTTCTGGCTCTGAGAGTCTCCTAATATGAGTTGCAGGGCTCTCAGGATAGTGCTGTGATTAGCGCTGCCAGAACTCTTTCTAGACAGAGATCAGCACCAACAGCTGTCAAACGCTTCAAAACCAAATCAAGATGAAAGTGGCAGAGTTACCTGCAATGGGTGGGCCAGCCAACCCAGCTAAGCTTTGAATGAAGACATAGACTCCAGCTGCAGAAGACATCTTTTCAATGCCAACCACGTCATCTTCTGCCAGGAGGGGAATATGTGTGCCCGCCACCGTGCCGAGCATGAACCCAAAATAAATGCTACATGTCATCAAGCCCCAGAACTCGGAGGCAAAAGGGAAGGCAAACAGTGCTACAGACAGCAGGATGACACAGATGAGTTCGATGTAGATCTTGCGGATGGGCTTCTTGTTGAGGACCCAGCCAGCAAAGATTCTGCCGAAGACCTCGGCAATGGCCATGGCTGACAGGATGTAGGCAGAGTGGTCTTTGCCAATGCCCAGGCTGAGACTCAGGGGGATGATGTAGAGGGAGGGAGCAAAGAAGCCCAGGGTTGCAAACAGGCCAAAGAATGCATAACAGATAAAGCTATAGTCTCTCATCACAGAGAAGTCCAGTAGTTTGGTTTTTGGTGCTGGAGGGGTGCTGTTATTTTCAACAGGAATTTGTCCGTGTTGCTTTGGTTCTTCACTTTTCGGCTCTGCTTTGGTTTTTCCAGGCACATTGCTGGGTGAGGTAGTTATTTCGACTCCTGAGTCTATGGACTCTATTGAGGTGCATGTTTGCTCATTTTCAAGCATGTACTTTGTCTCTGTGGACTCTTCTGGGGGCTGTGCTTTCACTTCTTGCTCTTTGATGATGATGGGTCTCAGCAGCGATCCGCAGACGGTGATGCCAAGCTGCAGCACCCCAACAGAAAGCAGGCTGTACCTCCAGCCAATCTGCTCCTTCAGAGCTGTGATTGCTGAGGGAAGAGAGAGAGGAAGAAGAAAGTGTAACTAGGAAAGCCTGCAGTTACACCAAGGTGTTGAATTTACAGCTGGGGAAGTAACTGGAGTTTTACCACTGGAGGGTTCCAAGCACCTTTGCTCTCCTGCCTGGGGATCTGGCACCCACTTTCCTCCCCTCAGCTGCAGCAGATTCAAGCTAGAAGCTGAATTTACCACCTGGCCAGAAAAACCCACCCTCTAGGTAGTCCCTTCTGAGTCTGGGGTGTTATTTTTAGAGGAGAGCAAACTCAACACTTGAGTTTCCTCTCGCAGCTGACCCCACCCTGAAACCAGCTACCAGAGGAAGTTCCTTAGCCCTTCTCAAAGGTGCTTGTCACTGCTGAATGACCAGCCCTCATTTGCAACCAAAGCAGCTTTGCAGTGGGGATTAGCTGTAAGCACAGGTCCCCCAAAGGCTGGAGCAGTCTGGCAGCCCATGCTAAGCACAAGTCCACTAACCTCTCGGAGCAGTTATGTGTACTGTGTGTGTTTTAAATAGCTGAAGTTTCTTGGTCTTATTTTTAGCCTGCCAGATCTATATAGGGAGCCCACTGGGCTGTGTATCAGCCAGGCATGTCCTGTGCTGGCAGGTCCCGCTGGGGACGGCTCGGGCAGCCTTAGACCCTTCTCTAGGATTACCTGTCACTCTGCCTGCAGGGCACGAGTGCCATGGGCACGTGAGAAACCACCTGTGGGCTTTAGCAGGGCACCCTGGGCACCAACTGAGCCTCTGGGAAGATTTGCTTGGGAAAAGCATGGGAGCAGTGCTGAGCTTTAGGCATGCACACACCAACGCCCAGCACACGGGCACCGTACCTGGTGCAAAGGAGAAGACAGCGAAACATTCCCCTGTGGAAGCCACTGCTGTGACCAGCGAGCGCCTTTTGTCAAAATACTGTGATAAAATGGTGACAGTCGGGAGGAAGGAGAGGCAGTATCCAAGGCCTGTGAATAAATGCCAAAAATTGCCATAACAACAAGTAAAGGAGGGGGAAACACCGATGCAAGAACACGTTAAGTCGGCTTTCCCGGCGGTCATTACAGTATCATTTCGGCCAACTCAGTCAAGTCACCCTGGAAGAAAATCATTGGGGAAACCAGAATGTTATTTTTTTGTAAATTGGAAGGGGGGGAAAGAAAAAAAGGAAAGAAAGTAAGAACCCAAGAGACCCAGCCTCCCAAACCTGCAAGATAATGCCTTCTGCTCCAAAGCACCCAGGAGGGTCCGCTTTGAGGACCTCATCTGCCTAAAGAGTTTGAGCTGTAGCAACTGCTCCCCTAAGCAAGGCAAGCTCCTGGCCACGGATGGGAGCAGGACATCAAGGCCAGGCTGGAGAGGGGGAAAAGGACCAGAAAGAGAAACAAGAGACAGAGGGAGAGGTTAGAGGGTTTGACCCCATGAGCAGTTTGGTCTCCCCAGCGATCCCAGCCTATGAGAAGCAGTCAGGAGGGCTGCACAGGACCGAGGTCTGGGGTGGTCCCCAGGGTGACAGGGCAGAAAGGCAAGCGTGGAGCCCAGGTCATCCCCCCTCCCCGGGGGTGAGGCCAGCTCAGGAGGGGAGCAGCCCTAAGCACTGAGCGTGTCACGGGGAGCTGCAGGAGAGCACGGAGTGTTTGGCAGGGCCAGGACAGGAGGACTCACCAGAGATGATGCCAATGGTGACATACATGTCCACGACAGTGCGGGCGAAGGAGGCGATGACCATGCCAGTGCTGATGAGCAGCCCCCCGGCCATCACCACCAAGCGGTGACCGAAGCGGTTGCTGAGGACCGTCGACAGAGGAGCTGGAGAGGGAGAGAGCCAGGGTCAACACCCAACTCAAGCAGCTTCACCAGCCACCATCTCCTTCAGAGGTTCTTCTCATACTCCTGACCAGGCCCCCTGGTGTGCCCACCACCCTCGGAGCGCTGCACAGCTCATGGCACTTCGGGCATGCTAAAAAATCACCACAAGAGACTTAAAAACGAGTGCGTGGGAGCCCGGAGCAAACCTGCAGCTACACCCCCAGGCACCAGCAGAGCTCAGCAAGGCTCCAGTTGTTTCTAATTCTTTCCACTGCAGAGTTTGGTTTCAAAACTCTGGGTTTTGCCCCCTGAACAGCTGGACCAAGCCCAGCGACATGGACCATGTCCCTGCACCATGCACGGACACGAGTCAGGGCTCAAAGGGTGAGAGTGACATTTCTTAGCATTTCAGGAGCATGCTGAGCTTTATGGCTGTTATTTAATTTACAATGGAGCCATTAGAGACACGAAAGTCACAGGTGCCAGGTCCTTGTTTGCTGAGCCAGCAGCGCAGCTGCCCCTTGCACCTGCACCTCTTACCTGTGAAGGTCTGTACAAACACACATATGGATATTATCCAGGATATCCTGCTGTTGGTTTCGTCAAAGCTTTCCATCAGGTCATTGAAGAAGACTCCAAATGATTTTATGATGCCGTATGTCAGGGCTTCCACAACAAAGAATGCAAAAGCAACTGTCCAGCCCCATCCTCCGTCAGGCACTTTAGTATAAACATTTGCAGAGGTGCACGGCATTTTTACAGCTTTGACCGTCATTTTGGATCTGCAGAAGAGGAGAGAGGGAGCCAGGCGTCAGTTTAAGCTGAATTTTGCTGGAGGAGGCACAGCCTGGGGGCTGTAGCGCTCCCCAAGGCACTGCGAGCTGGTCCCTGTGCTGCCAAGCAGTTGGGCTGGCACATCTGGCACCACACGGGTCCTTCCCTCTGCTGCCCTGTGAGCCCAGGACCAGAAAACCTCAGCTCAGCACCCGGGCAAGCCGTTCCCAGCAGCCCAGCCTGGGAGCTGTCATCCGCCTGTCTCTGCATGGGGGTGGGTGGATGCAGTTCGTGAAGGATCCACCGCAGAGCCCAGTGCGGGCTGGTGGAGCTGCAGGAACCCCCGGGGCACCCGCCCTGGGACACCTCAGTGATACCCCTTTGCCCCAGGATCAGTCAAGGACAGAACCCACTGACACACGGCGTGGTGTCCAGAATCCCACCACCGCTGACTCCGGGACGGCAGTAACTCCAGGGACCCCCAGAATGGCAGCTCAGGGCTGCCCACACCTCAGAACAGGGGGTGGGGACACCCTCTGTTGCCACCAGCTCCCCTGCAGCCCTTGGGGTCACTTAAACCCTCCTGAGCAGCGGGGATGGGGGGCTTAGGGCTGCTGGGGGGCTGGAGGGAATCACCCCATAAGACACGGGGGTCTCTTCAGCCCTGCTCTGTGTTACCCACAGGTAGCTTTTGTCCCTAACGCTGCCACATGAGTGGAGAGTGCCAGGGTCACAGTGCCCAGGTCACCACCACACCTGCACAGGGCAGGGACAGTGCCAGGGTCACAGTCCTGGGGTCACTGCCACACCTGCACAGGGGGACACAGCACCAGGGGGTCACTGCCACACCTGTGCAAGGGGACATCGCTTCAGGGGGGTCACTGCCACACCTGTGCAAGGGGACATCGCTTCAGGGGGGTCACTGCCACACCTGCACGGGGCGGGTGGACAGCACCAGGGTCAAGCCCCGGCGCTGGCTCCCTGCAGCCACCCCTGGGGAGGGCACGGAGGCTGCGGGTGTCCCTGCTGGGGGGACACGGATGTCCCACCCAGGGGACTGCGGGTGTCCCTCCCGAAGGGCTGATGCGGGTGCCCCTCCCGAGGTGGGGGGGATGCCGGTGACCCTCCCCAGGAGGAGCTGTGAATGTCCCTCCTGGGGGGATGCGGGTGTCCCTCCCCAGGAGGAGCTGTGAATGTCCCTCCCGGGGGGATGAGGGTGTCCCTCCCGAGGAGGAGCTGTGAATGTCCCTCCCGGGGGGATGCGGGTGTCCCTCCTGGGGGGATGCGGGTGTCCCTCCCGGGAGCTGCCCCCGCGTGTCCCGGGCACGGCGCGGACCTGCGGCTCGGTGCGGCTTCTCCCCCCGCGCCGGCGGCCCCGGCAGCCACCAGGCATTTCCCTCCTCCATTTTCTGCTCAGCTCCTCGGCACCGGCGCACGGAGCCCGAGCCGCTCCGGCCACGCCGTCCCGGCCCCCGCCCCGGCAACTTCTCTCGGCCGAACAGGCGAGTGCGCGACACCCGCGCCCAGCGGGGCCCCGCGGGAGTTCGGCCGGGGTGGGAGCCCACGCCAGGGGTCCCCGAGAGGGGCAGGGGGGTTCCCCGCAGCCCGCAGAGCCCGCTGCGGTGCTGCATGGCGGGTGCGCGGCTCCCGTGGGATCCTTCCTCGCAGGGATGGAGCGAGGCGTGGGCTCCTGCATCCCTGCGGTGATGCCCGCGCCGCGCTCCGCTGCAGCCCCGCGCAGGGAGAGGGGCACGGGAGGGACCCCCGGCGCCCGCCCGAAGTTTGTGGGAAGTGCCTGGAGACCCCCGAGAAGGGGGGACGGGGCTGCCATGGATTCCTGTGTCACTGCACGAGGGACGGCGGGGAGAGCGGGTTCGGGAGGAAGCACGCTTAGGGAAAAAAAAAAAAGGAAAAAAAAGAAA
>VXAU01002079.1:213869-226542 GCA_013399695.1 Formicarius rufipectus
GATGCGGGTGGGATGGGAGCGGCTGGAGCACATGTAGAAGCCCCCCCCGTGCTCTTGAGGATGCCAGAGTGTCCTTGTCCCCTCTGTGCTCCAGAGCGTGGTGCGTTTTTAGGGGAACACATGTCCCTTAGTTGCGTTTTCAGGGGAAACGTCTCCTTTCATTGTGTTTTTAGGGAAAACATCTCCTTTTGTTGCATTTTTAGGGAAAAGCGTCTCCCTTGGTTGAATTTGTAAGGGAAACCACCTTGGTTAGTTGTGTTTTTAGGGAAAAAACCATCTCCCTGGGTTGAATTTTTACGGAAAATGGTCTCTGTTAGTTGTGTGCTTAGGAGAAAACATGTCCTTTAGTTGCAGTTTTTAGGAGAAACCATCTCCTCAAGTTGTATTTTTAGGGAAAAACATGTTCTTTAGTTGCTTTTTTAAGGGAAACCATCTCCTTTGGTTGCATTTTTAGGAGAGAACATCTCCCTGAGTTGTACTTTTAGGGAAAATCATCTCCCTTCCTTGAATTTTTAGGGGAAACGTCTCCCTTAGTTGAATTTTTAGGGGAAACATGTCCCTCAGTTGCATTTTTGGGTGAAAACATCTCCGTTGGTTGAGTTTTTAGGGGAAAACATCCCTCATGTAGGGAGCTTAAAGAGTAGGGATTTGTGAGTCAAACTGGAAGCAGGCAAGACCGACTCACCACCTGCATGGATGGGGGGGATGGGAGCAGAGGTTCAGTCATCACAGAATCATGTAATATCCTCAGTTGCAAGGGTCTGGCAAGGTTCATGGAATCCAATTCCTGGCCTGCCCAGGACACCCTAATAATCCCACCCTGAGAGGATCATCCAAAGGCTCCTGGAGCTCTGGTGCTGTGCCCACTGCCCTGGGGAGCCTGGTCACTGCCCACCACCCTCTGGGGGAAGGACCTTCTCCTGACATCCAGCCTGACATCTGGCATGGGGAGCACAGGGCAGAGTTTCTTCCTGTGCCCAGCAGTGCTTTGCAAAGAGAGATGGAACTAAAGCAATGAGTGCTTAAGGCTTTCCCCTAAATTTCCTTGAAATCAGTAAAAAAGAGGAAAAACCTGAGAGCAACCTTGGCTCACTGTGCCACAGCCACAGCTGCCACTGTGTCCCAGTACTGCCCACCAGGCACTGAGTGCAGGCAGATGCTGTCAGGAGGTTTTGGAGTCTTGCACCATTCCTTGGGGCTTTTGAGCCAGTGACTTTTGCTTGAAGGGAATAGCAGAGGGTTTAGAGTGGGATGGTGACCAGAGCTCTCCTCACCTGCCCTCCAGGGGTGTGCCCTCCATGCTGGCCCAGGACCCCACCACAGTTTGCTGGGTTAATGTGGAACCCGATGATCCTGGTTCACTCCCCTGGAAAAAGTAGTCAGGTTAAAATGTCCTTTCAGTACAAGGGTTGCTGTGTTTGCTTTGGCCAGAGTCCCTTCTCCTGCTTTTCCCTTCTTTTGTCACAATGGGGTGGCTAGTGGGGTCACAGAGCAAAGGGCAGTGGGGGCAAAGTTCTGCAAATTCCCCAAAATGAGGCAAATTAGCTGCTGCTTTCATTAGGGAACTTGGGGAAATCTGCTGCTTTCTCATGGCAGTGCTAGTCCAAGAGCCACTGTCAAGTGCTAGTGCTCACAGGGATGTTCCAGCAGCTTCAGTCCTCTCAGTCCCATCCCAAACAGGCTGAAATCCATCTGAAATCCAGATGCTCAGGCATGAGACTGTGCCCTGTGCATCCTTGGGAGCCTCGTAGCACCCTGTCCCACGGGAAAACCCCTTCTCCCAGGGGAAGCTGAGGTTCCCCTGAGGTGGTTGCCCTTTACCCATACCCTGCCTTTCAGGGTAACAGATAAAGGGTGACCACCCCTCTGGCCTGGTAGAGATATCCCGTTATCCAGGCTTTTTCTTGGGAATGGGTCACCCTCCCCGTGCTGAAATTCTTCCTGGCAGCGACAACGCAAGTGGTTATGGGGCAACAGAAGAGGTTTGTGCCTCCAGGGGAGAATAAGAATGCAAATATCTTTGGCATGAAAAACCCCAAGCTATTTACTCCTTGGTATTTCTTGTCAGTACTTTGCATCTGTCTCTGCCTCACCTCCTCATTCCTTTCCTCTGGGCCTTCCAAGAGCAATAAGGCTTTGGGGAGCCAGTCGGGAACCCTGGGTGGGGAATGGGCATGGGGGCTCCAGACTCTCCAGCCCAGGGCTTCTCATCTCTGCTCTAAAATCCTTCTTCCCCCATGTTGTTTGCCCACTTTGGAGGGATTTCCCTACTGCTTGGCTTGGCTGTGTCCTGCCAGGATTCTTTGCCCCAGCACACCTCTCGTGGGTCCGTCCCGTGCCTGGCAGCGCTTGCACCAGGGAGGTGTTTCTCCATCATCCTGGGCACTGCTGCAGCCCCGGCTGCGTGGCTGGTGTTGGAGAGCTCTGTAATCCCCCGGGAAGCAGAGCAAGCATCCTGTCAGTGGGCATAAATCAGCTGGGAGCTGGCAAACAGGGTGGGCTGGGGTGGGCTGGGGAGCGCGGGATGGCTCCGGGACTTGCAGCTCCTTTATTCTGCGGGGGTTTGCCCAGCCCTGCTCGGCATGGGAAGTGTTTTCTCTGAAAGACCCAGCAGTGAGATGGGTGAAAAACATTCTCCTGTCCCGGGAGCTGGCAGAAATCCTGGTAAATCTGCAGAAGTATGTTTTTGTCGGCGCTGCTTATTCTGTTAGGGGAACTAGTGTAAACTATTCCAGTAGAAAACCTTTTCCTGGAATAAAGTCCTGACTGTGTTCGGAGCATTGTCAGGACAGTTGTACCAGGAATGGAGCTTAGCTGGTAAACACTTTGGGACAGAGGAGGCCCGACAGGGCAGACACAGAGCTCCTGTACCCTCTGTCCCATGGATAAACCCCTCACAGCGCCTGCTGCTTTTCTCTGTTCTTGAATCAAACATAAAATCTGTGTAAGCTTAATTTACAAAGAAAACACAGATTTGTTTGTTTGTTTGTTTGTTTGTTTGTTTTTCCCCCTTGAAAGCCTCTCTGTCCCTCTCTGTCCATGCCCTCCAGGCTGTGGCTGGGCATTCCCGGTGGGGTCAAGGTCAGAGCCAGGAGCCACACCGTGGAAACACCTCCTCATCCTGCATCACTTTGGAGCCATGGGGTCAGCACACAGCTTGAGCTCTCACTTCTGTTCACCTGCCTCAGTTTCCCTGACCCTGGTTGGCACAGGGGGCGATGCTGGCAGCCCCTGGAGTGGTCCTGGAAAACATCAGGTGCCCGCTCTGGTTTGAATTTCTCATGCCCTGCTGTGTCCTTCTCTCCCTGCTCCTTGCAGCCAGGATGGAGGTGCCTGCTGAGGCTTTTAGCAGGAGAGCAGGGCCATCGGTGTGGGTTTGGGCAGGAGATCAGAGCTGTGACACCCCGGGTGGGTGGTGAGCCCCAGGTGCCAGCGGGGGACTGCACAGCTGGACATGCTTCAAAGGGCATCAGGTTTTTCTGGGCTCCAGCCCCTGCTTTGCTCTCCAGGCAGGCGTGAAAATGCGAAAGAATGTGAAAAATGTGAAAATGATCTTGCTGGCCCCAAGATTTGTAAACTTTCTGGGTAATGTGTAATAAATATGACAGATCCTGCCAGCGCTGGGCGGGTGACAGCGGCCACTCCGCAGTGGTACCACCGGCAGTGACATCCCAGAGAGGCATCTCCCCTCCTGTGCCTCGGAGCCAGCCCCAGGGTGTCCTGGCTGAAGAGGATTTAGGACTTTTCTAAACTGGTTTCTCTGGTTTGGACTTATCCGAGTTTCTGTGAACCGCCTTGCCTGGCTTGCAAAATGCACTTTATTTATTTGTTTAGTCCTCCCCCCGCCAGTACAAAGTGCATGCTGTGACGCCCAGGAGCACCCTGTCCACTCGGAGCAGTGCCCAGCACGCTGCTAGCACCACTTATCCCGAGGTCTTGGATCCTTGGAGTGATTCCTCCCAGGTGGCTCATCCAGCTATAACCACCTGTGCAGTATTTCCTGCTTGGCACAAGGTGAGGTGCTGCCACAGCCATGTTCCCACGACCAGAATCGGCCTGGGGGAATCTCTTCTGAGTAATTTTTTATTTTTCTGCATAAATAGCTAAAGGTTCAGTTCTGGGCAGGTGTGGCTGGAGCAAAGCCGGAGGGGAACAGAGATGCTGCTGGTCCTGGTGCAGTGGTGAACGTGGGCTGGGGCTGATCCCAGGGAGGGTCCTGCATCTGCCTGGGCACCAGGGGACTGCAGAGCACAGGGGCAGAGCTGGCACAGCCCGGACTCATCTGGGAATTCAGACTGAAAAGGGCTGGAGAGGAGCCCCTGCCAAGGGGTCAGAGCAGAGAGCCATGGAGTTGGTGGCCTCATGCCCTGCTGGGCTGGGGATGTGGTCTGGATGTGGATGGTTCCACCTCTCCTTCAAACGGCCTCTGAGCATCAGGGATCAAGAAGTTGTGTCTGATGCTAATGCATAAATTTCAGCCCTGGATGACTTTCCCTGTAATTTGGGGAGAAGAGACTGTCCTTTGAAAATGGTTTGGATTGTTTTTGTTAGCCGTGTCATCCTGGCATCCCTCCCAAAGTAAATGAAAAGGGCAGAGGTTTGTGGGTGAGCAGTGGTTGGGCTCCCTTGGGGTTTGCTCAGTTTTTCCAGGTGGCTGCAGGTGCAGCTGGGGGGTCCTTGGTGCATGATGTGGGGTGCAGGGTCCCCCCCCCCATCGATGGGATGGGGTCCAGGATGGTGCTGCATGGAGGATGCTTTGAGAGGCTGGGGATGGTGCAGAGACCACTCTCAGCCTGGTGAAGGAACTGAGAGCTGCTGGGTGCCAGTGAAGATACTGGAGGGAAGGATTATGTGCTGTGGATTCCTGCATCACCCACCTTAGGGGGTCAACTGAACTTTGTTGCTTTATTTTTATCCCATGGAGAGCCCAGCCCCAGCCAGGAGACTGGGATGGGGCTGGGCTCACCTGGCCGTGCCCAGGTGAGTCCACACAGTTCCTATGACATTGGTGGCTCAATTCTGTGCTGTCCCTGGCCCAGCTGGGCTCAGCCCCTGTGTGTGGGGTTTTGGACCAAAGCAGACCTGCTCCTTTCAGGTGCAGAAAGCACTTTCTGTGAAGAAATCCCTGTGACATTCCAAGGAAATTACAAAGGGAATGGTTTTTTGAAAACAAATGTGATTTAGCTACCACCAGACATGTCCAGATACCTGATGTCTCTTTTTGGAGCATGAGGGCCAAGCTGTGGGGTTGCAGGAGGGTGCAGCCTCTCCCACAGCTCAGCCCCCTTCCGTGGCCCAATCTCCCAGCCCCCCACATCCCACCCCCATTAGTTAATGTACCAACAGCATCCAGGCTTTATAAATTAGCACTGTGAGCTATGAATTATGAATGGAATCACATCCTTGATCACTTCAGTGCCACGCTGACAACCCTGGAGCTGCTGCTCTGAGTGCCAGCCCAAAGCTTTTAAAGATGTGAACAGCAAACCCTGGGAATGATTTGCTTTGTGAGCTACAAACCTCTCGGCCTACAGATGGGGCTCATCATAGTCCCTCTCCTGCCTCCTCCTGTTGCCTTCTCCTCTTGTGTTTCCCACCACTGCCTCCTCTACTTGCCTCCACCATTTGTCTCAATGGATGTTGTCCTGCTTGGCTGTGTTGACCATCCCATGGGAGCTCCATCCTCTGCGGCAGGTTCCTTTCCCAAGGTTGCTGGTGCCAACTGGGGACAGCTGCTGCAGTGCTGGCCCCAGCTGCATCCTGGTTGTCCCCAGCCCAGGCACAGGTCCCCACACCATTCCCGTGGCTGGTGCTGAGCTCCTGGCACGGGACTTGGTGGGGTTTTGACAGATCTCTGCAACTTCATCTTCCTTTGTCCATAACTTCGTGTTCAAGAGGTCGTATTCCACAGCTCCATCTCTGCCATTGGTTTCTGGGGGGTTTATTCTCAAACTCCTCCACCACTGGCGGCCAAATCCTGCCCTAAGCAGCCAGATGTGCTTAATCCTGTAAGCCTGGGTATTCCTGGGTTTGTTGCCTTCTAGGTTTGCCTGGATTCCTGCATCCCTGCCTCTGCCAGCTGGGCTGCACTGCCTGCTCGGGTGCACTGGCAGCAGTGGGGAAGCAGGAGCAGAACTGAGTTTAGAAAATGGGCTTCAGACACTTGTCAGTTGTCACAGATGAAGGCAATGCCCTGCAGGTCCCCCTCCGTGGTGCTGTGCACCCCGCCGTGCTCAGCAGACAGCCCTTGGCGAGAGGGGAGGAGGGAGCAGCGCTGCTCCCCGGGACGGCAGGAGCACGGGAAACCATCGCAGCCGGAGCGGAGGCTGCGGGGAAGGGGCGCTCCTCATTCCCAGCCCTTTCCAGCTGAGCCATCGTGAGCCAGGCAGCAAAAACAAACAAAAAAAAAGGACAACTTGAAAGGCAAAGCCTCGGCGCGGGGGGAAGGCGTTCTGCCCCGGGCTGGGGCGCAGAGGCACTGACTGCGCCCGGTTTCTCTTGCACAGGGGATGCTGTAGCCGTGTGAAGGAGGTGAAGGATGGGCTGACACAGCCCCGGCAGTCACTTCTCCACCTGAAGCCCAGTCCGAGGGGCTCACTCTGCAGGGAAGGAGCCGTCTGTTGGACACAAACATCCTCCCCCCCCGGCCGCGGTGAGGGAAGAGCAGCCGCCGCCGCAGATCGAGCCGCTCCTGAAGGGGAAAATACCGCTTCGGTTTGGTGTCTAATTAGATATTTACCAGGAAGGAAGGAAAGATATAAATAGGGTGACAGTGACTTCAAAGGGTGTTTTTGACTTCCAAGAATAACACCTTTGCTGGCGCCGATTTCGGGAACATCAGCCGTGCCTGGGTGTGAAAGACGGAGGAGGTGTTGCAGCTCGGTCGGCAGCCAAGGGAGCAAACCCAGACCCCCGTCCCGGCCCCACAGCCCCAGCCGAGGAGAAGACACTGCCATCGCTGCAAGGGCCTGTGGAGAGCTCAACTGCACCCACAGGGACACAGGGCAGGGAGTCTGGGGGCGACGAAGCCGCAGTGTGGGTGGGAGGGGGCGTGTGGCACCATGGGGACCCGCTCCCCGCGGGCAGGGCTGGTGCTCGCCGTGGTGCTGGTGGGACTCTGGGCGCCCCGTGTGGCACCTGGGCAGCCCAACTTCATCGTCATCCTGGCGGATGATGTGGGCTGGGGGGACCTCGGGGCCAACTGGGCAGAGACGAAGGAGACCCCGCATTTGGATCAGTTGGCTGCCGAAGGGACGAGGTAATGTCTGTCCCCCTTCCTTGCCCTCTCCAGGCGTCTCTGGTTACCCTGTCCTGCAGCAAAGGGGAATTCACTCCCATGGGACTGGCAGGGGTGTGCTAGATGTGGGTTTGGGTGCACCGGGAGGGCGGCCAGAGCCCCGTACCTTGGGGTGCAGGTCCATCCATCCCTGATGAGACCTGGGAACTTCATCCCCCACTCCCAGCCCTCCTCCTTGGGGCAGGAGGGGGCACGTGCAGGGAGGCAGGGAGGGATTGGGGCAGCATTAGGGGGTGCAGGGGCTTGTGAGAAAGGGGTGCTTTAACTTTGCAGGTTCGTGGATTTCCACTCGGCTGCATCCACTTGCTCCCCATCCCGCGCCTCGCTGCTCACGGGGCGCCTCGGAGTGCGCAACGGGGTCACCCACAACTTCGCCATCACGTCGGTCGGTGGCCTCCCCCTGAACGAGACCACCCTGGCCGAGGTCCTGCAGGAGGCTGGGTACACCACGGGGGCTATAGGTAATGCCCAGTGCCAAGGGGGCAGTCGGGAAGGGCAGGTGACATGCAGTGACAAAGATGCTGGTGTCCATCCCTTGCAGAGGAGGGGCTGCAGGCGCTTAAGTGAAGTGCTGGCAATGAAAGGAAAGTCTATGAGAGAGATTTCACACTTCCCCCTTGGATTTTGCAATCCCAAGATTAAAATCTTCCTTTTCAAACACAGGACATTGCCTGAGATCCAGGCTTCTCCATTTAAGCTCTAACTGCTTCACCTCACAAGGAATGTGCTGGTTTTCCTCAGCAAACACTGCTGTGCTCAGCAGCTCTGCCATCCTGCATCCCACGCTGGCCCTGTGACCTTGGGCACCCTCCAGTCACCGTGGGTCCCCCCAGCTGGCACACGCCCTTGGCACCTGCAGCTCCTGCTGGTGCACACGTTGTGCTGGCAGAAAATCCCTCAGTTTCTCCATTCCCCCCAGTTTTTGGAGTTCTCCCTGTTGGATCAGCGCATTCGGTGGGAGCAAGCACGTGCCAGAGGTCAGAGGATGAAGCTGGCTGTTTGGGAGGGGTTGGAGAACCTTCTGCTCAGAACACAAACACATGAAAGAGCCTTTTAAGGCTGGAAACAGCCGCTTTGCACAGACATGAGATACCTTATGCATTTTTTCTGGGTTTCTGCAAAAATAGATGACATTCTGGAAATGTGGCCAGCACAAACAAGGAGCCTTTCTTGTAGCAGGAGCAAAGCCCCCAGTGCTGCGGGCACCTTGTGGGTGATGGCTGGTGGTGGCTGTAGCTGGGTAACCTCTGAAATGATGTTCTGTGGTTTCCACGCAGGCAAGTGGCACCTGGGACACCACGGCCACCATCACCCCAACTCCCGTGGTAAGGGCTGCACTACTGGGGACCAGCTGAGGGCCCTGTGGTCACCCTGACCCTGCTGACACCCTCACTTGCCTCTCAGGCTTCGACTACTACTTTGGGATCCCCTACAGCCACGACATGGGCTGCACAGACAGTCCTGGGTACAACCTGCCACCCTGCCCGCCCTGCCCGCAGCATGGCCTGGCTGCCAGGTATGGGAGGTTTGAGGGATTCCAGTGCTGGCACGGGGACGTGGGTGTTTGCATTGGTGTCCCCAGCCCCAAGAGCTGCCCTTTGCTGTGGTCACCTCCCCTTATACTCCATGTGCCCAGTTTCACCCCTGTGCACCCCATATCAGGGTGCAGGTCGGGGAGGTGGGTCAGTCCCGGGGACATTGGTATCACTCCCTTCCTCCTCCTCCTCTCCTTGGCTCTCTGAAGGCAGGAGAGCAGCCAGGCTCTGTGCCTGCTCCCACACCTTTCCCCACTCCGGTGACGGGCATGTGGTGGCTCTTCCCAGCAGGGTGATGAGGAAGGAATGCTACACAGAGGTCGCTCTTCCTCTCTTTGAGAACGTCACCATCATCCAGCAGCCCGTCCCCCTCAGCAGCCTGGCCACACGCTATGCAGAGGCAGCAGAGCGGTTCATCCAGAGGGCAAGGTGAGGTGCCACCTGCCACCTCCTGTCCCCTTCGCTGGGACAGCGTGTGGGTCACTGCACGAGTCCTCTGCGATGTGCTGGGGCGGTGCCAGGGGAGATGGGTGTTACCCTGCGGTTCTTGGGAAGCAGACTGGGGTCTCCATGGCTGACTTGCCCCTGGAGGAGGGAGAAGTCAGGGGGACTGTCACTGTCGTGCTGCAGGGACACCGTGGAGGCGTTTTGATGCGTCTTCTCTAAGGGACTGGGTGTTTTTAAAACCACCATCTATGAGGAACATCAAAGCCTTTGAGCTGGGCTGTGCCTTCTTCCTGGGGGGAATGTGTAGCAAGGTCCTGGCTAGTGGGGATGGGAGGGAGGGAAACACTGCCCTCCCTCTGTCCTCCATCCCTCTGTNTGCAGGTGACAACGGCCCCTGGGCACAGAAGTGTGAGCTGGCAGGACGCCTGGGGGCATTCGTGGGGGCTTGGCAGAGGCAGAGAGGTAACCTGGCAGAGTGTTGGGGTGGTGGGGAGGCTCCCAGTCCCCAGGGGCAGGGGGGGTTGTTCCACAAATCCCTTCATTGCCCATCGAGGGGGACCTGGGGAGCATTCCACTCTCAGCCTTTCCCTGGCTGTGGTCCCGGCCTTGAACACACCCCAAAACAATTTTGTTCTTCCAAACAGTCAAGTTTTCCCCTAAAACTGCTGCAGGGGGTGGAGGGCTGGGGNACCTCTGCAGTGGCAACAGGGCAGTGGAGGTGCCTCCATGGGTGTGAAGTGCTGGCAGGGGTGTGGGAGCAGGTGCTGAATGGCTGCCCACAGCAGCTCGGGCAGTGGGACCAGAACATTACCCAGAGGTGTTTGGACCTGCCCTGTGTGAGGGCTCTGATCCATTTTGAGGACAAAGCACTCCCAGGTCCCTGGGCTTCAAGGTCTGCCCCACGCCAGGCTCACAGGACATGAGGTGCTGGAGTGTGCTCGTCCCTGAGGAGCAAAGTGGCTCCTCTGAGTGACGGCCCCGAGTCCTGCGGGCGGGTTGTGTAATTTTAATCCTTATTATTGGCGGATTATGAGCTGTGACTTTGCAAAATGCCTCCCTGCAGTGTGAGGAGAGGAAGTGCTGCTGGGCGGCCGTGTCCCAGCCCATCCCATGTCTGCATCCAGGGATAGTACAGACCCAGGAAGGGCCACGGTAGGGAGGTTCTGAGGGTAAGGTTTGTGTAATGGGAATGAACAAAAGGCTGGCTGGGCAGCAGCCTGTGGGAAGTGGCTCCTTATAAACCTGTTTTGTTGCACAATACCTAAAGTTTATCTCTTTGGATACCAAGCACTGTCTTTGACATGACTTGGTCGGGATTCTGAGGGTACCCAGGCTCTGAGTTGTGGGGCAGCAGCAATCCCCCTTCCTGTCCAAGCCCTCAGGACTGCCGAGATGCTGTTTGGCTGTGAAACCAAGTGCGTGAGCCCCAGGTTAATAGGAAAAACCTTTAAACTCCCAGAAGTGTTTTTGGGGTTATCTGTGTTCACGGAGAACAGGATTAAGCAGGTGCCTGACTTTTCTCTCCTTCCCTTTGATGGCTTATTCCAGTTTTCCCCTGTCTGACTCATTCATCACAGAGCAACAAAAGAACACCAGATTTGCCATCTCGGTGTTTTTTTAACCAGTCGTGTCAAGGCTGAGCAATTTGTGACAGTGAGATGTGGCACTGCTCGAGCACAGCGAGCGTGGGAGCAAAAGTCGGGGACTCCTGTCTTCAGGCATTGATTAAACCTTCCCTTGATCTCTGGAGCAATTCTGAGGTGTCCTCACGGGATGCTCAGCTGAGCACCACAGCCATGAGTTCATCTGGATGCTGGAGTGGTGCTTCCATGTGGAATGTGAGCCAGGGGGAAGCAGCATTCCCTGCTCCAGGGGTCTCTGGCATCCTGTGGGAAAAGATCTCACGTGGCTTTCGCAAGGGGCACATCTGAGCCCCCGTGTTGTGCCAGGGGGACACAGCCCTTTGCAGGGCTCCAGTGCCATGGGGAGGATGGGACAGCTCCAGGTGGGATGGCTTTTACTCATTTTCCATCCCAGGTGACGGGTAAAGGAAGGAAATGCCTAAACACACGTCAGAGGGGCCCTGACAGCTTTCTGGAGGCAGCGATGGGGTGGCTGGAGCCGGGCGCGTGCGCGGGCTGGGACACGTCCCTGGGATCCGGCCCCTCCCCACCACTGGCCATCCCACCCTTCCCCTTGGAGGTCCCTGAGGAAGAGCAGGCCTCCTTGGAGGAGATAAATATAGCTGTAAACAAGCAAACAGGACACGTCCTCTGGTGATTTAGGGGTGAGCAGGCGGTGGGGCAGCGCACGGCGGGCAAATGTGCCGCGCTCCCTGTCCAGGGCTGCTTGGCACTGCCAAGGCCGTGCCTGGGCTCAGTGTGGGTGTCCTGCTGTGGCTCATCCTCTGCCCACATCACTGCTGGAGCCAGGCACTTGCTGGGGAAGGGAAGGAAGGGCCAAAATGGGTCCCATGAAAGAGGGAAGGGAGTGGGTCAGTGCCTGGGGATGCACCAGCAAAGGGTGTTTGGCCACCAGAAGTGGAGTCTGTCCCAAATGAGAGGACAGCTGACCATGGGGCAGGGGCCACGGGGGGAGGTTTAAGCAGGAGCAGAGGCCAAGTATCCCCTCTGCAAGTGTTTGCAGCCCACTGACGCACGCAGGGAGCTTGTCCCCCAGGAGCCATGGCAGAGGCAGAGGTGGAAAGGCCACCAGTCTTTGTCCTCTGCCTCGGCAGTGACCTCCTGACACTACCTGAACACTCCCCCTCTCACCCCTGTGCAGCGACAGCGGACGCCCCTTCTTCCTCTACCTGGCTCTGGCCCACATGCACGTCCCGCTGTGGGACCCCCCGACAGCCCCTTCCTCGGGCAGAGGCATCTACGGAGCCTCCCTCAGCGAGATGGATGCCCTGGTGGGACGGATAAAGCAGGTCGCCGACAGCCACGGGCAGGGCAACACCCTCCTGTGGTTCACAGGTACAGCAGGCAAGCCTGGCTGCAGGGCTGGGGGCGACGCTGGTCACTGCACTGACTCCAGCCCCGGCGTGGAGATGGGTCGGGGGGCAGGACGTGTGTTGGTCCCCTGCCCTCGATGCTGCCTCCCGTTGCTCTGCGGGTGGACAGCGGTCACATCGCGGCGATGGGGCTCCGGCGCTGCTGCGGCCACGCGGCCGGGTGCCACCCTGTCACCCCACTTCGGCTGCGGGGCTGACCCGCTGGGGCTGTGCCTAATTAAGCCACAAATCCTCGTTCATTAAGAAGCCCAAATCCGCTCTCGCTGAGCAGCCTCCCTAATGAGGATGTCTTGCCGCTGAGGACAGGAACTGCTGTGCCGCTCATTAACGCCCAAAGCCGGGGGCAGCCGCTCCCCTTGCCCCCCTCCCCACCCCAGC
>VXAU01002079.1:226700-259581 GCA_013399695.1 Formicarius rufipectus
GAGGGGGACCTGGGGAGCATTCCACTCTCAGCCTTTCCCTGGCTGTGGTCCCGGCCTTGAACACACCCCAAAACAATTTTGTTCTTCCAAACAGTCAAGTTTTCCCCTAAAACTGCTGCAGGGGGTGGAGGGCTGGGGTCCCTGCTACCCCAGAACTTGAGGTGAGTGGTGCTGGTTTGGAGACTGATACTGTCATCAGCTGCAGCAGGATCTTGCAGCCCCCAGCCCCATCCCACCCGGAGCAGAGCCCCCAGCACCCTCCTCGTGCCCTGGGACTTTGCTTTTCTTTCTCTGCACCGTTTTCTTGGGTTTTCGTTTTTTGTTATTTTTTTCCCCCGTCTTTCCTCCTTTTCCGGCCAAACCATCTGCTTGGTGGGTTTATTTCATCTGGAGTGGGCCAGAAACATTCATGAGTCAGGCGTTTCCCACTTCTGCTTGTGTTACGCGGAGTGCCGTGCCAGGCTCGGCTCCCCCCGTGCCCGGGGTCAGCGGGGCGCTCCCACCTCATCCCTCCCCCGCTTCCTGACACCCAGCCCATGCGACCGTGGCCGCTTCCCTGGCCAGGCGCTGCCGGCGGGCTGGCTCGCTGCTCCCATTCCCAGAGCCCTTCCTTCTTCTCCGCCTGGCCCCGGGATGAGATTTGTAACCTTAATTTTCTAGTAAACAAACCCTGCCGGCGGCCCGCGCCGCTCTTGAGCAAGCGGCGGTCACAAGGCGGAGCGGGTGGTGCGGGCAGAGCGGCGTTCGGGAACAGGGCGAGGAAAACACGGCCCCTTTCCCAGCCCCTCGGTGCCCTGTGAAAACCCTCCGATCCCGCTTGTGGCCGTGGCCGGGGAGGAGGTCGGGCTGGCAGGGCGCTCCGAGCTGGCTGTAAACACCGGCTGGAAGGATGACTTCGGAAATCCCTGGGCTGGTTGTTGCATTGATGTTTTGAAAGCCAGCCTGGCGTTACGGGACTGCTGCCGGCTGGGCTGGCACCACAAACACCCACCCGTGGGTGCTGGGGTGGGTGTTGGGAGGGTGGGATGCTCGGCGGTCCCATCCCGGGGGAATCGTCCCCCAGCAGGGAAATGCCCCGGAGGAGTGGGAGGGCAGGAGAGGACAGGCTACCCCAGGGTCTACGTGTTTCCTTTCAAGGTCCAACTCACATTCCAGAGGTGTTTTCCATTGATTTCAGGTGGTTACTGGAGTTGGTCCTCACTGGAAGAAAGCAGCAAATCCATGTGTGCTGCCTCGTTGGCTGGGGAGCTTCCCACAGCCCTCAGTCTACCCTGAAAACTTTTTTTCCCCCTCGGGGCCAAGAGCCCAGCGAGTTGGGATACTGGGATAAAGATACTCATTCTGGGGATGTGATGCTGGATGTGTTTTGAGACAGGTTTGGAAGGCTCCAGACCTGGAGTCCCTGTGCTGAGGACCTGCAGTGTGTGGTGGGACCAAGGTTTTCATCCCACCACGGGAATGCACAGTTCAGCTTTCCTGGAAAGCCTGGAAAGTCCCCACAGCATCAGGGCTGCATCATCCCCACTCTGGAGAAAATTCCCTGGTTGGGTTTGGGTGTTTCAGCCCCATTTACTGCCCAAAGTGTTAACATGAGCTCTTTCATGAGCTGCTCTGATGTCCTGACCAGCCAGAAGCGCTGGGGGAGCTGGAGGGAATTCCCCGCTCTGCTGTCCTCCCAGACACTCCTGACCATGCATGGAAAAGCCATGGACATGCATGCAGGAGGATGAGTTATTTAATATATGTGCATAGATGGGGATTGATATTAATTGCTGTAATTGCTGTGGTTTCCTGGGCTGTCTGAGGGCAGGGGAAGGCACCACTTCAGCCATACGTGGGTGTGTGTTAGAAGCACTGTTACATTTCCGACAGCCACTGGAGATCCCGGTGCTCACTGTCCCACTGTTGAGGCCCCCAGGAGATGTTCTCTGGGGGGAAGCACCGAAAGGTTAGGTGTGGAATGGGAGAGACTGAAGATGTGCCAGCAGGACGAGCAGCAGTGGCAGAAACTTCTTCCCCGGACTAGCCCTTGTGGCACCAACACTGCGGCATCCGTGCCCTGTGTGTCCTTGTGGGTACATCAGCATTGTCTGGGAGCGTGGAGCAGCCTGTAGGATCAGGGAGTGACTCCTGAAAGGGCTGGGCTGGGCTGAGGACCGGCGCAGGGGCTCGGAGGAGTGCGGGGTGGCCGTGCCTCTCTTGGCTGTGCCCGGAGGAAATGGCTTTGGGCGAGCGCCGTTGCCATGTGCACGCTGAAAGGCGGCGGACAAAGGCGGCTCCTGGCAAGTTTGCTCGGTGAATCGGGTTGGGATTTTCTGTTTGCCCCATTCCCAGCCCCTTCCCCCCCTCAGCTGCCCGGTGCCCTTTGTGCTGCAGCCAGGACAGAGGCTCCCCAACACCCTTCCACCCGTGTGGATGCTCAGCACTCCCATTTCGGGGCTCAGCACCCCTGTTTTGGTGCTCAGCACCCCCATCCCAGTGCCTGGCACTCCAGGTGGAGGAAGGGACTGGACAGTTACCCCGTGCCATGCGGAGCATCTCAAACCCAAGGGCAGAGCGGGGGTGCTTTGGGTGCTGTCAGGGCAACAGTGGATCAGGTTCATTAGCTGGCAGGAGGGTTATTAGCAGGATGATATTTTTAATGAGGCACGTTTGCAGCAGGCAGAGGTGGGGGGTGGTGCTGTCAATGCTGTACCTCGCTGAGGGCAGCAGTCCCTGGAACAAATTCCTACATTTCCTGTCTGCTCCCATTTCTCACCTGACATCAAAAGGGGATGGAAACGCGACGGCTCCGGCAGCAGCTGCATTTCTCATCACTTGCTGGAGAAACACCATGCAGTGCCAAGCTGAGCACTTTTATTTCTTTTTTCCCCTTTCCCTGTTTCATGTAAAAACTCCTGTAACTCTTCTCCCTTCTCTAACCCAGATCCTCTCCCACAAAATCATCCTTTTGGGGTAATTTATGCCATCTCTGCCTCTGAACGGTTTCTTTTCCAGGGAAATTCCCCGGGGTTAGGAGGTTTCCCCATCTCAGCAGGGTGCTGAGTGCTGCCCTGTTCTCTTGCAGGCGGGAGCTCAGCAAAGCAAACGACTTGGGAAGGAGGGCACCGGGTGCCAGCACTGGTGTACTGGCCTGGCCACGTCCCTGCCAGGCGGACGAGCCGTGCTCTGCTCAGGTACGAGCCCGTCGGGGAGCGGGGCGGCCCCTCCACCCCCTTTGGAAGGACCCACCACCCCCGGGTCACCACCTGGATTTTGGCAGCAGCAGCTCCCTGCACTAGTTATTTCGTGCCTTGTGCCAGACTGTACTTTTGTCCTCTCCCAAGACTTAATGCTTCAGCAAAGAGGAGTTGAAAGGGCTTTTTGTGAGGCTGGTGGGTTGGCGTGAGCACCGCCGGGCTCCGTGTGCCTCCTGGCCGCGGTGGCCGAGGGCCTCCCGATAATTAAAAGATGACGATGTTCTCTCTCCCCACCAAGGAGCAGGCTCAGGCTTTGTGGTTTGTGAATGGCTTTATGTGGAGGAGGGTGCGGTTGTGGGAAAGGCTGGCCGGAGAGATGGCGCTGGCAATCCATGCAGGATGTGGCCGGGCTGGGATCTGGTGGCAGCAGGGGGGTAGGGCTGCTGCCCCCACGCCTCAGTCCCCCGAGGAGGGTGGCATGGAGGGGTCCTTGTTGCAGCAATACTGCACCTCTGCATGCAGCAGCTGCACCACTCCATGTGGGACTTGCTCCTCTCCTGGCGTCCCTCCTTTGACAGCACATGGGGCAGTGTGGTGGGATGCCCCAACCTCCTTCCATCCCTGAAGAAAACCGTGGTGGAGATCAGGGTGGTGGGGCCAGGGAGTTGCTGGGCGTTGGGAAACAATGTCCCAGCTGCTGGAAACAGGTCCTGACTGGTGGGCCCTGGGGTGGTTTTGGGTGGTTCTAAGGTTCTCAAGATAAGATAGAGCCACTCACTCCTTACATGGCCTGAGGGCAGCTCTGGGAGCTGGATTTTTGCAGGCAGGGGAAGGTTTGAGCCATAAGCTGAGTGGGGCTGCGCTGGCAGAGGGGGTGGGGTGCACGTAGCACTCCATGGTTTCACCTCCAAACCCTTTTCCTCCATGGGACATGGGGCAGAACTGCCAACCCCTGCCTGCTTGGGCAGCCAGGGCAGCACCTGCGGGGTCAGTGCCCTTCCCCATCCCCCTGGTCCACCAGCTTCCCTTACAACCCTGCCTCCAAGCCCAGGAATTCTGGTTACCTCCTCAAAGACCTTATCTCCTGCATTTCCCAGTTCCGGTCTGGCAGGTTGGACAGCTGGAAATCCACAGGGGCAAGGGTTGTGCTGCAGTGCTTGGAAGGTGACTGTAGCTCCCCAGGAGTCACAGCACACCCAGTGCCCCCCACAGCACAGCCTGGCATTGCCAGGGGGCCATGCCCAGATGTGTGGAATGATGCCCAGCTGTTCAGGGTGATGGTCTGCCATCGGGAAGAGGCACTCCCTCTTTGGGAGGCAGCACAGAGCCAGCCTGGGGGGATGGTCAAGCTCAGGAAGGTGTCACCACTGTGGTCCCAGCCGTGGTTGGAGCTTGTGACCAGAAGATGTTGAGGGCAGGAGTTTCTTGGTGCTTGCGGTGTGCTGGGACAGGTGGCTTTTCTCTGCACTTAGTCACCCTTGGGGGACATCCCCCAAAGACAAGCACGTGCAATAGGGAAGTTCAAATCCCCCCAGTTGATGGGGAAGACCAAGAAACTGGGGAGGGAATGAAACCTGGGTGCAGGTGTGGCTGGGAGCCCTCTGCACGACCCGGGGGGATCCCTGCCTGGTGGGATCCCCGGGAAGAGCCGGGGCTGGGCAAGGGCAGGCGTTACCCATCCACAGGAACCTCCTGTGCCCCTGGGGTTATGGAAACACTGACAGCCTCTGCCACCCGGCCAGGGCAAAGAGCCTGCCAGGACCGGGTAGGACCTCTTGGCTTTGCGTCCTGCCCGGAGCAGGGAGGTGGGAGGTGAGCGAGGGTGAGCGTGCCCGGGGGCTGGGGAAGCCGGAGCCAGCAGGGAAATGCTGATGCATCGCCACCGACCTGCACCTGCACGCTGGTTTCTGCAGAAAACTGCCGCGTCGGCTTTTCTTAATTACGTTTAATTGGCGGAGCCACCCGCTGTGCTTCGGCCCTTCCCTGCCCCAGCCCAAAGTAGGGCATGGAAGAAGTAGGTCAGGAGGGTGGTGAGGAAGCAGATTGCACCATGTTGTCTGTGCCGGCGGCGCGGGGCCGAGCAGGCTGGGCGAGCTGGCAGAGCACTGGGAGAGCTGGTTCAGCTGCCTGCAGCTGCCTGCAGCTGCCTGTACCGCATCACAGCCGGGCAGAGCAGCGTCCCCTGCCACACTGTGCCCAGGATGCTGGGATAGCCACGGCCGTGGCAGTGCTCCCAACACATCCTGCTTGGGATGTTGGGATGTCCATCACCCCACACAGTTCTGCCCTGTGGGCTGCAGGTAGGGAGCTACTGGTCCCTGAGCGCTGCCAGCCCTTCTTCCCTTGGTGTTTGGGCAGCAGCAGGATGCTGGAATGACTTTATGTGTTAAACCCCTCTCGGCCAGCACAGGGCTTGGCAACGTGGCTTTCCCTTTCCCTCAAGCACGGCTTCCCCAGCTTGGCTTCCAGGACGTGCCCACTGCTGGGGCTGTTGTTTTGGTGCCAACTTTGACCAAAATCCTACTTTTTCACGCATTTTTCCATGAGTTACATCTACCCATGACCAGGGGCACCTTCAACCACCCTCAGTCATGTTGTTCTCCCACTCCATGAGGTGATGATTTCCAGAGGTCCCACCTGCTGTGTCGGGGCCACTTGGTGCCACCGTGGGAGCATCCACATGCACCGTGCTGGGGGCCAGATCCTGAGGGTGCTGAGCACCCGTGGCACTAGGGGCACGCTGCCCAGGTGAGCTGCCATTCTGGGGGAGCTGGCCTGACCCCAGCGAGGTGCCTGCAGGGAGGCAGTGGGGAGCCAGGATTGTTTTGGGCGCCTCCCGGCTCGCCTGGCCGCGGGGCTGTCTCCGTGAGAGCGCCGGCCGGGGCTGCCTCGCAGCAGTGTTTGTTCTTATTTGTTCTCTCCGTCTCTTAGCAGCTAAATTAAAACTTGTTGAATGGGAGGACAGGGGGCTGTTAAGCCCAGGGCTCTTTTCTCTCCACTCACGTGGCTGCCATCACGCTCCGGGCAGGAGTCCTGTGGAGATGGGATCGTAGTGGTGGCAGGACTGTGGCAGCAGGACCATGGCAGTCTCCTTGTGTCCCTGGTGCTTTTTCCTCCTTCAGGAATTTCTTTGCCCCAGCTGACCCTCCCGAGCTGCCAGCACAGGGGGTTTGTAGCCAGAGAGGTGTGGGTTGAGTCCCTGTCTGCCACAATGGGCAGAGCTGTGATGTGTCACTTGGCCACTCCGATGTCCCGCTGTCCCCTGGGGCCATGGGACACCCTTTTAGAGGTGTGAGGTTACCCCATGACCATGCCTGTGAGAGGGAGGGCTGTGCCTGGCAGTGCAGGGTGTGCTCCACAGGAGCAGGGTTATGGGGGCTGCGAGCAGAGTGTCCCCATCCCTCTGGAATCGGGTCGGGTCCCCACTGGGCAATGCGGTCCGAGGAGGGGGAGCCTGTGCCCAGGCTGTGGAGGGCTGGCCGCAGGGCCAGGTGATCCCTGTCCCACCCCAGCAATGACTGTGCTCCACCCGCAGCCCCTGTGATGTTCCAGAGGGTGCGGAACTGCCCCAGCCGAGCTCTGGCGCTGTGGCCACGGGCAGCAGGTGGAGAAGCAGCGACTGTCCCTCTCTGCATCCCCACGGAGCCGGAGGGACCACCCGCACCTTCCCTGTGTCCCTCCACGCCGGGGAGGACCGAGGCAGAGCCCTGAGTGGTCTGTTGTGTCCGAAGCCCCTGCGGACACTTGGTGGCTCTCGGTGGAAACCCCCGGCGGGGTTCGGTGGGACCCTCGGGGTCGAGCTCCGTCCCGGCGGCTCGTCAAAGCCAAGCCCGCATTTTCCTGGGGCTGCGGGATGTGCTGTCGTTGGCGTGGAAACTCTCTGTGCTTGCGCTTTCTCCGCAGGGGGAGCTGCTGCCTCCCCTGCTGCCCGGGGGGATCCGCAGGGGCTGCCCCGCTCCCCGCGGGTGCGGCGTGTGCGGGGTTTGCAGAATGAGGAGTTTACAGAGTGCGGGGTTTGTGGGGTTTGCAGAGTGCGGGGGTTGCAGAGTGAGGGGGTTGCAGAGTGAGGGGTGTGCGGGGTTTGTAGGGTGTGGGGTTTGCAGAGTGTGGGGTTTGCAGAGTGTGGGGTTTGCAGAGTGTGGGGTTTGTGGGGTTTGCAGAGTGCGGGGTTTGCAGAGTGAGGGGTGTGCGGGGTTTGTAGGGTGTGGGGTTTGCAGAGTGTGGAGTTTGCAGAGTGAGAGGTCTTCGGGCTTTGCAGAGTGCAGGGTTTGCAGAGTGTGGGGTTTGTGGGGTTTGCAGAGTGCAGGGTTTGCAGAGTGTGGGGTTTGCAGAGTGTGGGGTTTCCAGAGCGCAGACTTTGCAGAGTGCGGGGCGTGTGGGGTTTGCAGAGTGCAGGGTTTGTAGAGTGTGGGGTGTGCGGGGTTTGCAGAGTGAGGGGTTTGTAGAATGCAGGGCTTGCGGGGTTTGTGGGCTGCGGGGACGGTCACACCCTGTTGAACCCGCAGCACCTGCCGAGCAGCCGGCTAGGGGTGAGAGATGTGTGATGCCAGGGCTTACCAGGGCCAGAGCCAGTGCTGGAAGTCGGGTTTAACCTTCTCAGTTGTTGGGGTTTGTTCTGGGAAGCAGCCGCCCCACCTCCCCACACCCCAAAAGGCACTTTGGAGGGTTGGTGAGACCCTCCAGGGACTTTTGCTCCTTAAACTCATGACTGTCATCTCTTTCTCCAGCACCTTGGACATCTTCCCCACACTGGTGGCCCTGGCTGGGGCAGCACTTCCCCCAAACAGGCGCTTTGATGGCTTGGATGTGTCCCCAGTTCTCTTTGGGTGGTCAGACGAAGGGCACAAGGTAAGGCAGAGCCACCCACCCAGTGACACCCCTCCCCTGACAGCAGGTCCCTGTGCTAAAATAGGTAAGGGAGGGTGAAAAAAGGCTCAGAACTGGTGATGTTTGGTATCTCAGGGGCTCAAACCTAGTTATATCCCTTTCTTTATCATGGCACATCAAGATGTAGTAAAGCCCTCCTTGTCCCAGCTCCGTGGCTGGGGAACATGCCCATTGTTATGATGTTCCATTAGGGCATCCCACCCCATGTCCCACAGCTCTGTTCAGGCAGCTCCTTTAAACCCAAAAAATGCAGTTTGCAGGTCAAATAGGATGGCCACACATTTGTCTCAAAGCTGCACGAGGTTTTTGCAGAACCAAGAGATAAAGAAAGGGAGGAAAAAAAAAAAGTGGCTTTAATAGCAGATCCCTGGATAAATGCTGGGTTTGCTTTTAAAGTCCACCCTCCTGTGAGCACCATGAGCCAGCTCCCAGCGGGATCTTGGATTTGCTTTCTGTGTCCATCAGGGGTTTGGTATTTGCTTTATGTTTATGGAACCCTCTGCTGAACTGGGAGATGAAGCGGGGAGGCAGATGGGATGTGGCCAACGTGCTCTGCTGTGTTTCTTGGGATTAACCCTCCTCTGCACATGCAGTGCTGGGAGAAAGGGACTGGTGGCTTGCTGGGAGGGATGGTTTACTGGGAATGCTGATTTGCTGGGAGCACTGGTGTGTTGGGAGTGATGGTTTACTGGGAATGATGATTTGCTGGGAGCAATGGTGTGTTGGGAGTGATGGTTTTACTGGGAAGGCTGGTTTGCTGGGAGCAATGGTGTGTTGGGAGTGATGGTTTACTGGGAATGATGGTTTGCAGGCAGCAGTGGTTTGCTGGGAGCAGTGGTTGTCAGGGCTGAATGGGAGAGGGATGCACACCTGCAACAGCCTGGAGCACCAAGTTCAGGCAATGGGTTTTCTGGGGAGAAAAGGCTTTTCCCACATTTGCTAGATTTTTATTTATTAAAATGACAAAGTCACATATTAATGGAGGAGTTCCAGACCTGAGAATGTTTCTTGAAAGGGTTCAATTGAAACAAGCTCCTTAATTATGCAGTAAATTATAACATATTTTCTTAGCATGGGGTTTTAAGAGGTTTAGGAACGTGGTTGTTGGTAGGAAGGGAGGTTTGAGTGCCCTTGCACAGGGCTGGCAGTATCCCAGCTGTGCTGCTAAAGGTGTAGGCAAAGCTTTAAAGCTGGAGGCAGATGAATTGTTTCAGTTCCTGTTTTTGGCTCTGACTATTTGCTGATTCCTGTTTGGAGCTGTTTCATCCTGACCAAGGAGTGTCAGCAGAAGGGGACTCTGCTGCAGAGGTTCCTCCTTGCAGCAGCTCACACTGCACCACCTCTTCCGCCTTATACCCTTCTATTTTCCCCCCTAAAACATAAATAATAACCCAAATATCAAAAGGTGATTTTTTTTTATTTTGAATTACCCTTGTATTGGGGGGCAATAAAGGAAACTGAGAGCATTTGGAAATCATCCCCTACCCTGAATCCCAGCATTTCTTGGATGAGGTACCAACTAGGCCCTGAAGACAGTGGCCACATCCAGACCAGACAGCACAGGATGGACATCTCTGGGTGCCCAGGGTGCTCAGAATGCTCCGTGCTGGGCAGTGTGGGATGGACATCTCTGGGTGCTCTGTGCTGGGCACCTGCTAAGGCATTGCCACGCTCATCAGCTGTGAGTGCTGTTACTAAACTTGGCACCACAGCTGCCTGCAACTCCAGCAGATGTTTCTAATTTTTAGCACAGTGGAAATTTCTTGAATCACTTTTAAACTCGAATCCCAGGGAGGAAACCTCAAGTGACTCACCCCTCTGTGAAGCCATTGGCTCCGCGGCAGATACGATCGGAGCTGAGGAGCCGCCGAGCCCTCCAGCTCACTTGTCTCCTCGCTCCCGTGTGCCAAAGCAGCTGTCCTGTGTGGATCAAGTGTCCTAAATACCGAAAGGGAGAGATTCGACCCACCCTTCCCTCCTTCCCTTCCTTCTCACCCCATTCCCTGTGCTGTTGTCAGGGAAGGGAGCCCTTGCACAGCGGGGTGAGTCAGCGGCGGAGCCGGACGGGATGATGTTCCAGCTCCTCACCTTCCCGTGTGGCCCTGCCTCGCATGAGCTCACCCCCAGCTCATGGCTTGCTCCTGGCTCCAGGCAGGGCTTTGGCTCCCTTGGATGTCCCCATTGTTGGCTGAGCTGGGAGCACCAGGGAGGTGGTGGGTGACACAGAGCACCTGAGACCATCCTGGCTCCCAAACGTTACACATGGTAGGACACGGGGAATGGTTTTAAATGAAAAGAGGGAGATGGAGATTAGATGTCAGGAAGGAGTTCTTGTCTTCTGGTGAGGCCCTGGCACAGGTTGCCCAGAGAAGCTGTGGCTGCCCCATCCCTGGAAATGTCTAAGGCCAGGTTGAATGGGGCTTGGAGCAACATGGGATAGTGGAAAGTGTCTCTGCCCAAGGCAGGAGGTTGGAACTAGATGGTCTTTAAGGTCCCTTCCAACCCAAACTATGATTCTAAGGTATTCTGTCCTGCTCTGCTGGAAGCCTCTACACCTTCATGATCACTTTCTTGACACAGAATTAGTCTGAGGAGGGAAATTCAGGGTTCCTGCAGGACCAGGAAGGCACAAGGGACATGTTGGTGTTTCCTGGGGCCCTTCTGTCATCATCCCACCCTTCTGCAACCAAAACTCTGTTGGTTGCTCAGTGCAGGGGCTGAATGGTGTCTGTGCATGTGTACACAGGTGGGATGTGGTAAGGGATCAGGTCTCCTGGAGCAGTTTTTCCCTGCAATGGGCTGACAGGCACTTTTCTGTCCTTCCTTCAGGTTCTGCTCCACCCCAACAGTGGGGCAGCTGGGAAGGTTGGTGAGATTGAGACGCTGCGGCTGGCTCAGTACAAGGCATTCTACACCACAGGTAGTGTGTCCCTGCTAGAGATTGTAAAGTCTGGGAAAACACTTCTGGAATTCTTGGATCCCTGCAGATACAGGTGAAAACCAACTTAGGCTAATTCAAGGAAAAGCCAGCCCAAGGAGGAGTAGGGATGTGCCCACCTGTGTCTGCAGGATGGCTCTGCAGCCCAGGGGTGTTGGCTCAGAAACACCCTCGGGCTAACAGCTGGGACAGGGTTGGTGAGCAATGCAGGGGTGATCCCTGAGCAGCCCATAACTCCAGGATTTTCCCTCATTTCCTCCCTAGGAGGAGCAATGGCTTGTGATGGGAGCATTGGGCCAGCAGAGCATCACCAACCACCCCTCATTTTCAACCTGGACCGTGACATCCAGGAGCAGGAGCCTTTGGATGTGGCATCCAGAGAGTACCAGGCAGTGCTGCCCATGATCAGCAAGGCTTATGCCCAAGCCCTGGGGGACATTGCAGCAGACAATGTCTCAGTTGCAGATTATTCCAAGGATCCAGCTGTGGTTCCCTGCTGCAACACACAGCACGTGGCCTGCCGGTGCCAGGGGGATCACACGGCCACGCCGGATCTTCACACGGAGAGAAGAACAACACGGCTTTGTCTTTGAGCAAATAATTGCTCAGGCTGCTCCTTTCCCAAGTCTGGTATCTGGAAATGGGATGTACTGGCTCCGGGCTGGAGGTTGGCATGGAGAGGGTTGGAGGCTGGGCTCACCTTTGCTCTGTGTAGGAAGCAGGGAGGCGAGCTCGTTGTGGCTCTGGAGGAGCACACAGAGGGTCCTCTTTGCAGAACAGCAGGCACTGCAGGACCTGGTGGCTCTGGGCAACGTGGAAGGCTTTTTGTAGGGCTTTTTGACTGGGAAAGAGCCAGGTCTTGGATTAAAACTGCTTTCTGTAAGAGCTGGCTTTGGGAGAGAGTTCCTCCAGGAAATTTGCTTGGCTTTGCCTCTATAATGGATGGTACAGGAGTGGCTGGTGGGACCACAAGGGGAGGATGGGGCCTCTGAGCAAACATCCCTTGTGGTGCTGAGCACCTGGAAATCTGTGGCTGCAGAGAGAAGTTCCCAGCTGGCACAAGGCGAGTGCTCTGGGAAATGGAGCATCTGCCCCACCAGCTGCCTGGTGAGGTCTCTTAGTGGGGTCATGGTAAGACCCAGCTGTCTGTGGAAGGAAGGGGGTCCTGGGCTGTCCCTGCCAGCTGCTCTCTGTGTGGGCAGGATGCTCAGCTTGTCCTGCACAGCAGAGCTCAGGGGCTGTGCTGTGGCACACACCCGAGTCCCAGTGTTTGAGAAAGGCTTTGTCTGGGAAGGTGTGGGGTGACAGGTGATGCCAGGGGCACAGGTGGGGTGAAACAGCTCTTATGGGGCCATTTCTGGGCAGGTGAAATGGCAGAAATGAAGGTGCAACTGAAATTTAAGAAACCTCTGGGATTTCTCAGCAGCTGAGTGAGGGTTTTCTGAAACAATTTTGGATTCTGATTTACGCACCCAGATCTTTCTTTGGCCAAGCCTAAGTGAACTTGTGTGGACTTGGCCAGGTGAGTCAGGTCATGTGGGAGCAGCTCTCCTCACCCCAGCTCCCAAACCCACTCTCCCAGTCCCAAAACTTAATCCAGACTGACATCTTTAGGGCCCTACAAAGAACAGCAGAAACTGCCAGGGACAGACTGTGACTTTATTCTGTCTTTAAACATAGCAAATGGCTTCTTCTCTAATATCACTGCAAAAATACTTTGCCTGGGTTAAAATAGTATGTATATACTGTACAAAGACATAAGTTTAATATCTCTTCCTGTAAGTACATTTATACACATAAAATGGCATAAATTAGAAAAGGGACAAGTGGGTATATAAAATTCTGGTTACATACAAATCTGATTAAATTAGCATTTACACTGTGGTTCTAACATAGAGTTTGTTAAATAGAGCAATGTGCATACAGTACATTGACACGCCCCAGACACAAATTAAAACAGGGCCAGGTACTCACTCACACACCTCGTAGGAAAAAGCGTGGCCCACCTCACATTAATTTTTTTGTCCCATCTTGGGGCTTCTGAGCTGTGTTCTTCGAAATCCCTGGCTTTCCCAGAGCACTCCCAGCAGTTGTCCTACGTGGATGTTTGCTCCTCGTCACGACCTCCTGGCCTTGCCCGGCTGACCTCCACGGCACAAGATTATCTACCAAAATCAAAACAGAGCAGCCTTACTTTTCCCAGCACCAGGGTGTGTTTCCCGTTGGGTTTATGCACATGGGAGGAGAAGGGGGAGGGATGTCCCGCAGTGTTTTACTTTCCACTCCAAGGCAGATTTGTGAGTGGTTTGTTTATTTGCTCTCCCCCTCCCCAGATTTACAGTCCTGGGAACAGGAACCACCTGGTTTGGTGATAAGTGTGTCTTGCCCCTGGCTGGCATCGGGCTGGGCACAGCCACGTTTGTGGGAGTCCAGTTACTGGGGGTGAAGTCCATTTGCCTCGCTGAGTCCTCCCAAAAAGCTCAGCTCTGGCGTGGCAGGAGGGGACAGGTGTGTGCTGGGCATCACTCTGGGGTCTCTGATTGGGTCCCAGAGTTAAACATCAACATGTTAGACAGGATTAGGAGAGGGGAAGCCCAGCCTAAGTACCAACAAAGCCTCTGAGTGAAAGAATAAAGCAGGAGCAGAGAAGAACAGGCAGCAGTGAGGACCCTGATCCAGTTTCCATCAGCTACTCATGGCACGGAGAGCCCAGGTAAGATGTACCCCTAGTCCTGCATGAGGCTCAGGCTGCAGGGGGCTGCAGCAGCACCTGAGGCAAGTGCTTTTAGGCACCAACCATGAGCCCAGGCACAGATCCCCCCTTTCCCAGCTCCATCCTTGCCAGACATGACCTGTGAGGGATGTGAACCTGGAGTCCCATCTGTAGGAAGGTCTCTCCCAGCTCTTCCTCCCAGGATCTCTCTCCTTGAGTTTCATGACCTTCACTTGCTTGGTTTTGAGGCATTACCACAGGATAGCGTGATTCCCAAAGGACCTCAGATAATGTACTGATAAGCTGAGCTTAATCCTGCGAGCCCCAGCTGCCCAAAATGCCAGTCTGAGCTACCAGGGCAGGAGCAGGAGGCCATTCAGGCTCTGCCAAACTCACTCATCCCTCATGGAACATAATTACAAGTATAACTTCACTGGAAAATCTGTGGCCTTTTCCCTATTAATAGCCAGCTGTTAACAAAAAAACTCCCTCACTTAAAATAATTAGTGTCCATGTCAGTGCAACAGGATGAGTGAAACACCATCCAGCAAACAGTGAGGACATATTTGAGCAGATGCTGGTTCCATAGAGCCAAAATGTATCTGCAACCTGGTTTCTTGTATTAAGATCCATGGTTTGGAGAAGCAGAGGGGTGTGTGGACCCCATGCTGTGACACTGATTTCTCCCCCTTGCAGACTTCCCCCTGATTTCCTCCCTCCTACAGCCAGCAGCATCCTTTGGCAGCACAGCAAACTGCCCAAACCATTTTGGAGTAGCCAAAAATCGACCTGAAAGAGAATATCAGTAGAGGGAAGCTGTCTTTGAAGGCCTGACCACTGTATGTAATCTCACCTGACTTAGTGAAATGGCTCTTCTGAGAGAGCCTTGGCATCACCTCTGATCCCTGCAGCCTGGAGAAGCATCGAGCAATCTGCTGGAAAAAGTCACCCTTCCTATTGAATCCCAGAAGATTTAAGAAGATCCTCTGCACTCCTCAGGTGCAAACAGGCCATGCTGCTCAGGGAATCCTGTAGGATTTCATTTGCCAAACCTCACAGCACTACCCCAGAACTGTTCTGCTCCTGCCTTGGTGGGGACAGCCACTACGGTGGGTCCCGAAAGTGGAGCTGGCCAAGTGATGCCCTGCCTGGCCCAACACACCCCAACAGCTCCCAACACCACTGGAAACCTCACTCACTGATGCACCCACAGAACAGGGGCAGCTGCTCGGGCAGGTGACCAGAAAACCACTTGCAGCCAGAGCTGGGTTTGCTCTTCCCACCCTGTGAAACCTTCTGAGCCCACAGGGCGAGGGCTCCTCCCTGCACATCACCTGCTCCTCACCCACAGCTTCAGCCCCCTGTCCACCTCACTAACACCTGAGTCCTTCCTGCCTCGGGTCCACAGTGACTCGGGAGTGCTCAATCCACTCCATCAGGGCAGAGATGTCACTGAACTGGTTCAACCTCTTGCCGTGGGATCCTTCCGCACTCCTGGCACAACCGGCAGCAACATCCACGTTCCCTCTTGTGAGGCCACTTTTTATGAGTCCTCCTTGGGCTTCTTATCTCTTCTCTGATCTGTCCCTCCTTCCATTTAATGAAGAGGCAGCTTCTGACAGACTTTATGTCAGGCTGAAGCTGTTTTTCCTCGCTCTTTAACCGCTGAGCCTCTGAAGTCTCACTTGAGGTCAAGGGAAGAGAAGATGTTTCAAACTGGAGAGGAACTGTGGGGTTTGGGCACTGCTGTTTGTCCAGAACCATGTCTGAGTTCAAAGCCATACCGTGGGCTGCGGGTGAATATTCCATTTTGTCACAAGTTTTGAGGTTTTTAAATGTCTTTTTGTTGCACACTGGAAAACAAACAAAACCCTTCCCATGTTTCCGCAAAGCAGAATGCTGTCAAAACATTTTTCTTGGATAAGGTCAGGTTTTCTGTCCCTCCTTCTCCACACAGGAGTGACCGATGCCTGAAACCCCCCTTGGACACGTCATTGAGGCCGAAGATCTCAGCGCTGAGAAAACAGCCAAGTTCAGTGAAATTCAGAGCATCAAAACATCCTGCTCGGCTCTCTGCGTGCTCTCACACCGCGAGGGGCAAACCCAAAACCCCAGAGCAGGGACTTTATCTGGGAGCTCCATTTGCTCAGCCACCGTATCAGGGAGTATTTTGGGAAAGCGCCTTCCCTCCCACCCCACCTCCTCCCTAACATTACACATGCCACTCGCTCTGTCAGGTTAATTACAGCATTTGGAGAGATCAGAGGTCATTTAATAAAGCACCTGCTGTGGTTCAGCAGGGGTTTGGGGCTGCTTTTGTACAGCACAGCCCCAGCAGAGAGGCTCATTCAGCAGCAGCGGGACTCCTGCTCGCTGGCATCTGCTTGTCCCCAAACCACAAGTTCAAGAGCAGGTTCAGCAGAAGGAAACAAAGGACTTCTCTCTGGCCCTGCTGCTCCTTCCAGATTCTCTGTGAGCAGTTTGACCAGAGGGAGACATTTTAAGTTTCCTTCTTGGATAATGGTGTGGGACAAGTAGGAAAGTCCTGCTCCCCGTTTGCAGCAGGGTATGTTACAGGTAAGGAAGGAGAAATAGTCTGAGGGTTATGTGACTTGAGCTGGATTTAGGTGGTGTTGGTTCAAAGGGAGTCATGAACCAGTCACCTTTTATCTAAGTAGCACTTTGTATCAGGTAATAGGAAAAGTGCCTCACAGAGGTCAGCTCAGCACGTGGAACAAACCCTGGGATAGTTTTTACTTCCTCCTTTTCAGGCAAAACTCCAACAGCAGGATATTTAAAAACAAGAGGAAGGGATTCCAAAGCCTGCCAAGGCTGCAACCTTAAATCCATTACAATCTTCTGCTGTATTAATGCATTACTGTTATGAAGACACCACTGATTACAACCAGATCTTAGCACAGACCAACATCTGTCTAGTTAGAGGTTAGATACTTGAGACAATAAATGAGTGCAGAATAGGAAAAGGAGCCAGAAAGACACTGCCAGGCTTAAGTTAGATTTAAAAATCCAGATCTCCTTCCAATGGTAACTGAGAAGGTGCCATGTAAAAATCATAAAATGGTGTAAAACTCTGTTATTCCTTTAATTCTTGTACTTGGAAAAGGAGTTTCCTTCTCAGTTACTTTGGAAATGAAGAGACTGGTGAGGTTCAGGTATGTTCCAGTTGCATTCCATAAGCTAATACAACTGACTGCAAATGCAACAGGGAATATTAAGTTTTTATTTCTAAATGATGGTTTTGTTCCAGTTTAATCCTGGTAATACTGCAAATCTGCTCAAGGCACAAAGGTTAGATCTGGATCTGGACATCATTCTGCACTTAAGCAAGTTTGTTCAGATCCATCCCTAATTAGTAGGTTTGATCATCTTTGCCCCATCCCCAGCTGCCATTTAGTGGGGGTGTCATTTTCCTGGCACTGTTCCTACAACTTATTTAGTTAGTTTAGGCTTCCCAGTGAGCTGGGACAAGGAGGGGGCAATGGAATCTCTTCTGTAAGAGGTTACTACTTCCTTCTTAGCATGAGGGCTGGACTGCAGTTTTAGGGGTCCCGAATGCTCACAGGAGGGAACTCATTCTCATCATCCAGACAGACCGGTCCAGTGGCAAACTCGTGCTCTGGGATAACCTCCCCTCGCAGGGCTCCGCCGTCCTCCGAGTAACCTGCCCAAGGAAAGCCACAAAATGTCAGGGGGCGTGGATGGGAACGAACGGGAGACACTGTGTTATCACCTCGTTAGCACAGAGCTCCGGGGGACTAAGGAGGAGGAAGGTATCTCCACTGACACTGTGGATGAGGGATGGACTAATGGCAGCTTTCCTTCTCCTGCCATCAACATGAACACCAATTTCAGAGGAAGACCTACAGCTCCATGTGGGCCTTAGACTTGGGAATGTAGTAAGATAGTCACCCAGTCCTTTCCTGCAGCAGTTTAGTGCTGGCTTTGTGGGTAAGGTAGAACAGGTTTGGAGAATCTGTAGCGATCTCACCCATGGTTTCAACTCCTGGAAGCCACCTGGCAGCAGCTGCTGTCTGACAAATTGGAGCTCAGCTGTGGTTCCTGCTCTGCCCTGGGCCCATCTGTGGCACAGCTCAGCACAAGAAGCAGCAGTGATGGCACAGGGTCCCAGGAGGCAGAGCAGGAAACACCTGGCCTGCTTCTGTCACCGGGGATGAACCAGGTGAGCTGCCAAGTCCTGCTGCCCCAGTTTGCACGGCACAAGTGGTGATTCTGGTTGAACCCTTGGAATCTGGGACACTTCCCACTTTGCCCCAGGTGGCTTTGTGGCTTCTGCCCAAGGAAAGCAGAGGTGCTTACCTGGCATGGTTGAAGTTGAAGGCACTGTACTTTGTCTGGCTACAGTTGCTGCATAAGATTGAGGTACTGGAGACTGAAGGTCGTTTTCTTTGTTCTCCTCCATCTTTCCTGAGCCAAGCAGACTAATTGTACAGGACCAAGAGAGGGAAGAAGAGTTAGTTCTGATCCCAAGTGTTCCTCCCCAGCTCCAGATAAGACAAGCCCATGCATCCACATCTTGAAGCACATTACCCATCCACACCACCACATCCATGCCCTGCCTGCAGCCCCAGCAGTGCTGCAGACAGGGGAGCATTGTGCTCCACAAGTAAAGCAGGGGGGAAGCAGGAGATAGGGAAAACACCACTTCAGCTGGAGGACAATGCTGGCACAGGAACAGAAGGGAACAGATTGACCACAAAAGCTTTAGGTTACAAAGGCAAACAGTGTTTCTAATCACAGAGGGGGCTCCAAAGAGCTTCCAACAGGACAGGACTAGATGGGAAAAGCAGCCCTGGCTAGTTTGGGACAGAGTTTAAGCAGAGATATCGTATGATGTAATGTAACTCATGACCCAAGGGCCCTTTTCAGCCCTCTGCTGCTCAGAGGAGCCCACATGACCAAGCTGGGGGCAGCCGGGCGGCGCGCTGGACAGCGCAGCTTTGAAGTGCTTTTGTTTTGTGGCTTTTCAGAAAGCTGCTGGCATTTTCCTGGCTGGCAGCCACCTCCCGGCTCAGAGCACATGTTGCATCACACCCCACCCCAAAGGCTTCACATCTGCAGCCAAGTAGCCCAGATGTGTGAGGGGGGGTTACGTGCCTAATGGAATTCGCATACGAACTGAACAGTGGCAGGGAAGGCTCTGCTTTCATCAAATCACTGAGGTTGGAAAGGACCTCCAAGATCATTGAGTCCAACCTTTGACTGATCTCCACCTTGTCAACTAAACTAGAGCACTGAGTGCCACATGCAGTAATTTCTTGAACACCTCCAGGGATGGGGATTCCACCACCTCCCTGGGCAGCCCTTCTAATGCCTGACCACCCTTTTCATGAAGAAATTCCTTCTGTTTTGGCAATGGAGAAGTTCCCAGTGTCACTCCAGGTCATCCTACCCCCAAAATCAGCCTTCCAGCACCCACTCACACCTGGAGAAGATGCTCTGCTCTCCTGCCACCATGATGTCAGTGCTCTCTGCTGGAGGCATCTCCTAAGGCACAGCCTGCCCACCTCTGCTGTCTGGGCTGAGATATCCCACAGCTGCCATGGGATCTGACATGTCCCAGAGCTGCCATGGGGTCTGACATCTCCCACAGCTCACAGGAGATCTGAGATGTCTCTGGTTTCTTCTGCAAGAAACCCCATGTCTCTACCTTCTGGTAGGTTCCCACCCATGTCTGTCAGATCAGGCAGCTCAAACCACACAGTCAGTTCTAATGTTCTTGCTCCATTTTGTGCTGTCAGGTGAGATTTCCCTTCTTTTTTAAAAGATCAGCCTCTGCATGAAGTGTGACTGGAGTTATAGTTAGTTACCTGTGATTCTTAATTAAGACACACTCCCCTCCATCTTGTGGGTCCAAGTTATAGATGTAGAGATGTCCATCTGACGTGGTCACCAAGAGCCGAGGCAGCTTCTGAATCCTGGTGAGAAAAGCATCGTGAGCCCCAAAAAAGCGCACCCACAGACACAGCAGCACCCACACCGTGTGCTCTGCAGGCACAGGGATGAGAAAAGGGGCCAGGGTGGTGGTGTTTGGCAGAGACGGTTGTGCCTGCTGCCAGGCTGGCCTGGCACAGGGTGCAGTGTCAGCACGTACGTGGAGAGGGCACAGATGTTCCTTTGGCCGGAGATGTTCAGGCGGACGGTGGCAAAGGCTCTGTCCTGGCTCATCATGCCCGACACCTGAGCAGGGAGGTAGTTGGTGGCAGCCTGGAACATCTTCCCCATGTAACCACTCCAGCTTGGAGGCTCCTCTGGACGGCTGAGGGGGTCACAAAGCAGCGTCAGTGGGGTCAGCACAGTCAGCGTGACAAAACATCAGGAGCAGACCAAAACATCCTGGTCTCACACAGGTCACGGGTTTATCTGGGGCACCTGCATACCAGCCTGGCTGGATACGTGGGAAGGAGGCAGGGGATAGGGACAGTTCATAAACCCTGAGCAGGCCTGGAGAGCCTGACAGCAGGGATGCAGTGTGTGATTTCACAAGGAGCGAGACCCTCAGGACACAAAGCCAAGGAGTTTGCAGCTGGTGTTGCTCGTGGAGAGGACGTGGTGAGGACATGGAGGGCAGCTGTGTATAGGCAGACCTTGGAAGCAGAGCCAGCCCTAAGGCAGGCAGGTTAAGCCAGGCTAATCCCCCCACCTGTCTGTGAGATGC
The DNA here is from genome assembly GCA_013399695.1 of Formicarius rufipectus. NCBI lineage: Eukaryota > Metazoa > Chordata > Aves > Passeriformes > Formicariidae > Formicarius > Formicarius rufipectus. Next base: position 247,115 of record VXAU01002079.1, read on the forward strand.
TCCAGTTTGAAGATGTGCACGGTCTCCGTGTTGCTGGAAGCGCAGAGGAATTGGGAATCCATGCTGAACACCAGGGAGCTGATGTTCACATACCTAGAGCCAAGCAGGGACATGACTGGTCACTCCATGGCACATTGCTCAAGGGAACTGCTGGGTTTGGCCCACAGAGGACGGGGAGGAAGGAGACCCATCCACCCTGCCCAGCTGCTGCCGAGCCTGTGGGCTCAGTGACCAGCAGTTCCCTAAATCCCTTTGCTCAGCAGAACTTGGCTACTGACAGACAGCCAGAGAGGTGGAAATGTCCTTGCTCGCAGAGCTGCCTGTGGAGGCAACATCTGTGCTGGCCTCATTAAACCTTCTGGTACTGCAAAAGCCAGGGAGGATATCCAAAATGCAGCATAGTGGGATATATAGAGCATCTCCTGCACAGGTTCAGTGGGGACAGGGTGCCTGATCATTCTGGAGACTTCATTATTTCAAGTGAGAAACAAAAAGGACAGAGTAAGTGGAGTGACTCCACCTCTGTTCCATGCCACAGCCCTGCTCTGTGACACACTGAAGGGAATCACTGAGCTGGCCTGAGGCTGCCTGGCACAGTGACATTTCAAGTTGGTACGTTTGCTCTTGTTTTCCTTGTGCACAAGATGCCAAAGGCACCAGGATCTGACGCTGCCCTGTCCCTGTGTTTATGCCTTGGCTCCGGGAGCCCTCTGTGTCCCTGTCACCCCCAGAAGAATGAACTGACCTTTTCATCCCCCGCCGGAATTCATAGAGCTTTTGCCCCCCAGGAATGGAAAACACACGAATGACTGTGCCCTGCAAAAAATGCAAATGGAAATACCACACAGGAGCAGGCCAAGGAGCGCCAGCCCTTCCCCTGACACACCCAGGAAACTCAGGATGTGCAAAGGCTCCTCCTGTTTGCCAGCTGGGCTCCATCTGATCCCGATACACTGGCAGGGCATCCTTCAGTGCCCCTTCCCTGCTGGGTGTGTTTAAGCTCAGGGGTCCTGATGCAGCAGCACTGGTGGGGACCCCCTGCCAGCTCTGGGCAGAGGGAGGGTGCTTGCAGCCACACTCACTTTTTCAGAAGCACTTGCCAACTTGGAGCCGGTGGAGTTGAAGGCGAGAGCGGCCAGAGGCCCTTCGTGGGCAGGGATGGTGCAGGCTGTTTTCTGTAGGGCAGAAGGGACACGTTGCTCCAGGCCCTTCAACATCCTCAGCAGTTTATCTCTGCCCCGCCTTGAGCTCAGTCCGCACCCACAGTGACTGCTGCGATTACAGAGGGCTCACCTCAGGGGCACAGAGCCTCAGCCCCCCGCCTCGCCTGTGCCCTCTCTGGAGCCTGGCACGCCTCTGTGAGGATCAGAGCTGACCTCCCTGCAACTCGCACTGCTGCACAGCAAATCCTGCTGCAGTGCCACTGCCCCAAAGCCTCAGGGAGCCCCGGCCCGCCCTGCACCTCTCGCAGCAGCATCAGTGTGTTCTCCCCCGTGCTCTGCTCCTCCCCTGCTGCACATCCTCAGCTCCCGCTGCACACACCGAGCCACAGCCTTACGTAATCCAAAGCCCTGGCATAAACAGCAGATTATCACGACCCTGCATCCAGCCAGGGACAGATTTCCTATGGGGATTTTGGACACTTTGCCCTCTCTACGGCTTCGGGTCCGATGTCCCTTCCAGCCCGTGGAGTGGCAAAGCAGCTGCTCCAGGTTCAGTGCTGTGCCTGGAGCGGCTCCAGCCCTTCCTGAGCCGCGCTGGTCACATCACTCCCATGGGATACCCTGCTGACGCTCCTACAGGAATCCCAGTGCCAGCCTGGCAGCGGCCCTCGGGCTGCAGGGCAGTGGGTCACGTTTCCCTGAATATCCTGCTGGGAGATGCCCTGATCCCAGGGATTCCCAGCTCGGAGCAAGGGGGACGGGGGCTGTGCCTCCCCGGCAATTCCCTTGCAGCCTCGCTCGGTGGAGCGTATTTATTCATCCTTGCCGAGGGCCCCGTTGGCTTCGCCGCGGCTCTGTTTGTTTTCAGTCGGTATCCAAAGGCAGAGCTTCGCACTTACCAAAGTATTTCCGTCGTAAAGCGCGATCTCTCCGCTGGTCGCGCTGCCGGGATAAGCCAAGTAGGAGTTGGCGTGGTTGATCGAGAGAGCGCACAGACCTGGCAAGGAGAGAGGGACACGGCTCGGGCTGTGTGCTGGGGGAGGACGGAACGCAGATCCACAGCCGTGGACGCGGCACGGGGCTCAGGCTCTGTCTCATTTGGGGACCGTCGGGGCTGAGAGCGCTGGAAATGCCTCGGCCGTGGGGACATCTGCTGGTACGGAACAGTACGACTGCCACCCTCCTCCCAAACACCGCGCACAGGGAGCCCGCAGGTCCTGCTTTTGGGCTTCTGCCGCTTCATCACCTCCTTGGAGAAGGCAGGAGGAAAGAGCAAGAGTGTGAGGGCTGACAGGACCCCTGTCCAGGCACAGCTGGGCACCTCCAGATGTGCACAGGGTGTATGGCTCAGAGGAGCAGCACAGCGTGGGTGCAGCCCTGACATGCAGCGTGGCCCGTGAAGGCTGGCAGGGCAAGGCAGTGCCGTTTCCTTCTGTTCGGAATGGAAAAGGGAAGCAGAGAAAGACAAAGGAAACGTCCCAGCTGTGCCGGGAGTTTCCGTCTGACAGGGAACTTGAACGTAGCTAAATTTCAAGCACGGGGAGAATTCTTCCCCATAAGAGCCATCTGGTTTTGTGCCAACACGAGCATAAGCGTTCCCAAACGCCCCTTTCAAAGCGAGCAGGAATCACAGGATGGGACAGGGACGGATGGATACGTGTGTGGTTGCATCCACCCGCTCGTCCCCCAGGTGACCTCGGGAAAGAGCATCTTTTCCTGCCTCTCCTTTCTGCTGCTGGCCGAGGACCCATCCCGGTGAATCCTGTCACATACGACGCGTGTCTCACTCGCTTCCTGCCCCACATCCGCACGCTCACTTGTCCTCCCAAACCCCACTCAAGCCTTGAGCACGACCTGGGCTTCCTGACCCCCAGTGAGGGTCCCACCTAGTCCCACGTGTGGAGGAAGCTGTGGGGTTAAAGGCACCGGGGGTGCTGCCACAGCCCCAGGCAGGACACCCACACGCCGCACGTAGATGCACGGATGTGTCCTGCTGTGCAACCCTCCGTGTCAGGACACGGTCCTGGCCCCGGCCCAGGCAGGGGGGAAGGATCGGCTGGAGCTCTCGTTTTAGGTCATTGTTTATAACCAAACAAAGAGACCTCGGCAGAGCCAGGAGCTGCAGGATCAGCCAAGGGCCCCAGGGATCCACTCCCCATCACTCCAGAGGCGTGCACATCGTGCCAGGGGTGGCGCACCGGGGAGAGGCACGACGAGCGACGCGCAGGCACTTAGAGAGGGAGGGGTGGGAGGAAAGCAAAGACAGCTCGGAGACTTTGCTCGGGATGAGCATCCTGTCTTTTCCTGATGGTGTTCCCCCGGCCCAGGGAGCATGAAGGGGATCAGTGCAGCCCTTTCCCTCTGTGGAGGGTTTAGGGAATGCTGGAAGGGAACAAAGCGAGCTCTGAGCGGCTGGTGTGAGTCACCCGCTGCCTCTGCTCCCGCCTGGCTGGGAGAGGCGGGCGGGACACCCGGCCAGGGGAAAACACAGATGTGAGTGTACTGGGCTGACCTCAGGGACACACAAAGAACAAGGATCACAAGGGCCACGGGCAGCCTTTGAAGGTTCCCCTCTCCCTCTCCTTCTCTCCTTCTCCTTCTCTCCTTCTCCTCTCCTCTCGTTCTCCTCCCTTCTCCTTCTCCTTCTCCTTCTCCTTCTCCTTCTTCTCCTTCTCCTCTCCTCAGCCATGAGGAGGGTTGGTGCTCACAGTGGTGGCTCAGGAAGGAGAAGGCAGGATGGTGCTGCTCAGGATGGCACCTCTGAGAGTGCCACGTCACAGATGGTTTCTTCAGGCAGCATGGAAAAGTGCTACTGTGCCTGGAAAGCTCAGCCTTGTCCCCAGGCCAGCAGGTCCAGAAACATCTGGGGCTTGGAGGGAGGCACATGAGGTAGTTTCCAAACCTGCAGTCCTTCCAGAATTGTACCCTCGTGGCACACATGTCACCACGAGAACTGTGACCTCCTCAGTGCAAATCCTGCTCCTGAGATGAACCACATGAAAAACAAGTGTCTTGGCCACCGTGGACATTTTCCTCTCCTGTGAGGAGGAGTCTGGCCTGGGAGCCAGAGAACAGCCAGAGATCTCACTGTGACTGGCTGGTGTGGGTACAGCAAATCCTGGTCCTCCCTGTGCTGGTATTACCGTGTCCAGGGCACACACTTCAGAGTGGGGTGGCTTTTTTTGTGCTCCTACATCCCCCTGGACAGAACCCCACTCCAAAAAAGGGTTGTACAGAGAGCAGTGAGGCTGGACTGGCTTCACCTCCTGTACACACCATCCTCGGGGTCAGGGTTGGGACCACAGCAGATGGCCCAGGACAACGGGAGCACGCGTGGCACTCTACTTGTCACTCAGCTCATTTCAGTGACAACTGCTGCAGTAAAAGGGCTTTAAAACACTAAGCCCAAAGGAAGCCTGTGATCCCCAGCAGCCCAGTCCTGCCCCAGCTCCTTGTTCTCAAACCACACCCTGGTCCTCCAGCCCCTCTGCAAAGCAGCTCCAGGCCCGGCTATCCCTCCCCATCCTGTCACTGCCAGGCCTTCCCATCAAGGCTTTAAACTTTAATTATATTTGCAGCATTTAGCACGTGTAATCCTCACAGAGAGGCCATCTGTTGAGACCTGAAGTGGGTCAGGGGAAGCTGCCCGAGGAGCATCCCTTGAAAGCCCAGAAGCCAAGCGTGAGCAGATCATCAAACCTCCCACCCACCCACGGGAGGACACTGCAGCAGGGACACCACGGCCACACACAGCAGCACTGCCACAGGCACTGTGCCAGCCTTCCCTCTGCACAGCTAAACAGAGCTCCTCTCCCTCAGCAGCGGCAGGAAAGCCGGATTCACCCTGCCCTGCACAGGGAGGAGCTGCCCTCAGCCCCCCTGCCCTGCCCCTGGCTCTGCAGTGGGCATGGAACAGCAGGAGGGGGCAGCCCAGGAACTCCCCAGCAGGGAATTAGTGCTGTGCATGGCTGTGGGGTCTGCCCCGGGTGATCTTCACAGCACTCAGCACTTTGGGAGCTGAGCCCGAGGGTGAGGCAAACCCTGCTGCCCGTCTCTGCTCTCCTTCGATGCTTCTGCTCCAAACAGAGCAGGGTTTTGTTCAGGACAGAGCCAGGTTTTGCTCAGGACAGAGCAGGGTTTTGCTCCAAACAGAGCAGGGTTTTGTCCAGGACAGAGCCATGTTTCTGCTCTCCCAAGCCCATGGACTGTCTCTGTGCATTTCTGGATCCCCAATGCTGAATTAGGATACACAAGTCACAACCTGGTTTAAATTCTAACATGAGTGCTGTCTCTCCACGTGGCTCCCTTTCACATGGTTTTTCCACACTTACCTGTTGTGTTTGGAGGTGTATCCAGAATAGTCTTCAAAAGCTTCATGTCCTTAATGTTATGGATGTAAATTGACTCTTCCAGGCAAACCACCAGTCTCTGCAAGGACACAAGGGACATGCACAGAACCTCACCAGCACCAGTGCCCATCTGCTGCTCCCACAGTTCTCAAACCCAAATATTTGATGTCAGAAAAACTCACACACCAAAATGTAACAGTAACACGATCTCTGTTTCTCCATCCTCTCTCTCTGGACAATATTTGGGTTTGTATGACTCTGTTTTTGAGAGTTGTTGCATCTAATCTTGCTTTGGAAAGCAGGTAAAACATGATTTCTTCTGGGCTCCTCTAAGAGCTGATCTTCCACATCTCCAGGAACAGGAAGACATCCCACCATGGGCTTTAATTATCATCTATGCCTACTCCAAGTTTTCTTTGCAGTTCACAGCAAATTTGTGAAGAGCTGGCAGCAGAGGCTGCAGTCCTGCTTGTCCCTTCCTCCAGATGGGAACACAGCCCTTTTGCCCTCATCTTTTCTTGACTTGAGAGCAAACCTGTAGGTGCTGGGCCTTCCACTGCTGCTAAAACTAATGCACCTGTTCAGGGCACTGATGTTTCCTTCCCCTCCAGAAGCAGCAGGGGATACTCAGCTTTATGAGCTCTGCAGAACTGCACAAACACAGAGCTGGGAAACCTGGAAAAGTCAGGGACAGTCACCTTTGCACCACCTTGGCTGCGGGGCTGGGTATTCCCAAACCCAGGTGCTTTTGGCTCTCCTATTGACCTAGTCAGGAACACCCACCTATCCAGGCATGAGGAGCTGCCAGGCCATGGGGAGGAAAGGCAGAAAGGAAAAGGGAAGGCTGACACACTGGGCCACCATCTCCACGGCCACTCAGCTTTGTGTCTCAGATCTTGGTCCAGATCTCTCTGTGTCACCACTGAGGAATTTTGCACAGAGAGTTTTTTTGGGACCAGGCTTTGGGTCTGGCTGAAGGGTTGTGCCTCTTAAGTCCAGCAAGTGCACAACTTCACCTCTGCTAGTGCCAAGTGCCCAGAAACACTGAAAACCTCCCAATAAACACCAAAGACCAGACTCCATCCAGGCTCCTCAAGTTGCAGCACCCAAATCCATGTACAGGAAGCCTCCACCTCTTTAGAAATGAGGCCACTTATTTAGTATCTAAATGTGGAGCTTAGTCACTAACTTGAAACACCCACATTAGAAAATCTTTGCCTTGCTCCACCATTACTCTCAGATCAAACTCTTTCCCACTTCTATTCCTGCTAACCACAGCATCTGGGGCTGTGTCAGAGCCATTTTGCATTTCCAGGAAGACTTTGCCATTTCTCCAGAAACAGCCATCAACTTGCAAGCAGAGTAATATTTATACAGCTGATTTCAGCAAAGCCACCATGTGCTTTCCCAGAACGGGCTGCTCTGCATGTCCAGGTGAAGGGAGGTTTTCAGATGATGGCAAAGCAGCAGCCAGAGATGTTGGCACCCACAGGGACAAAATCCAGGAAAGTGATGGGTTTGGGAGGTGAAGAGGCAAAAGGAGGCCTGGACAAGCTCACCATGAGCTGGAGAGGGCTGGTTCGCTCCTTCTGCCCTCCATGCTAAGGTCAGTGGGATGGGTTTTGTCCTCGCTGTGCACACAGATGGAGCCTCAGGGAAGGTGTTGGTGCTGTGATTGCTCCTCAGGGTTAAGGCAGTGCTAAAAGCTCACCAGCTTTTCCTTTAGTTTAACATGGATCAGGTTGGATAACTGAACTGAAATGGGTTTGGACACAGCCAGAAAAACACCCCAAAGCTCTTCGAAGAACTCAGGAGGGTTTCAGCAGTGAATGAAAACCCAGAGAGGTTCTGAGAGCTTCCCAGCAGTCCCACAGCACAGCCTGACTCCCCACTTTGAGACAAATCCCAATTAACCCTAGCACACTTGAGTTATCATGGGGCTTGGAACAAAGAATTCCCACAGATCAACAACACCTGAAGGACTTGCCTGTTTGCACAACGAGGACTTTTTCACAGAGAGATCAAATTGAAATATGCTCTGTTTGATACCTGTTCCTGGTTTATTTGTTGATTTTTTTCTGTTAATGCTTTTTATGGGATTTGTCCTTCTGGGGACTTCCAGTGGGGTACAGCTTTCCTACAGAAGCCCAGGCAAGGGTTGAGGTGTCACAGCACATGTTGAACGACAGGCACCATGAATGGATTGAAACAATCACAAATCACACCCGGGAGTGTTTAGATTGGATTTTAGGAAAAATTTCATCATGTAAAGGGTTACTAAGCATTGGAACAGGCTGCCCAGAGCAGTGGTGGAGTCTCCATCCCTGCAGGGATTTAAGAGCCGTGGCACTTGGGGACATGGGTTAGTGGTGGCCTTGGCAGTGCTGGGGAGGGGTGCTTGGACTCCATAATTCTACTGTTCTTTCCCAACCTAAATTAATCTATGATTGTTTCTAAGCATCTGTAGCACCTTCAGCTCTCTCCAGGTGTGTCTGTGTTCCAGGCAGAGGATGAGCTCAGCCCAGGACTGGAACCCAAGCCCATAATGCAGCCCAGGAACGTGGATGCAAGGCTGGGACTGTGCATCTCCTCCAGGCAGACTCCAGAGCAGCACAGGGGGAATAGCCTGAACTCATTTCATTCACACTAATCTCCTAGAGCTGCTAAGCAGAACCTCCCAGTTTATTTTTATACACATGCAGCTATCTGCAATTCAAAGGAAGTCCTTCTTTTGCCAGTTCCATTGTAAGTTTAAGTGAAAAAAATCAATTTAGGACAGATTTAATTGCAGTACAGGAACTCTTGGTCAAAGGCAGTTTTACTGGAAGCTCAACCCAGAGAGTCTTACTGCAGGTCTCACTGTTGCTAACTGAGGAGAGCTGATTATATACAATTACCCAGACTGCTTATTTCTTCATTGTAAAATGTCCTCTGCTTCTTAGGGCATATACTTGGAAAATAATTATGGACATAAAGGAAAGACGACTTAAAAACCTCCAAAAGGGCTTAGGGCTGCAATGAGGCTGTGTCAATTTAGAGAATAACACTCTAAAAGCCTTCTTCTAAGTGGCCTGAATGGTTTTTATACCTTTAAAACCAAAACAAAGCTGGTAACAGTATTTGTGAAGCAGCCTTTTGCCTCATGCACAGAGTTCAAGTTACTCATGGGTTTTGTTACCAACTTTGAAGGTCTCATTTGCAACCAAGGTGGCAGAGGTGGGCCTGAAGTCAGGATGTGGAATCCATGGGAGGGAGGGAAGATGAAAAGGTGTTTTTTTGGCAGAGTTTTGTGCTGAACAGGCAAGAAGGTAGACGACAAAACGCCTTTATGCAACTGCTACGACAACAAGGGCGTTTCACAGAAGGAAAGAGTTGTGGCAGATGACAGCTCCTGTCAGAGGTCACTGAGCCTGGAGTGGAGCTGGTAGGAGAGGACAAACCTCCACCTCTCCAGTCCCACTTACAGTGGCCCTGCAAACCTCGCCAGGCTGGTCCCAGCTGGAAAGGCCACACCAGCAAAGAGCCCGAGTGGGATAACTCTGGATAAGCCTTTCCCTGGCCCCTCACCTGCCGATTCAGCCGGATGGACAGGATGTTACTGGAATAGCTGTAGTTGCAGATCTCTGTCCCTTTCTTGAAGTGGTAGACATTCATCTGCTGTGGCTTGGCATGACTGACCACAACCACAAGGCTGCTGGAGAACAGGCGCTCCACGATGTAAACATCTGGGATCTCATCTGGGCACACAAGGAAAGCAAGGCAGAGACTTTAGCCTGGTTGGGGGTTGCTGTGAGTGCAGCAACCAGACTCATCTTAAGAGGGCAGAGGGTTGGAAGGTTCAGGGCTAAGGTGTCCAACATCTGCTTTTGGGAAATGTGTCTCATACCTGGCACAAAGCAATTAGGTCAGAGCAGGAAGGGGTTAAGGAACATTCCCCTGAAGGCTGAAATTAAGACAACCTGTTTTGACAGTGATCTTGTGCCTCTCTCTCTCCTGGGCAGAGCCCTTCATCTGAAGTCAATCCTTGGGCCCTCCAGCTGCAGTTAATCCTTGGGAAAGGGATGTATAAGGAAGAGCTCACCCACTTTGGTCAGGGATTTTCCTGAAGGGAGGGAGGAGGTCAGAGATTGCTGAGGTAAGGAATGAGCTGTGTGTGGCTCCCTGTTTATTCTGGATGGTGTCTGGTTTCTCTCAGCCTCCTTAGAGGAGCAAACAGTGGTTTGGTGTGTCTTGCAGAGGCAGTTTGGGATGACTGTTGTTGTGTTGAGAAGGCACCATTGCAGTGGTCCTGGTGGACCTGCACCCAAATCACCAGGGACTGTGATTTCCAGTGCAGGTGGCCCTGAATGATGCTCAGTTTGGGCTGGGGGTCCAAGGGCTGCCCCATAACTCTGATGTGGCTTGTGCCTCAGCCCATTGCCCTGAGTGTGACACCAGAAGGGATCTGTTTCTCTTTGGCCCGACTCTGAGAATAATCGGAACTCCTAAATACTTTTAGACATAAATCTACAGTTTGCTGCTGCACGGCAGCTTAGTCACCCTGTGAGACAGAGGGGAAAGGGGCCTGGACTCTGCTCACATGATGCAGCTCTGTCTGGTTGCTGAGGCTCCTTCTATAGCCACTGGAGAGAGATGAGCCTATCCCAGCTGGGAAGTGTTATCTTTAGAGCATCTCAGCTGAAGCCCTTCTGGCCTGAACCAGACTGGAGTCTGTGCTCTGTGAGGCCAGACTTGTTTGGGGCTGTTAAGTGCATTGCATGCTGCTCTGAGCACAAGTAATAGCTGCAGGCCTGCTGTGAATGACCTTCTCACACGGGAAACCTGTCAAAAACATCTTGCTTGTAAATACCACGTTGGATGAAAAGCCTGGGAATTATCCAGCAGCTGTGGCAGGAGCCTGTGGCCTCCTGTGCATGCATCTGAAACATGCCAGTGAGAAACCACCTCTGAGTGCTGCTTTGCAGGATGGAGTGCTACTGACAGCAGTGGAAAAGAAACTGCATTCTAACAAGGGTTAAGGGCTCCCACCAGTTCTGAAGTACTGCTGGGTCAATATTCCTCCACAGTGAAACAGGACACTTACTGCTTTCGTGGACCTGGTCCAGCTGTTCCACAGAACTTAGGGAGAAAAGTCTGTATCCAGTTGTGGTTCCAATTGCCAGGGAGCTGCAAAGACAAGCAAAACCCTGCTAGTTCAGATCTTAAGGCCTGCAGGTGTCCCTGCAGGGATGGTGTGCTGGTTTTGACTGGGATAGGCTTTTTTTTTTTTCCATATTAGTTTGTATGGGGCTGTGTTTTGTATTTGTGCTCAACAGTGTTGATAACATGGGGATGTTTTTGTTGCTGCTGAACTGGACTTACACAGTCAAGGCTTTTTCTGCTTCTCACCCCACGAGTGAGGAGGCTGGGGGGGCACAAGGAGCTGGGAGGGGACACAGCCAGGACAGCTGACCCCAACTGACCCCAGGGATATCCCAGACCATATGGTGCCATGTATGCTCAGTGTATGAAGGTGGGAGGGGAGAGGAAGAAAGTGGGATGTTGGGAGTGATGGTATTTGTCTTCCCTGTTCCTTGTGATGAATCCCAGCTTTCCTGGGGATGTCTGAGCACCTGCCTGCCACGGGAAGTGGGGAATGAAGTCCTTGTTTTCCTTTGCTTACATGTGTGGCTTTTGTTTTAATTATTACACTGTCTTTAAGTTTCCTCACTTTTACCCTTTTGTGTCTCTTTCCACCCCACTGGGAGTGAGGAGCTGACACAGGAGAAATGGGTCATTCCTGGCACAGTAGGCTGTGAAGGCACAACTTCAGTTCCCACTCTCAGCCTAAATCATATAAAGTAACAAACCCAAGAATCCAGTTTTCCATATGAGGCTATTTTAGCCTGCAGAAGACAAGGATCCCTGTGAGCCAGCAAACTCATCCATTCCTCTGGTCCTGTGGCTGCTGGAGGAACAAACAGGTTTAGCTCTATTTGGGAGGCTGCAGGCAGGACCTTTGGGACAAAACCAGGAGCTGATCCACCTATATTGACACAGTGACTTGTCAGGGCTGTGCCAGCTTTGCTCTCACTGTTAAGGGCGGTGGGAAGAGGTGCTGTCTCTGCCCAGTTCCAGATGTAACAAGCAGCAACACCGAGGTCTTAAAATAGCCAGCCCATAACACTGATGCACAGGGTTTGTGCCGGTGGCAGCGACCGGCAGGCTCCTGTCAGCGGCACATCGGCACCGCTCAAAGCACCCTTTGTTCGGACACACCAATGTAAAGCAGGGCTGCAAAGGAAACACTATTTCCAGGTGCGGCGTTGGTATCTCCGATTCTTATCTCGCTGCCCACGACCTGCGCTGGCCCCGGCGCCGGGCTGTGACTGCCAGGTCTCTGTGTGGCTCTGCCTGGGGAGCTTTCCTTGTCCCCCATGGAAACCACTCCTGACCTGCCGCAGGAGAACCACAGCCTTAGAATCAAGCCTTAGAGGGATGAGGGGCGAGGGGAGACCCTCCATGCTGGGGCTGCGCTCCCAGCACGGGCTGCTCGCCAAGAGTCGGCTTTTTGGGGGGCTTTTTGTGGCCCTGGGCAACTCTGTCACCACCACAGCGGTGGGCGACATGGCCCTGGGACACGAGCGCCCCCTCGGGCGGTCCCAAAGCGCCTCTCGGGCCATCCCAAAGCGGCGCTCCGGCCATCCCAAAGCGCCTCCCGGGTCGCGGAACGCGGCGATGCCTCTGGGCTGGTGCCTCTCTGGGACCCGCAAAGACCCTGCCTGGGGCTCTCGGAGGGCTACCCCCCGCCCAGAGCCGGGGCACCCCCGGGAGATGAAATGCCTCGCCCCGCACCCTCCCGGAGTGGGGGTCAGGATGTTCCACGGGGGTCAATCCCGCCGGGAATGCTATCCCAGGGGGCGCTGCCCCTCGGGGGCCGGCCCGGGGGCGCTGCCCGGTTGCCACCACCCACCCC